>CM064573.1:12930041-13338564 GCA_032716605.1 Paralithodes platypus | reverse complement strand
GAGACTCACAAGCTCCCTCTATACCCTCCCCCAACCCGCCGGACGATAACGCCGGCAGGGGGGCCAGACGCCCTAAGTTACAAGACGGGAACAGATTAGCTGCCATCTATCTGTGTTCCAAACCAGCCAGCCATGCGTCACTAATGTGCCACGTAGTGAACAAACTACGAGTTTATCGAGGCTTAGGTCTCGCTAAATCTGCGCCCGCTGTGGCCGGCGCAGGTGTGGGTGCCGCATCGTTAATAATGTGGTGCCCGGACCCGTCATCGCTCCCGGTCAGGTACTTCCACTTAGACACGATTGGCAACCTAGAGACCTCGCTGACTTTTGCATTATGGACATTCAGGAGCCAAGTGGCTAGCACCATACGGTAGGGATGTGACCAATAAATTGCTCAATCAATATACTCAGTCTACTAAGCGACAATATCACTCTCATTGGAAAGCTTTTACTTCTTGGATTGTTAGAACGGAACAAACTGTACCCTCAGTGGCATTGGTTTTTAATTACTTGAACTATCTGTTTGAGCCAAACGTTTATCTGTGGTTACTCTGAAGAATCACTTAACTGCGATTATAGTGCCCTTTTTCGACCTTACAGGTCTATCCATACCGGTGGCGGAGGAAACAGGATTTATGAGAGCGTGTTTTAAACTCCGCCCACCTCCCCGTCAGCTCATGCCTACTTGGTCTCTGGACAAAGCTTTGTCTTTACTTCATTCTCGTCTGTATCAAAATACTGCAGACTTTGCTTTAATCTTAAAGAAGGCAGTTTTCCTTTTGGCTTTGGCCACCGGAAACAGAGTGTCTGAGCTGGCGGCGATGAGCAACACACCTAATTGTCTTAGGTTTGGTAGACTTAATGATTCAATTTCCATTGCACCCTCCCCGTCGTTTGTAGCCAAGAATGAGCATAGTGCACACGTGTTTTCAGAATTGACGGTGCCGCGTTAAAAGGGGAACGGTGCATCATAATTTATGTCCCGTGCAAGCTCCTAACCAAATATTTAAGAATAGCTCCTCATAACCCCCAAGGTGCTTTATGGGTAGCGAGTACGGGTAAACTCTTACTTAAACGGCGATTCGCCTCTCTTCTAGTAGAAGTCATTAAAGAGAGTAATCCCGGCGTTGTTGGTAGGGCCCACGATTTACGCAAGTGGGCGACGCTCTTTACTTTCCTGAAAAACTTTTCAGTTGAAGATATTGCGTCCACACAGTTGTGGGCGTCTAATCATACGTTTTCTCTCTATATACTTTGTCAGTTGCTCTAGACAAACCTTCCTTACCATGTATAGCTTTAAGGCAGAGGGTCTAGGTGGCCCTGCAGTCACTTATGTTTATTTTCAAGGAAAGGGGGGGGGGGGGGGGGTGCAGTCAGTTGACATAGGACACCCTAGACCCCGCCGGAGTATGAGAACTGTGATACAATTTAAGGTTGAAATGTGATATGAAAATTTCTCTGAGAGAATTTGTGCTAGTACAAAGTTTAGTACAAAACAACGGTGTTGTTATAGTAGTTTTAGCTGCGAAAGCAATGTAACATTAGTTCAATGGAGTTCATTAGCAATTGATCGCTACCTTTATTTTGGGGTTTATGATGTGCACATATAAACTTATAACTTATTAGTTGTCACCACTCGTTGTGTGGGGTGCCTTTTGTAACTACAGATCTGTCTTCAGAATCTTCAGGGTTACCTATTTTTGTCAGGCAGGCTTCTTTGAAGCACGCACCTGCCTGAACCCCCTTTTTCTTGTATATTTCCGGACTACGCCGTATTAAATACATTTTTCAAAAGTAAGAATACTATGTGGTTGTTTTTATTATCTGCTTTTCTAGAGTTATGATATGATTACGACTGTCCCCCTCCAGTCTTAGATATCCGCATGTTCGTCAATGATGGAGGGGCCACTAATAAATTATAGGTTTGACTCCTGTAAGGAGATTAGGAAAACCTAATATTTAGTAGTGGTCTCGTAATCATTGACGGCTGGGCCCCTCCCGACCTCCCCTTCCCATTCGTTGATGTATTAAGGATTTTGGTTTACTTGATATGTCCGTGAAGGAGGAATGACGCCTAATTCAGCGTCTGGTCAAATCCACACAAGTACAGCCACGATATTCTGGAAAGCTTATTGGATAGTTTATTCTTATTTTCTTTTTGTTTTTATTTTTTACGAAGTTTTTTCGTAGTGAGAACCCAATTCATAATGACTGAAGCCCTAGTGAGGTCGCGTGCGCTCATGATGAAGGCTCCTCAGTTTTTAAATGCTCTGCGCGGTAGATTCAAACTACGGCGGATTAGTGTTTGAAGAGGATGCCTTATGTAATAGGCATGTTCGTCAATGATTACGGGGCCACTACTAAATATTAGTTTTTATCTCCTTACAGGAGTCAAACCTATAATTTAGTTTAAATGGGAAGAA
Organism: Paralithodes platypus; assembly: GCA_032716605.1. NCBI lineage: Eukaryota > Metazoa > Arthropoda > Malacostraca > Decapoda > Lithodidae > Paralithodes > Paralithodes platypus. The sequence goes on along the minus strand of CM064573.1, from coordinate 13,336,141 downwards.
CTTAAATTATGTTCTGAATTAGATATTGGGTATATATCATTCCTATAAACTTAGGTAATTATTAACCCGGGAAAGGCGCCAGACTCTTAACCCTTTCACTCATTTATGACGCAGAGTTTTCCAGATTAGCAATAAGAAATAGAGTTCTCTCACTCCTATAATTACCTTTCCAAAATTAGTTTTCTGCCCACAGATAACTCAAAGACAACTGCAGATGTTGAAGTAACTAAACTAAAGGTTTCTGAATACCCCTAATGGTAACCAAGGCTTTAAAGTATCCCCAATAGGCTCAAAATTGCGTACTATGTCGGAGAGGGTTAAGAGGTTTTACTAGGCGAAGGCACTGGGACTCCTAAGAGATTAGGCAATTATCAGTATTTTCCCTATTATTCTCGTATTTATCGAGTATTTTCGTGCGAGGACGGCTGGGAGAGAGGGGATGGATGGGGGAGTGTATCTCTGACCCTCTAAGCCCGTCTCAGAGCTCCCCTCGTCTTTCAGTACCATGAGAGAGGGAGGGTGTTTCTCTCTCGCCGTTCAGGTCAGATTATGACCGCGGGGCTAAAATATACGATTTCCACCAGCCAATTGCTGTTCCCACTTGTTTTATTACTTTTCACTGTTCATATGTTCATATTACACGTAAAATAGGCGCATAGGGATAAATGAATTATGATATATGGTAAAATTACGATTTTCGTCAGGAATGAACAACAAAATCTTCGCCTGCGGGACGTTTTAAATACCATAGCTTCATGCTTTAAAGGTTAGAAAGGCAACATATATCCCGACCTGTCTACGCATGCGTGGAATTAGCGGGCTTCCCGCAAATATTGTCGAATTTGTTGGGAGCCTCACTTGCTCTCCAAACACCACTGCTACAAGTGTTCTCTCACTCCATTCCATTTCCCACTTAATACTAACCTCTTAGTGTATCCCATCAATGCACTGAATCATCTATCCTCATCCTCATTATGATTTACGCTTAGAGGCCCCATTGTATCATACCTATCTACTAAATTCCTTTCATTCACTTGTTGTCATCGCCATCTTGTAGCCCTGGTGTCCCACCATAAATCCCTTTTCTCATCGCCTATGCTCCATTATCCAGGTAATATACTATTGTGTGGTTGTTCATATCTACAGTCTACTAAAGCCCTCAAGTATAGTAATAACCAAATAATAATTGGTCCTTCGACGGTTGATTATGGTGTGGTGGCGGCGCGGTTTGTGGTGTTTTGGCTTGGCGCCGCGGTTCTTTTTGCCTTCCCGCTTTGTTTGTGTGTCGGCCGCGAGGGTCGCCTCATGGTCCACATGTTTTTTAAACATGGTGCGGCAGGGGGGGTGTAGGCGAGAAGGATTACATACGAGAGAGGGCAGGATATCCTGTTCATAAAAAAAGTGGCAATAATTGGCCAGTATATTGTCAAGATCTATACGTTGACAAACCAATATATCACCCTTTCTTTACTGTGACCCCTATGGAAGCCCCTGGCGCCACAGTCACCTCTCTGCGAGGGTCAGATGCTTGGACCCGACTAGTGAGCTGGAAGCCTCACCTGACTTTCTTGGTCATCGGGGGAAATTATATCAGACACAGCGTTTTACCTTAAGAGTTGGCAAATCAGATACAGCAGTTGGCCAAGGATATCGAGAGTGAGACAGAAGGCTGTTGCAGGATCATAGGTATCAAAAAGCGGCAAAACCCAAGGGGCATTGGAACAAACTAGTTCAATAAGATCAGGAACTCCGTAAACCAGTGGCTCAAGCGGAATCTGCCGTATACCCGAAACCGCTACTACGCCATGAAAACGGGACAGCCGATTTTGGCGGCGGATGGCGTGCACTCCCGCCTCAGATCAGCCATTCCAGGAGTTGTGGAGTCAGCTCGGTATTTTTTGGTGCCGATGCAGCAGCCCTAGTGGATAGAACTTGTTCTGAGTTGAATATTTAGGTAAGCCCATCATGCCGCATTCTAAAGTATCATTAATTCGGTTAGCTATTCAAAATTTAAGTTTTTCTTTAACCCTTCGTTCCGCGAAGGGCTCTTGAACGCCCATAAAAAAGCATACCCGGGCTGCCCGGAGGGGCTCTTGAACGCCCAGTGGTTGAAGGCCTGTGCCCTTGGGGGGCGGGGCGTGGGCCCGACGCATGTAAACAACAGCCTTCTGGACCGACGCCCCGCATCTCCGACCACAAGAAGGAGTGCGTCGCTTGTTCGTGTGTGCCTATATGTTGTTGTTAAGTATCGAAAAGTAGTGTAAAGTGGCTGTTTTTGCCATAAAGTTATCTCCAATGAAATCATCATCACAACTGAACCAGTTGACTTAGAGAGCTCTACTTAACGCCATTCTACAGGTAAGAAACACATCTAACGCTTGGTGATGCGCGGGAATGCGGAAGCAGTCAGAATAACAAAGATACGGTAGCCTATGTGTAGACATTTTTTGGCCAAAACCCCCGGGTTTAGGGGAATATATATATAATACATAGCCGGGGCTGGAGGGTTAAGGTTGGCCTAAATAAATTCTTCTTAAAATTTAAGTTTGTCATGAAATTAGCCTAACCTAAATTGAATTTGAGTATTACTATAATGTTAGCCTAACCTAAGATTAATTCTCACTAAATAGTCAAGTTTTGGTTTCTAGCAAGTCAGCCTAATCATCTAAATTTAATTTTCCATAAATTAAGCCTTATCTTCTAAATGGAAGTGGAGGAGATGAGCAAGGTGTTTAATGATGAGATCTGTGCAGCATGTGAGGAGGTGTGTGGAGTGAGGAGAAGAGGGAGGGGAGTGAAAAGTACAGCATGGTGGACAGAAGAGGTAAGAATAGCTGTGGAAGAAAAGAAGAAAGCATATAGAGAGTGTTGGGTAGTATAGGGAATGAAGATTTCGAGAGACAGAAACGAGCGAGGTACGTGGAGAGTAAGAGGGTGGTGAAGAGAGTAGTGAAGGAAAGTAAGAGAAGAGTAGATGAGGAATTTGGAAGGAATCTGAGTGTAAAAATGGAGGGAGAGTAAGAAACTGTTCTGGAAAGAAGTCAAGAAAGTTAGGGAAGGTAGCAAGGGAAACAGTAAGGGCGTGAAAGATAAGAATTGGAGACTGCTAGCCGAGAAGCAAGAGAGAGTCGAAAGATGGAGGGAGTACTTTAGTGAGTTGCTAAATGTAAGGAATGAAGAGCCAGCAAACATAGCTGGATAGGTATGGGAGGGAGAAGACAGAAGTAGTGGAGGAGGAGGTGGGGATTCAGGAGGTCAGAAGTGTGGGAAGCCATGAAAAGAGTGAAGTTGGAGTAAGCACCAGGAACAGATGGAGTGTGTGGGGAAATGTTGAGGTATGGTGGTGAGATAGTGATAGATGGGTATGGAAAATGTGCAAACTAGCATGGGAGAAGGGGAGTGCACCCGATTACTGGAAGACTGGCATAATAGTCCCCCTATATAAGGGCAAAGGGGAAAGAGGAGTGTGTGGTAACCACCGAGGAATATTTCTTCTAAGCGTAGTAGGGAAGGTATACAGTAGGGTAGTGATTGAGAGAGTGAGAGTGAGAACGGAGAAATTGATAGGCGACGAGCAGAGGTTTTAGGAAGGGAAGAGGATGTGTAGATCAGATTTTTACCCTGAATTGTGTTGTGGAGTAGTATCTGGAGAAGAAACAAAAGGTGTATGTTGCCTTTATGGACTTGGAGAAGGCCTATGACAGAGTGGATAGAGAAGGTTTGTGGAAAGTACTTAGAATATACGGAGTAGCGGGCAAGTTGCTGAAAGCAGTGAAGAGCATGTATGAGGGTGCAAAGGCGGCAGTACGTGTGGAGAGTGAGCAGAGCGAGTTCTTTGACCTGAATGTTGGTTTGAAACGGGGTGTGTGATATCCCCGTGGTTGTTTACTGTATATATGGATGGAGTCATGAAAGAAATGCTATCAAGAGCAGTGGATGTTGGTGTGTCGCTGAAAAGGGAGGAAATTGAGTGGAAGCTACAGTATAATCCCTTATAACCGTATTTCGTACTACCGAAAATCTCAGTCAACCGTACATAATCATCCTATTTTCCTAAACTCTAATAACCGCAGAAATTCGGGATCCAACCGTAATTTCAAACAGACCGCTCTCCCGTTTCGTGTGGGCGGCAATTTTACTGCCCAACCGCAAGTTGTCGCACCGCGCAGCCTCCCGCCTCCCTGTGTTGTTTCGGCGTCATTGTATCTCACCATTGTCCGTAAAATTTGCTCGTGACGCTCCGTGTTTATCGCTGTGAATCGCCTATCATCTACGCTATGGTGCCTCCGAAATCATCTAAATCAACGCCTAGTATACTCAAGATGTCGACAGGATCTTCAAACAAGAGGAAAAGGGTTGTACTCACCATTAAACAGAAGATAGAATATGTCACAAGATGGATGCGGGAACCAGTAGGACGACATTGATGCGCCTGTATAATTGCGGTTCTACAACGCTTTATGATATAAGGAAACAAAAGGACAAGTTGCTGAGCTTTGTGGCCAATTCCGACGTTAAGAAGACCTTGGAGAAGCGGCATACAATACGAGAAGCCAAATTTGTGGAGCTTGACAAAGTGTTTTACGAGTTGTTTTTGGTAAAGCGAGCCGAAGGATGCCCTACGAGTGGTCCAATAATCATTGAAAAAGCAAGAGATTATCATGAAAAGATGGGCATAAAAGAAGAGTGTGGCTTTAGTGATGGCTGGCTAGTGAAAGTGGATGACAAAAACCATTTGCTGATATGGATAGTGGAATAGGCCTACTGGGGAAACCACTGAAAAAAAAACGAACCAACATGCCTACTTCTGTTGGTGGTTTGGAAATGGCAAAACCCTGGATTACAGCACTACCTCTGCATCACCCTGGATTACAGCACTACCTCTGCATCACCCTGGATTACAGCACTACCTCTGCATCAATCTTCAATGGTGAGTTAAACACTTTATTTTGTGTATATTCATTGATTATTTAATGTAGGCTAGGCCTACTAGAGATTTGTTTAGCTTGCCTGCCATGCTCTTCTATGTTAGTAAACATTTAATGGTTAGTTAAACTTTGGACTTCCTAGGCATCCTAGAAGCCTAGAGGCCTAATTCCTAATAAATAAATAGGCCTAGGCTAGGCCTAGTAAAAAAATAAAAATAGGCCTAGCCCCTAGGCCTAATTTTCGAATATCCGAAATATTCGTATTTCCGAAATGTCCTGAGATTCGTGATTTCGGATATAAGGGATTATACTGTACCTATACTGCTGTTTGCGGATGATACAGTTCTGATGAGTGATAATGAATGGGAGTTGCAGGGTCTGGTAAATGAGTTTGGAACAGTGTGCGAAACATGGAATTTGAAGGTAAATGCGGGGAAGAGCAAGGTTTTGGTCTTCGAAAGGGGTGAAGTCACAGAGTGTGAGGTGAAGCTGAACGGTCAGGCTATGGAGATCGTCAACTCTTTTAAGTATCTGGGCAGTGTGTTGAGTAAAGATGGGACTATGGATGAAGAAGTGCAGGAGAGGGTACAACAGGGGAAGAGGGTTATAGGAACGCTAAATGCAGTAACAAGAAATAGGGTGGTCAGTATGGGAAGTGAAAAAGTCCTTGCATGACAGTGTGGTAATCCCGACACTGACTTACGGAAGCGAAGCATGGACGTTGGTTGAGAGACTCAGACCAAGAGTGAGAGCAGTGGAAATGAATTACTTAAGGAGTGCGTGCGGAGTTACATGGAGGGATAGACAGACTAAGGAGGAAGTAAGGAGGAGGTGTGGTGTGGAGGTAGATGTGCTGGAAAGTGTGAAAAGGAACAACTTGAGATGGTTCGGCCATATGGAACGTATGGAAAGCGAGAGAATGACTAAGAGGGTGTACGAGAGCGAGGTGGAGGGACAGAGAGGGAGAGGTAGACCGAATGAGAGGTGGAAGGATGGTATGAGGAAGTACATGAACGAAGGCGGTGCTGGATGGGGGGAGGGGCGTCGACTGACTGGGGACAGAGGTGCATGGGGGCGGTTCGTTCGTGGCCACCCCTTCGGGGATCACGGCGTCAGGCAATAGATAGATAGATAGAGATTCTAAATTTAGCATCATGTTAGACTAACCTCTTGAATTAAAATATCCAGCCTACCAAATATAATTGTTTGCAATTTAAAATGTTGGCCTAACCACAAATGATATATTAAATAAATGTATTTAAACATGTGTGTTATTTCCTTGATCCTTGATATACCCATGTATTCCTAGTTTACCACCTATAGATACCGTCGTTTGTGTTTAAGTGTTAATTCCAAACCGAGTTTGATCGGCGGGAGATCACGTTCTTTGTATCGAATAGAAATTTTGTAATTCACAATTTCCATTTGTTTATGACTAAAAGTGGCATTATAGATGCTCTAGCCCAAGGCAAACGCCGTAGGGCAGGTATTATAAGTTCATTAACGGTCCTGTCAAAAGACTTAGACGAGTTCTTGGAATCAGCAACTCGGATAGAAGTCGAGGCAAAATTGCATAGCGTGCAGACACAGGTGACCAAATTTGAAGCCAATCAAGATGTCTTGTTGCCGCTATATACCGCAGATACTGAATATTTTAAAGAGAACCAAGAGGATGCCATCTACATATTTGACATCTATAGGATAATCGCCAGTTTGAAGGAGAAACTGGGTAAACCAGAAGGGCAAACTCAATCTGACAATAAGAAGGGATCGGGAGTTAAATTGCCTCACCTGACTCTGCCCACCTTCGCCGGCGACCCCACATTATGGACTGGATTTTGGGATATGTTCAGATATGTGGTGCATGAGAAGGCTGACTTAAGTGCGATTCAAAAGCTGACGTACTTAAAGGGTCGGCTACAGGAAGATGCTTACAAACTTATAGAGGGCTTCACGGTTGAGGGTGCAAGCTACGCCCCCGCCGTAGAATTACTCCAAAGAAACCTTCAGGCATCCCGACAGGGTAAAAGCGGCACACATCATGCATTTTCATGACCTTGTTTCACCTAAATACCAAGCTGTAGAACTAAAGGCTGGAGAGTGCAGTGAGATCTATGACTAGTCAACAGGTAAGTCTGGAAGAATACTGCGTGGTTAACCTAATAAATAAATTGCCATCACCAGTTAAGGAGAGAGTTAGGAGGGAGATGGGTGATCAAAGCCTAAATTACTAGACTTTCACACAGTGTTTCCATGCAGAATTGTATAAAATGGTATGTCAAGATATCCCTGTGCGAGAAATGCCCATAGCTACAGCTGCCTTCATGACACAGAGCGATAGTAGCTGATTTGACAGTAAATTGTGCGACGGGAATAATCATCCCTGGTACAAATGCTTCAAATATAAAACGGGTTCTCTCAAAGTAAAGAGAGCTAGGCAACTACATCTATACCGGGTGTCTCTCCAATGAACATGGTAGTAATGGGTGCACAAACCTAACACTAGGAATGGCAAGAACTGCCGGGGCAAACATTTTCACTCCCTGTGCCAGAAGCAGAGAGAGGCGAGATCGGCAAGTGGGGTAATAATAATAGAGATGAGTCAACACCTACAACCTCAACAACAATGTCCGTAAGTATGAGTAAACAAACAGTTATTTTACCCACAGTTCAGCTGCCTGTAAAGGGTAAATACAAGAAAACCGTAAAGGTCAGATCGATACTTGATCAGTGCTCGCAGAGGACTTTCGTGAAGAGCTCTGTACTACCGTCCCTTTCTTATGAATCTAAGCTATTCTAAAGTCCCCTTACGTTACAATTAACCACACCCAATGGCCAAAGAGTTATGACTAATTCTTACTTAAGTGACCAACACTTACCTAAGCCCTTCTTATTCGGTTAGAATCCAGTTCTACGTTACCCGGCGACCCGCAGCGGGGAAAGAGTGAATCAGCACCAGACTTAATCACAAAGATAGGCTTAGGTGAGTCCTCGGCTTCGCCGATGGCCGGCAGAACAGGCTTCCTTCATTCCGCCGGGAAATCGTCTGTTGGCTCGATGCTAAGAACGGGTTTATTGGATACCGACTACGCCGGGCCCGCCGGAATGTCTTAGATTTCTGACGCGTAAAAATCGACCACTGAGAGTTACCCGCCGCCCTGAAAGATCAGCTTTTCATCCAATAAACACAAATTCAGCCTTATCAAGTCGCAGACAAATGATACGCCGAATTCCACATACTCTAGGTGACCACACAAACCCCTACATAATGAAATGTATGGGGCTCAGTAGGGCCTAGAGGCATGTCGAACACAGCCCCTGGCTGATCACTCTTCGCCTGACGGTTACGAAACCCAAGCAAGTGACACGACTTGCAAAATTATGGCACAATTATATAATCAATATAATAATAATACATCCTAGCCATAAAATAACACCTACAAGGAGGGCAAATGAACTAACCAGGGCAGGCAGGCGTCAAACAGACGAATCGTCGAAGCGCACTCACCTTCCTAGAAAGACTAGGTACTCCTTCCCCCATTACGAAGAGAGAGAGAGAAAGACGTAATTTGTCAGCCTACTGGGCCGGAGCCCTCATAAGGCTGGTGAAGGGAAATATTACGGAATTAAATAAAACGCTTTTAAGAACTGGTGAATAGGGAAGAAGGTAAACTGTGACTAAATTGCTAGGAGATAGTGGATAGAATTGGTACGTAAAGAAAGGTGGTACTGTATATGAAAGACGTCAATCAGATTTCATGAAATAAATTAATCGCTGTCAGGTACCGGCGGATAGGGGAGAAGGTAAACGAAGGTGAAATAGCTAAGATAGTGTGGATAGAATCGGTACGGAAATGAAGTTGACATTCCCGCTCATACAATGGGCACTCACAGAGAATGTGACGAACCGTGATGCGGGTTTGGCAACGTCGGCAATATGGTGGAGGGTCCGGGGGTGAAGTCATAAGATGGCCATGTGCATACCGCGTGTGCCCGATGCGCAAGCGCGTTAAGACGACTTGATTCCTGAGACATGAGTCAAGTGAGGATGGCCAACGATCAACCATAGTCTGAAGAGAGCGAAGATGATTAATAGTATCAATAGCCGACCACTCCCTCTGCCAAGCAGCCCAACCCGTTCTCGGAGAATGGGGAAAATGTCTGTGGGGCAAGTGGAGGGAGATGGGTGATCAAATCCTAAATTACTAGACTTTCAAACAGTGTTTCCATCCAGAATTGTATAAAATGGTATGTCAAGATATCCCTGTGCGAGAAATGCCGATGGATACAGCTGCCTTCATGACACAGAGCGATAGTAGCTGATTTGACAGTAAATTGTGCGACGGGAATAATCATCCCTGGTACAAATGCTTCAAATATAAAACGGGTTCTCTCAAAGTAAAGAGAGCTAGGCAACTACATCTATACCGGGTGTCTCTCCAATGAACATGGTAGTAATGGGTGCACAAACCTAACACTAGGAATGGCAAGAAACTGCCGGGGCAAACATTTTCACTCCCTGTGCCAGAAGCAGAGAGAGGCAAGATCGGCAAGTGGGGGTAATAATAATAGAGATGAGTCAACACCTACAACCTCAACAACAATGTCCGTAAGTATGAGTAAACAAACAGTTATTTTACCCACAGTTCAGCTGCCTGTAAAGGGTAAATACAAGAAAACCGTAAAGGTCAGATCGATACTTGATCAGTGCTCGCAGAGGACTTTCGTGAAGAGCTCTGTACTACTGTCCCTTTCTTATGAATCTAAGCTATTCTAAGGTCCCCTTACATTACAATAAACAACACCCAATGGCCAAAGAGTTATGACTAATTCTTACTTAAGTGACCAACACTGACCTAAGCCCTTCTTATTCGGTTAGAATCCAGTTCTACATTACCCGGCGACTCGCAGCGGGGAAAGAGTGAATCAGCACCAGACTTAATCACAAAGATAGGCTTAGGTGAGTCCTCGGCTTCGCCGATGGCCGGCGGAACAGGCTTCCTTCATTCCGCCGGGAAATCGTCTGTTGGCTCGATGCTAAGAACGGGCTTATTGGATACCGACTACGCCGGGCCCGCCGGAATGTCTTAGATTTCTGACGCGTAAAAATCGACCACTGAGTTACCCGCCGCCCTGAAAAGATCAGCTTTTCATCCAATAAACACAAATTCAGCCTTATCAAGTCGCAGACAAATGATACGCCGAATTCCACATACTCTAGGTGACCAAACAAAACCCTACAATATGAAATGTATGGGAAGTGTAGGGCCTAGAGGCATGTCGAACACAGGCCCTGGCTGATCACTCTTCGCCTGACGGTTACGAAACCCAAGCAAGTGACACGACATGCAAAATTATGGCACAATTATATAATCAATATAATAATAATACATCCTAGCCATAAAATAACACCTACAAGGAGGGCAAATGAACTAACCAGGGCAGGCATGCGTCAAACAGACGAATCGTCGAAGCGCACTCACCTTCCTAGAAAGACTAGGTACTCCTTCCCCCATTACAAAGATAGAGAGAGAAAGACGTAATTTGTCAGCCTACTGGGCCGGAGCCCTCATAAGGCTGGTGAAGGGAAATATTACGGAATTAAATAAAAACGCTTTTAAGAACTGGTGAATAGGGAAGAAGGTAAACTGTGACTAAATTGCTAGGCGATAGTGGATAGAATTGGTACGTAAAGAAAGGTGGTACTGTATATGAAAGACGTCAATCAGATTTTATGAAATAAATTAATCGCTGTCAGGTACCGGCGGATAGGGGAGAAGGTAAACGAAGGTGAAATAGCTAAGATAGTGTGGATAGAATCGGTACGGAAATGAAGTTGGCATTCCCGCTCATACAATGGGCACTCACAGAGAATGTGACGAACCGTGATGCGGGTTTGGCAACGTCGGCAATATGGTGGAGGGTCCAGGGGTGAAGTCATAAGATGGCCATGTGCATACCGCTTGTGCCCGATGCGCAAGCGCGTTAAGACGACTTGATTCCTGCGACATGAGTCAAGTGAGGATGGCCAACGATTAACCATAGTCTGAAGAGAGCGAAGATGATTAATAGTGTCAATAGCCGACCACTCCCTCTGCCAAGCAGCCCAAACCCGTTCTCGGAAAATGGGGAAAATGTCTGTGGGGCGCTCGAGGCAAGGTGACGGCGAGCCTTGACATGCCTGTTTTGCCAAAGAATCTGCTCTCTCATTCCCAGGAATCCCCACATGAGCGGGTATCCAGCAGAATGTAATGCGACGTCCTGACTTAAGGAGATCATGGATATCCCGGATAATACTACAAGTCAGATTTTCCTTGGGTGCAAAATTATTAAGTGCTAGGAGTGCACTTTGAGAGTCACTGAATACAAAAATACTGGGGACATTAACAGGTAGTGTGTTTGCCAAGCTTAGAGCACTCTTTATTGCAAGAATTTCCGCCGTAAAGATGGAAGAGTGGGGGTGGAGAGTACACTGATGAGTTCCATACTCAGAAACAATGGCATATCCCACAGAGGAGGCATCCTTGGACCCATCCGTATAAATAAAAGTAGCAGGAGTATGGCCAAATAGGTGGTTGAGGGCCGTAGAGCGCCGAGCGTAGGGCGGCATTGAGGAAGGGAGGTCGGCGAGTAGGAAACGAACATCAGGGCGTCGGAGGCACCACAGTAAAGCCAAGGGGTGGGGGTGGTAAAGGGTAAGGTATTCCATAAGTTGATAGGAGTTGACTTGAGACATCCGGAAAAGTAACGTGCCTAGACAATGACGTGTCCATGGCATCCCTAAAAAGATCTTGCAGGGAAGGGTCAGTCCTACAACGGATCGCCATTCGCATCGTTACCAACTGTCGATGCATTGGAAGGGGCAATGTACCTGCCTCCGCGAGAAGGTTGCATATGCGTGAAGACCGAAATGCACCTGAACTAATGCGTACCCCTAAGTGATGGACCGGGTTAAGGGTGGCAAGGGTAGCGGGGGAGGCAGTCCCGTAAATATTACAACCATAATCAAGAACAGATAAAATTGTGGCATTATATAATTTAAGTAATGTTGTCCGGTCACCCCCCCAGTGGACTCTGGCAACCGCCTTGATGACATTAAAGCGTCCCAGGCAGCGAGCCTTCAAAGCAGAGATGTGCGCCTTCCAGTTGAGATGCGTATCAAATATCAGTCCAAGAAACCTTACAGTACGGCTGAAGTGAATATCCACCGCGCCCATCCGCAAGTTGATTGACTGGCCGCGCAGCACCCTCGCATCATGGCAAAAGGCCAGTGCCTTGGTCTTTTCAGCGGAAAATTGGAATCCAGAAGATAGGGCCCAACGATGAATACTTGCGAGCGCCGCCTCTAACCGGCGTTGAATATGCATGAGACTGGAAGAGGTGTAAAAGATTGCAAAATCATCAACGAAAAGGCTATGGGAAACCCCTGATGGTAAGCAACTGGTAACGCCGTTGATGGCAATGATAAAGAGAGTGCTGCTAAGGACGCTCCCTTGGGGGATACCAATGAAAAGTGGACGTGTGGTAGATAGAGTTCCATTTAGCTTGACTTGGAAAGTGCGATTCGCCAAGAACTGTGCCAGGAAGCGCGGTAAAGGACCACGCATTCCCGAGGCATGTAGAAGTTTCAATATTCTATATCTCTATGTGGTATCATAAGCCTTAGCAATATAAAAAAAGACCGCGACAGTTGGTAGCCGCTGGGAAAATCCCCTCTTTATTTGATGCTCGAGTCTCGCAAGAGAGTGGTGCGTAGAATGCGTAGGGCGAGAACCATTCTGAAAAGGGGACAGTAGGTCATGTTCAGTTACATAGTGTAGTAATCGAGGATTCACCATCTTCTCCATTAGTTTACACAAGCAGGAGGTGAGAACTATAGGTCTGTAATTGGTGGGGAGGCTAGCATCCTTGCCGGGCTTAGGAACAGGTACGGTATAGGCATGCTGCCAATCATAGGGGAAGTAATCATCAGTCAAAAATTGATTATATAATCGGAGGAGAAAGAGAAGGGCCGTCGGATGTAAATGACGAATGAGGGCGTAAGATATACCGTCTGGTCCAGGGGTGGAGTCAGAGCAAGTAGTTAGTGCATGCTCCAATTCTGAAAGGGTAAAAGGTACATTGTAATGACAGTTTCCCCCTCCATCAAAGCGTAGGGGACGTGACTCAGCAGTTCGTTTAAGATTGACAAAAGAAGCCGGAAGAGAGGAATCTGAGCTGACCTGAGCGAAGTGGTCAGCAAGGATATTAGCAATGGCAGGTGGATCTTGAACGAGGTCCCCAGTAGCAGGATCTTGTAATGGGGAAACGGGAGAACGGGAGCGCACACCAGTAATGCCTCGGAATTTAGACCAGAGAGTACTGATAGATGTACGAGATGTGAAACTAGAAATATAACGTCTCCATGAAAGTTGCTTGCTCAGAGTTATCGCACGTTTGGTAAAGGCACTTCTATCTATCTATCTATTGCCGGACGCCTTACTCCCCTTACGAGGGTGGCCATACACAGAATGCCCCCAAGCGGACCTATTCCTTGTGAGAGGGACAACCCGAGCCAGTTTAGTGAAGGACTTACAAGATTGACCACTCAATTTAGGATCCGTCCGACTCAGAGGCCCTCTGTGTATCTTGTTAGCACTATTTTTCTACAGTGGTGTTCGGCTAATCCATCCACTAACCTGCCTTACCCTTAGGTAAGCAGTACGGATTTGTATCAGGTTTACTCCCCTAGACACGCTGCCAACCAATACCAGTCCACCCGATGATTTGTAGCTAACGAGTCCCATCCACCCGTAAAGGCACTTACTTTATTATAAAAAGTCTTAAAAAATGACTGAGATACCACAAGTGATAATATGAATATAACGTGAAAAAGGGGAAGAATTAGTGAAGTACCGTGCAACGTCGTATACGAGCAGAGGTTGCGTGGAGACGACGCTCTAACTGGTGCTTAAACTTTACTAATAAAGCAATCTGTGGTGACCACCAAGGCACTTGGTGGGGACGAATAACAGGACTGGTGAGTGGAATATGTTCATCAGCAATAGAATGTAAAAAGGTTAGAAATAGTAGTTGTCAGCAGGAGTGCGGGAGGAGAAAACGTCTATCGAGGCAGTGGAAGTTTGAAAAGAAATCCAATCGCTTTAGACATGTTATAGTGTGGTATTTGAGTACTATGTGCTGGGCCAAGTAGTCGCAACATGACAGGGTGGTGATCACTGGAGAACCAATCCTCCGATAGTGTCCATTCAAAACAAGGGGCTGCAGCTGCAGAGGCAAGAGACAAATCAATAGCAGATGAAGTATTATGTGAGGATGAATAATATGCAAGAGTGCCAAGATTTAGACAACAGAGAGGTGATTGTTCAATAATGTTTTCAATGCAGCGGCCTGGACTGTCAGTAGAGGAACATCCCCAGAGAGGCGAATGTGCATTAGATAGGGATGCGCCATTTAATCTAGGAGTAACTGCAGGTCTGCTATAGGGTAATTGCAAGAGGGTTGATTATAAGCCGAACAAACAATTAAATTCGGTAGACGAGGCACGCAAATTTTAACTGCAATAGACTGAAAAGGTGCTGGAGACAATGGGACAGTAATATAAGCAAGATCATTTCGTACAAGGATGGCAGTCCGATAATGATTAGCAACAGCCGGAGATACAGCTGCCACCTGATAACCTCTAAGGGATGAGATTTTTGTACCAATACAGTATGTTGTAAACACAGACACAATGGAGAATGCAGTTTTAATAATCGCTGCAGTTCACCCATGCGAATGCGAGATTGATATCCGTTAAGATTCCAGTGGATTATATAATCAGGCATTATCAGGAGTAATCACTGTCAGATTGCCATGGTTCTGAGCCCTCCGTATGGAGGTAACCGACGGCAGGGTCGATGGTGTAGCTTCAGAAGAGAAGGGCGGGTGACGGTCTCGAACAGGGGAAGGAGGGGGGGAAGTAGAAGGAGGTGGAGGGGGGGAAGTAGAAAGAGGTGGAGGGGGGGATGGAGGTGGAGGGGGGAAAGTAGAAGGAGGTGGAGGGGGAAAGTAGAAGGAGGTGGAGGGGGATCATGCGGGGAAGGAGTCGCCGACGAGTCGGGGATAGGAGCGGCCGATGGAAGTTGAGACTGAATGTCAGAGAATTGTGACTGTAATAAAGTGAGTAGCGTATCAGGCTGAAGACAAATGCTGCGAAGATGGACGACACACAAGCACTTGGATCCATGGGATGTAGCGTCAGGTGGGGCGACGCGGGTAGCAAGAAAAGTGTTGACTCAGGTGGTAATGGATCTGTGGTCAGAGGACGTCAAAGAGGGTGTGACATATGCCTTAAAACAGGCGGAGCATCCACACTTACTATCGTGCACAATCCCTACAGTGGAGGAGCCAACATCGGTGCCATCGTGGGAGAAAGTGGCAGGCTGTGAGCCCAGAGCCGATACTGTAGATGTAGTCTTGTTGGATTTTCGTATAGTCAGTGGAGGTGAACTCAAATCACAAACCTGTTTCCGTTTGAGATGGATCGGAGAAGCCGGAGGCTGGTGAACGCTGCACTGAGATCCTTCGAGTTCATAAGTTACAAGGTCAGAATTCATTAAGTCAGCCGGAGGCTGGTGAACGCTGCACTGAGATCCTTCAAGTTCATTAGTTACAAGGTCAGAATTCATTAAGTCAAACTTCTTGAAGTGAGCCATTAAATCTCCTGGTTCAAACTCAATCATGTGGGTCACACACATGCAATCAGGGGCATGTTCCAACGGAGGATTCCGACGAAGAAAACCCGGCAAATTAGCAGTAAGCTGGGCAAGAGGGGAATTCTTATGACCGAGAAGGAAAGCCTTACCACAAGTATGACAGCCACATTGATCATTCACTATGGGGGAGTGCCCAGGCAGGAGTGTCCTGTTCAGAACTATCAAACAATGCAACTGTTTCCTCAATCGAAGCAAGGTGGTCTGCTATAGCAGCAGAAGTCGCAGCTGAGCGTGTGAATGAAGACGCTTTCCTCTTCGTAATCTTGGAGCGAGAATGCAATTGGATTTGGGATGTCGAGGGACGAGCAGCGGATGTGGACTGCCTGACAGGAGCCGGCCGAATGACCAATCGCTTGGGCTTAGTAGTCAGAGAGGAGGTAGGCCGTACGGGTCGCAGAGCAGCGGGGTGGGAGGGTCTCGACCGGCGAGATGGGGCAGAAGTAAAAGGGGTGAATACTTAGTCTGCGAAGGACGGAGAGACCTCCATATCATCTGTCAGACTCCCAAACCTATTGGAGATCGGGATCGGAGGTGCAGGCATAGAAGGTTTAGCAGTAGTGGTACATGAGACGTCGGTTGGGGAACAGCGGGAGGAGGCGCTCCTGGTAGGTGTTGATGAGGCTGGGAGAGCAGCCGCGCTACCGCAGCGTACCTACGTTTCGGGCCAAGGCCTTGTTCTCTGAGAGTTCTCGAAGCTGCTCGGTAAGACAGGCCCTTAGTATCCTGGAAATGGATGACATTCTCCTGGAAATCATAATGGGAATAAGATCTATCAGTCGCTGCATGAGCTTCACTACAATTGGCGCAGAAGGCATCACGTGTGCAGACACGCGGATGATGATCAGAGTCAGAGCCACAGTGTCGGCAAATGGAAGTGGGAGATCGACATTATTTCTCAGGATGGCAAAATTTCCAGCAGGTCCTGCATTGGCGCGGGCGCCTCTTATAGGGTCTTACTTGCAATATACGGCCTGCAACATTCAGAGTAGATGGCAGTTCATGTCGTTCAAAAGAGACTTTTACAATACGCAATGGTGGTCGAGTATCCTGGTCGTGACGTGGAGGAATGGTGTACGCATCAACAGCAACGACAGTGGGATCAATCCTCTGTAGCATGGAGAACATCCTTGGCGCAGAGTCAGCAAATTTATCCTCAAGGACTTTGATATCTGAAGGGAGAGAGATAGTGCCGACGCATTGGTTGAGTCTGGTTTCTTCGTGACCAGCAAAACCCTCCTGTGGGTCACCCAGAAGGGACTTCATGGCCATTGATTGACCCTCATTGGAAACTTCCACCAATCTCGTTGAGTCGGATGCAGTGAACACACTTACATCACCAACCTCAGTTTGGAGATAAGTATACAAATTAATATCATCCAGTGGATCATTTGCAACCGAGAAAAATTGTGGCCAACTTGGAGGGGCAAACATTTCCTGTAGAGTGGCAGTCGATGGTGTAGTAAACTTTTTCCTTCTCTGCCGGCGTAGGGCTCGAGCGTCGTAATGGAGGAAGGTACAGTATATGAATTGTGTCGGATTTGGAAGAAGCCGACTGAGGAGAATTTACTGTCTGTTGCGGCGTTGGCAATGTCGCAGAAGTATCAGAACCACTGGACGTTACAGGTCGAACAATTGAGGAGGAGGTTGAGTCGTGTGGCGATCTACATCATTCAGCGAAGGTGTTATAGTAGAGCTTCCCAACTCTCGATTTGACACTTTGTCAGAGAGCACGTTGGGGTGGGTTGTGTCCGAATCAGTGATCAGTGTCTCGCCGGGGACGTTACCAGAGTTCAGGTCCATGTCCCCACGGGGGATAAGCGCAGGAAGAGTATCGACTACACCAGGGGATGACGAGGGGGCAGGAGGGGTGTCAGCCAACAACTGGTGGTCATCTATCGTCGTCATCATGGTGGGAGTTGAAGGAGGCCCACTTTAAGCAACAAGGAAGTTAGGGCAGGGCCAGACCCACACTACCTACAAAACTATGCTGCCAGGCATAAAGTGAGGAGGCCCATATAGGTACAGTAGTTGTCTTTACTCACGATATCACCGTGCACATGCAACCTACGCCCAAATTGCATATGTAGGACTCGGTGAACAACCGCGATAGCACCCCCGACTATAACAACATAGTTAGGCCCAGATACAAAGCTGAGTAGGGATTATGCTAACTCCCCGTCAAAAGGGTGATAAGGAACCACCTATCCACCACATCGTCATCAAATCAACCTCACACTCCGGGAATCGCGTTTCGCGCGCACATGAATGGACCAGCGGTTCTTCCTTGGTGACCATAGGACGGCGGTTCCTCCTGGGCGATCACATGATCTCCCGCACTGTCACTACGATCTCCCGTAATATGGCCTCTGATGACATGCCGTCTACTTTGAGCAGAGCGTGTGGCATCCAATCTGACTCTGAGACGCTCAATCGTTAGCGAGTATTTATCCTCGAGGGGAGAAGCAGAACTTCCCCCCCATGATAGAGGAAGAGGGAAAAATGAAAAGAAATATAGCAGAAGTGCAAGGGCCTGCTCACTTGGTTGGAGGTGGCAGGAGCGGTGGGCAGGAACACCAGCACACCCCTCATGTCATCTCCGTCAGCCCCCGCACGTACCCGAAGGTGGGTCAACGTGTCAGACATAGCGGGGGCCCATTACGAAGAAAAGAGAAGTAGGCATATAGGGTCAAAACCTGTAGCCAAACTTCTTACTAAGCAAGAGAATTTGAAACGCACAAGGTTCTCCACGAAGAGATCATACCACTTAACCCACTCAATTGGGTGGCTGAAAAGTGGGTCCCAAAAAGCTACACAAAGAAGCCTCATGCCTAAACTAGCTCGTAGACATAACACAGGGGAAACAATTCACAATGAGGGATCCTTGCTTCATCACAACTAAGGTCTCCCGAGTATAAGTTGACATGATACCCAAGGAAAAACTCCTAAGGCGTCCCACAGGATAGTGCACGTATTCTATCTAACCTGAATAACTACCCTAGCTCATCACAGACAAGTACAAATTAGCATATGACTCACAAGTCCGGATGAGGATGAAGAGAGGACACACGACACCTCCGCTCCAGGAGACGCCTAGGAGCAGAGAGGCCTAGATGTGGCGCTTGACGCTAGGGGACGCCGCTATAGAACATCAGACTGTTCGGAAGCGCAGTACAGTACTGGTAGATCAAGTTTATTCTTTATTTTTTTTAATTTTTACCATATTTTTTATCGGTTTCTTCAGTAGTGGCATCCACATCATACATGACGAATCCACGTGTTTTGAGCGTTCGCTCACGATGATATGGTTAATCTCAGTTGTTTGGGCACCTAGGCAGGACATTAATAGTACATAATAGTAAATATATACAAAGGAAAAGGGGATGCGCTAGATAGAGGAAATTATAGGGGCCTGAAAATGCTTGACCAAATCATGAAGGTCTGTGAGAGAGTCCTTGAGGGTTTGATCAGGCAAAGCATCTCTATTGATGATATGCAGTTTGGTTTTATGCCAGGACGTGGTACAACCGATGCTATCTTCATAGTCAGGCAGATACAGGAAAGATACTTACTAAAAGGCAGGGATCTTTACTTTGTGTTTGTGGACCTGGAGAAGGCCTTTGATAGGGTACCTAGAGATGTTGTACAGTGGGCTATGAGGAAACTTGGTGTGGAAGAGTGGCTGGTGCGTGTGATAATGAAGATGTATGAGGATTCGCGAAGTTCGGTGAGGGTGAAGGGTGTACTGAGTGATGAGTTCGCAGTCCGTGTTGGAGTCCATCAGGGTTCAGTGTTAAGCCCCCTCCTCTTTATTATGGTCTTGGAGGCGCTGTCTAGAATTTTTAGAGGCGGACTCCCGTTGGAACTGTTTTATGCAGACGATTTAGTCCTAATAGCTGACAGTATGCAGGATGCTGAAGCCAAATTCAGAGAGTGGAGAGAGGGCATGGCGAGCAAGGGTTTAAGAGTCAATATTAACAAAACCAAGGTTATGCATTGTAGTTTGAGACGAGGCAATGTGGAAAAGAGCGGTGCATACCCATGTGCAGTGTGTGGAAAGGGAGTGGGCGTTAACTCAATTCAATGTAGCATCTGTCGATGTTGGGTACACCATGGGAGTA
Source organism: Paralithodes platypus (assembly GCA_032716605.1). NCBI lineage: Eukaryota > Metazoa > Arthropoda > Malacostraca > Decapoda > Lithodidae > Paralithodes > Paralithodes platypus. The sequence goes on along the minus strand of CM064573.1, from coordinate 13,316,338 downwards.
AGCGCTGTAGTAGAATAAAGGGGCCCCTGCCGAAGGATAAGTCAGAAATAGAGAAATTTGAGTGCGTAGTGTGCAAAGGCGAGCTTGTGTTAAGTGATGATCCTGTGGCTGTGAATTTTGGAAATGAGTCTTTGGAGCTGGTGAACAAGTTTTGTTACCTAGGAGATACCATCTCTGCCGGTGGTGGGGCCGAGGCTGCCACTGTTGCTAGAATTAGGTGTGGCTGGGGGAAGTTCAGAGAATTGATGCCAATCCTGACCATGAAAAGAATGCCTCTCCCCCTGAAGGGAAAGGTGTATGCCTCATGTGTTAGAAGTGCAATGACGTATGCCTCAGAAACATGGGCCGTTAAAGTAGAGGATGTCAACAGAATGGAGCGTAATGAGATGAGAATGGTGAGATGGATGTGTGGGGCCAGGCTACAGGATAGAATAACAAATGTTGAGCTGAGGAGACGTTTAGGTATAAAGAGTATTAGCGAGGTGATGCGTACAAGTAGACTGGGATGGTATGGACATGTGGAGAGAATGGATGAACAAAATTGGGTGAAAAAATGCAGGTCTGTGATTGTGGAGGGAGCTGCACCAAGGGGTGGACCGAGGAAGACCTGGGATCGGACTATACGCGCCGATCTCAAATCCAAGAACTTGACAAGTGAAGCAGCCCTTAACAGGGTTGCCTGGAATGCCGCCATTAGGACAAGAGACTGAAACTGCACTTATGTGTGGAACACTCAGTCTTAAAATTTTATGTATGTATGTATGTATTTGAAATGGCGAGCCATGAGTTCAAAGAGAGGTCATAACTTTGTTAAGGCAGTACATCAATGATGGAGGAGTTACTAATAAATAAAGTTGTTTTGTACTGTGCCTGGGCCCTTTAAATGTTGATATCCTGTAGTTCTCCATCTTCCCTCTCCATTAACAATTCTTAAATTGGTTAAGGTGGCAAAAATCTGTGTGTGATAACCCAGGTTCGAATCCCGGTGGATCATATATACTTTAATTAATTTCATTCGGGGTGTCTGGTGTTGTGGTGAAATTAATAAAAATAAAGATTATTAGTAGGTTCAGGGATATTTCGTCGAGAGGCCGGTCTATAGGCTATGATCTGTGCCCCATTAATATTCTTTCCTCTCACTTAAACAGTATGCTACCATAGCGCGGTTGGGAATATGAACATGATTAGATTAATATCCAGTATTCGAGAATGGATAATAAGTCGTAGGCGTGTGCATAAACCTTTAACCCAGCAACGGCTGGAAGACTCAAGAGTTTCCCCGGGCGACTGCGGGAAGACTCTTAAGAGTCTGGGGGAAAAAAATCCATTTAACCCTCCAGCCCCGGGGGCCATAGCTTGCGACTGTGCTGTGGTACCGGGTGTTTTGACGATCTTTGGTCTATGTTAACTCCTCTGTAATTCAATGAATATGGCATGTAATGTTATGAATAAAAAAGAATAATGTTCCACAAACCTTGCTCTGTCGAATGGCGTTGAGTAGAGGTCTCTAGCCCCTCTGGTTGCATAATGGTGAGCGCGGGAAGACGAGTGCTTTTCGGCGGCAAATTCTTCCCGCGTTCGGACGCGTCGCCCCGGCTACGACGCACCTAGCCGCTCGTCGCGCCAAAGTATTTATCTCCCTTAGACGATTTTCGTGTTTGATATTGAGAATGTGATGTTTATTTGATATTTTTATAGTTATTTTGAGGCCAATTATATAAAGTATGTTTATTAGGGTATCACTGTCACTGATATTGCTCATTTTCACTCGATACCGTACATTTTATTAGTAATTGAGGTAGGTAATTGTTATATTAGGCACTGATTATTCGTTATTACAGGTTTATTATACTTTGGCCATCAAGTATTGTGTCTTGTGTCACTTTCACTTTGATAAATATGCTTTAGAGAGTGTCACTGTCACTGATAATGCTCATTTTCACTCGATACCGTACATTTTATTAGTAATTGAGGTAGGTTATTGTTATATTAAGCACTGATTACTCATTATCACAGGTGTTTATTATACTTTGGCCATCAAATATTAGGTCTTGTGTCACTTTCACTTTGACAAATATGCTTTAGAGAGTGTCACTGTCACTGATAATGCTAATTTTCACTCGATACCGTACATTTTATTAGTAATTGAGGTTGTTGTTGTTGTTGTTGTTCCCCAAGCTGCCTGGCCGAACAGCCCCAAGGCCCCGAGTAAGGCCAAGGCCATAAACGAGCGCCCCCACAGAACCCTCCCTGCCGACCACAATAAAGCCTGGGCGACCGAAGCCACTCCATGGCGGGGAGCTGAGAGGGTGCGTAAACGCCCGGGAAACCAAAGCCCCACCCAGGGCCCTGTGCCCCTCAGCAATTATGAAGAGAAAGTTGAGGGGCAAAGGAATAATGTGACACTTTAGCTTCCAATCTTGGTAGATTGGGAGGTCAATCCACGGAAGAGACGCCGTCACTTGAGATTTAGAAAATATATAAGTAAAAGGAACAGTCAGAGTAAGCTATGGGTATGGCAGAGATCGCTCAGGTCTCACCCTGATAGACCAGCCCATCGCCAGAGTAATTGAGGTAGGTTATTGTTGTATTAGGCACTGATTATTCGTTATCACAGGTGTTTATTATACTTTGGCCATCAAATATTAGGTCTTGTGTCACTTTCACTTTGACAAATATGCTTTAGAGAGTGTCACTGTCACTGATAATGCTCATTTTCACTTGATACCGTACATTTTATTAGTAATTGAGGTAGGTTATTGTTGTATTAGGCACTGATTATTCGTTATCACAGGTGTTTATTATACTTTGGCCATCAAATATTAGGTCTTGTGTCACTTTCACTTAGTTATATGCTTTGTAAACGTTTTATATACAATTTATTGTGTCTTTTTTCACTGATTTATATATTTCTATAGGTTCTAATCATATGAATGTCACTTGGTATATACATATGTGTCACTTTCACATATTATTATGGTGTAATTGTATTTGTATCAATTTTCTCATAATACATGACTTTTGTATAACAATAAATTGGTTTTCTTCCACTTTTTGCCTATATATATATAGTGTACATATTGTCATTTTATTTGGCACTTTCAGTATGATTATTAGAACTCCAGCTTGGAGTGGTAATCAAAGAAGCACCCTAAAGCACAGAGTGCCACCTTGCACTCCACACACTCCATGGTGGACTTTTTACCTGACCTCGCCCTCAGCCTGCTGTTGTAGCAGACATGGCACCGCTTCTGCTGCGTTCTTCCTGATTCATTCTGAGGCAGGGAACCAAGCCTGTGCCTAATCAAGTATTGAGCACACTGCAAGCGGTCAATAACGACGGGCCCAGGATGTGCCATTGCCCTCTGTGGCGTAGCATACTTCTCCAGGAGCTCCGCCAACACCTGCTTTTGGAACCTCCGCAGGCTATTTAACTTCATGGGTGTGTTCACATTCCGAAGCTTGTATATATTGTAGGCATTCAGAACTGACATGTCCACCATATGCAGAAAGAACTTGTTGTACCATCTGCACGAGGTACGCAGGCAGTCAATGAAGCCTATCTGCATGTCGGACTTGTCCACCAGCCTCATGTTGATATTGTAGTCCAGGACAGCATCGGGCTTGGTCACCCTGGCCTGGGTGCGGCGATCCACCTTGCCAGTCTCCACCATTTCCCCCTTGTGGATGGTGCTCAGGAGGTTGACCTTCCACTGGTCGTGCCAGTGGATAGCCAGAATGGGCCCCGACTTCTTCTTGAACACATCACCTTTTTTGGTCTTTGGAGGGAAAGGTGGCATGCCCTTCCTTTTCCCTCGTACTGTGCCTACAGTCCCCGTCTTGCGCTCATGCAGGTACTGTGAGAAAGTGGGGGACGTGTAATAATTGTCCGTGTAGAGGACGTGATTCTTGTGAAAGTAGCGGTCCATCATGGCTTGCACCACTGCTCCGCCAAAGCCAATGAGGGGGTCCACAAGCAAGTCCCCTTCCTTCCCGCTGTAGACCAGGAAGTCCAGGACATAGCCAGTTTGGCAGTCGCACAGCACAAAGAATTTTATGCCAAAGCGATGTCTTTTTGAGGGGATGTACTGCTGGAAGCTGAGTTTTCCCCGGAACAGCACAAGAGACTCATCAATGACGACCTTGCGGAAGGGCTTGAAGTAGGAGGTGAAGCGTTCTCTCATCATCTCGTACAACGTCCTAATCTTCCACAGCTTGTCTGGGAGGTGGACGTCAAGGTTGGTGACAAGATGGAGCGCTGCGAGGATATCAAGGTACTGGTCGCGAGACATATATTTCCCGAAGGCAGGGGTGGATATGAGATCATTGGTGATCCAATAGTCAGGCAACCTATGCTTCTTGACATGAGGCATTAGCATGGTGAGTGCCAGGAACACCGTGAACTCTTTATGAGTCACTGGGGTCCACTGCCTCATGTGGCCCTTGGTCACCTTGCCCAAAAAGTGGACCTGGTATTGGTGCTGCTTATTTGTCTCTTTGACAACATAGCCTACCACCTCCTCATCAAAGAAGGCCTCAAATAGTTTGTGTGGTGGAGCATTGGGGCCTGCAGGAAAATTGGGGGTAATGCCTGAACCCTCCAGTACCTCATCAAAAGCTGGCACATCAGGGTTGTATCCATCCCCATCAACTACGTCTTGCCACTGAAAAACGTAAAATGGGTCTTGTCTACACTGACGAGGAGCTCCAGCTGGTGGCCCAGCACGCCCACGGCCAACTCGGGAGGCGCGTGCCCTAGGGCGGCGAGGGCGTCGGTCAGGGCGTCGGCCAGCACGACGGGCAGCACGACGCCGGGCCAAGCGGATGGGTCTAGGTCTGTCGATGTCCATATAGTCATCGTCAGAGTGGTCATCTTGCCCTGACGGTGGACCTATGTAATCATGGGCAGAGTCTTCAGAGAGGTGCCCTTCATCATCAGTGGCCCCCACATAATCTGGCGGGGAACGAGTGATGCGTGGGCGGCGTGCGGGTGGGCGAGGTGGGGAAGGAGTGGCAGGTGAGGCTATGTCACCCCGAGGTCCTGGGCTCCTTGGCCGGCGACGAGTGACAGAAATTAATTCTTCACTGTCACTAGGCCCAGGTATTGGTGATGTGAGCTCAAAGACTTCTTCAGGAAGACATGTTCAAGGCGGGAGAGGTGGGGAGGACCGTGGGGAAAGTTGCGGGGGCGTATGGCTGGGGCCGGCAGGGGTGGACGCCGCGGGAGTCTCGAACAAAACTCTCTTACTTTTCTTTATTTTTTTGGTATATTTCCTGCCTTTCCCCTTTTCGGCAGCAGTATGTCTCCTGTCGGGGGACCTAGGAGGCAAATCTAGCCGAACGTGGGGGGTCCTCAACCCTTGGCAGTGGTGGGGGTGGTGGGGAAGAATGCGGGGCACCCGGGTCATCCGGGTCATCTTGGGTGGCGTGGGTAGATAAGGGAGACAATGGCGGGCGAGAAGGGTCACCACGCTCACCCTCACTCACAGCCTCATCCTCACCAAGTATTTTGGCTTGTTCCCTAGCTGCCGCGGCCGCCTTTTCAAGTATTTTCTGCTTATATAAGTGTAGCTTGAAAGGCGATTTACCTGGGGAAGGGCTTGGCGTCGTGTCACTTATGCGAAATTTGGTGAGTGACCTTGAACTCTCCCACTCACTCACTCTCTCAAGTTCACTGTCTTTAGGTAAACCAGCTTCCTCAACAACTGGTACATCACCTTCATCACTCTCATCACTGTCATGTTCTCTCGCAAATCCCAGGAATTGCTCTTCTTTGTCACTCTCATGGCCATAATCACTCGACTTATAATTACTGGAGTCGTCACTGACTTCATCATCAACATTATGCTTGGCATCAGCTCGCTCATAAAGTCTCAATACCTCCGGGAGATAACACATTTAGGCGATGGCGTCGGGGTAAGGCGCGACGAACTAGCACGGGCGTCGTAGGAAGCACGGTATCGGACACAGCGGAATCACTATTTGGCGTACACTCCATGATGGCGTCGGGGTAGATACTGTTGCTGTGGCGTAGTTTACGCCTGGTGGCGCCACCTACCGTCCCACAATACCAAAAATTTACGCGCGGCATTCGAAAGCACGCACGCAAGCAATGGGCGTTCAAGAGCCCTTCCAGGTTGCGCGGGCCGAGGTTGTTATGGGCGTTCAAGAGCCCTTCCGGGGTGGAGGGGTTAAAACACCCCAAAAAAAAAAAAAAAATTTTTTTTTTTTTTTTTTGCCCCTGGGCCATGCCAAATATTACACTTCTACCTCCCCTCCTTCCCCACTTTCCTCCCCTCCTTAAGTTATCACCTATTTTCCCTGTTATTCCCTTATTCTGTGGACTATTTTCGTGCTAACATTAGCGAGTTGGTAGCAGGGCGTTGTCATCACTGTTACCAAGCGTGGGAAAGAGCGAGAGAGAGACTATTGCGTAACAGTGTCTCTCCAGACAAGGGGAGGGGAGGAGGGCAGGGAGGTTGCCTCAGCCATACATTATGTAACTCCCGGCCTGTATCGCCGATTTTGACCATCCAAACACTGTTTCCACTTGTTTTATTGTTGTAACAGGTTAATACCTTTATAATCAACCTATAATAGGCTCATATGGATAAGTATTAACCCGTCGAGCCCCGGCTGATTATTAATAAATGTACACCCAGAACCCGGCCGGTTTTGATTTTTTTTTTTTATTCCAGAAACAATAGCGAATGGGTTAGGAATGAAGGAAAAACCCACGAAAAACCGATCAAAAAGCTCAAAAAATGGTCCTACAGAGCCCCCGAAAACGGATTTTACAAGAGTAAAAAATTTAAGGCAATTTCCCCCAAAAACCAGGTTATTGCGCGCTCACGCGCACGCACGTGGACTTCGAGAGTTTTCAACCATCGGCACGGTTGCGTGGGATACGTACACAGTTCCCATACAAATCTGAGCCCTCTCGAGTGGCTACACCTGAGGTTACGGTCGGAGCAATTAGGGTGACTCGTCAGACGCGTCGCTGGGGCTGTGCGTTACATACATCGCCGACGCGCCAGACGCGTCGTTGGTGCTGGACAGGGTTAATGCTACAGTAAACTTCTGTTAATCCGAAGGGCAGCGGACCGGCCCTCGTTCGGATTATCGGACTTTACCCCTATGAACCTGTTTATGACGAAAACATTGAGGCATTAGGCCACCCAAATGACATAATGGTGCACACACACATCTCATATGTTCATGAAATCACTTCAAAAGTTTACCATTGTCATTGTAGCCTATTACCTACTTCAAAAACATTCATATTAATGGTCAAAGGAATCTGCTGATATAAACGTCTTCTTCTTCTTCCGTCTACTAGCGAGTTTGTCTTGCTCTTGAAGATCAGATCAGATGTGGTTCGGGAAGTAATGCCTTAACAACGGCACTTCCCCGAGAGGTTCTTGTAATTTTCATTTTGTGATTTTCCTTTTGTGACGTGCTCTGTTATATTATATTGTATTGAAAGCACCCTTGTCTTGTTGTCCTGAAAGCACCCTTGGGACGCTCCGATCACTGAACTATAAATAGTAGCGTATCGGAACGTCCAAAGGTGCGTTTTCAAGCTCAAGACTAATACGTCCAAAGGTGCGTTTTCAAGCTCAAGACTGAATGCGCTTGCAGAAAATGCGGTGCAAGCCAGTAGCGCATCGGAGAGTCCCAAGGATGCGTTCAAGAGCAAAACAAACTCTCTAGCAGACGATGTGGAAGAAGAAGAAGAAGGTGTTTACGTTTATATCAGTAGCTTCCTTTGACCATTAATCTGAATGTTTTGAAGTATGTAATAGGCTACAATGACAATGGTAAACTTTTAAAGTGAATTCATGAACATATGATATGTGTGTGCTCCATTATGTGTCATTTGAGTGGCCTAATGCCTCAAAAAGGGGACTTTGGGACTTCTTGAAATTCGGACCATCGGGTGAATTCGGATTTGGCCTCAAATTGAAAAATTCGGACTATTGGGAGATTCGAATTATCGGTCGTTGGATTAACGGACTTTTACTGTATTATGGTAAAATAACGATGTTAGTGATGGGAACAGCTCAAATACGTGCGCACAGGAGTGTGGTGTCTCATACCCCCCATGCGCACGTCTTAGGTTAACCGTCCTGGTGGTGTAATGGTTAAGGTGGCAAAAATCTGTGTGTGATAACCCAGGTTCGAATCCCGGTGGATCATATATACTTTAATTAATTTCATTGGGGGTGTCTGGTATTGTGGTGAAATTAATAAAAATAAAGATTATAAGCTACATGTCACACTTTCTTTTTCTGACACATATTACAGTCAATGCATATTGATGCTTATTATATATTAAAGTCACCAATAATATTAAAAAATGCATATAAATATCATGAAGGTATTTTAATGCCTTATTATTACAATAATTAATTGACCTTATAATTATGCTTTTGGTAATTTCTAGCTGCATATGGAAATATCCATGACAACCATATTACATAAGCACTTAGTGTAGTCATCTAGTATTTAGATAAACTGTATATAGCCTAGGTGTTGAGTATTGTTGGATGTCGACAGTTGTAGCTCTGGCGGTAGTTCAGAAGCGTCGTTTGGCCCGCACACACACACATACGCACACCATTGCTCTTGTGCTACTCACACAGCAACACTGACAAGGCTACAGTTTTCACCACTGTCAAGTTGAATGAAGGTACATGATCATGATATTCCATTGGTTATTCTAAGTTCAATATATACAGATACAGCACGTTTAAGAAGGCGAATTTCACCCCCAAACAGGTGTAGGCGGCGTGATTTACTCGGCCGGGGCCTAAGACTAAAAAGTAAATAAGGTGTGCTCCTGCCTTCCACTATTTTCTGAAAACTTCTGAAAATTGAATTTCATGTAGGCCTAATATTGGAATAAAAGAAACAAAATTTCCCAGAAAATATAACTTCATATATTTTGTACAGAAAGAACACATTAGCGAGCATATTAATACTGGATAGTCATTATATAAAGTAGACTGGTAACCTACAAATTTAGGTAGAGAAGATGCATGACAAGTGAAAAATTAAAACTGAATAATATGAACTAGAACAAGTTGATTTAATATTTATTCTGTGTGTGTATATACTGTATATCTAATGCTCCCAGCTCACATGTACAGTATTTGTGAGGTATACTGATATACTTTATATATATATATATATATATATATATACAGGGTGTCCCGAATTAGACGTGCCAAACTTCAGGATATGATTATACAGATAGTCCTCCCCCGCATCGCTGTAATGGACTCTTCCACGTTAAATAGCTTCCAGCAGGTCCAAAGTGAGCTAATATGTCAATAAACATTTAGAAACTTAGAGAATTAAAATATCTTGATAATAATATGAACAAATAATTGCAGTTAGATGAAAGTCTGGTTAGCTCTGGGGCAGCTAGACCGGCCTTATGGGGAATTACTTAAGTAAATGACATTTGTTACTCTGTAACAAGTAAAATTTGGAATTTTGCTAATAGAATATCTTATGCTTAGAATAATTTTCCTAACCTAATCCTGAAGTTTGGCACGTCTATTTTGGAACACCCTGTGTATATACACAGTATACATATATCTTAATAAATAAATGTCAATGTTTGTCTGTTTGTCAATTACCCGACCTTTGTTACTAAACTCCTCCCACAGTTTTGGTGCCAGGTGGGAGTGTGGGGCACCGTTGGAAAGCCCAGGCTTTGGAGATGGTTTTAGGCGAGTTTAGTGGAAATCAGAGACACTTGTTTAATAAAAGTTTTGGCAGAACTTATGTAGTATACGGGAGCGAAAAAAATGCGAAAACAAAATGGCCGTTTGGGGCAGCAGGAGGCCTCCGATCGAAAAGGTGTATGGAACGAAAGTTGTTCGCAGCTCCCCAAAATGGGGGTACGGATGAGGTCAGATCCAAAATCGGAGGTCATTTAGCGGCCGAAATCGAGGTCGCCGTTTAATGAGGCACAGGAAGGTCGAGGCCGGTGATTATGGTAGTAGTATTGTGATGATTGTGGTAGTAATGATTGATGATGGTGGTTATGGTAGTAGAATTTAAACCCGGGCAATGCCGGGTACCCCTCCTAGTATATAATTATATAATAATAATAAAAACTATTTGTCTACAGCCTACTGGGCAAAAGCCCTTATAAGGCTGGGTAGTATATATATATAGTTACAGTAGTTATGTAGAGCAGATTAACCAGACCACTGAGCTCCATACGGAACTCTCATAGGTCTGGCATATATATATATACACAAGGTGTCCCAAATTTGGCGTGCCAGTATAAGCAAAAGGGTTAGAGATTAGAAATAAGTCGAGAATGTTGGGCTGATCTCTGAAGCGATTCGGGGTACGGGTGGGTTGCTGGACTAACTGCTCTATGTAATTTAGGATAGAAAAGATTTAGGCTTGTTCACCAGGTTGGTCAGTGGAAAGAGAGGAGAGCCATTGGCGGTGGTGAACGTTGAAATCTCCTAAGATGGAGATTTCTGTGAAGGGAGAGATGGATAGAATGTGTTCCACTTTAGAAGTTAGATAGTCAAAGAATAGTCAGTAGAATTAAGGGAGAGATAAACAGTGCAAAATATATATATATATATATATATATATATATATATATATATATATATATACAGTATATATATACAATATATACCGGTATATGTATATATAATTTAATTATTTGCTTTAATCTAATCGTCACTCATACATACACGGTTAGATACAATCACGAATTTCAAGGCTACAGGCTTTTGCATTGCACATTTAGGCAAGATCATCTGAGGTTGTGTGAACCTTACAAATGGGCAGGACTGTCTAATCTAAGAGAGCGGAATCAGCCAAGGATGGTTTGATTGCTTGGCTCTTCCCGCCCGAACATATCCGGCGGAAAGGTCCTAGCTGAGCGGACGGGATAGTTTTATTGGAAAGGTCTAAGGGTGGGAAAGCCCTGCTTCCCTGATTCTGACTACATTCACTCCTTCAGAATGATGACATATTTGTTTCTGATTAACATTAGCAATTCTATTCAGCCTAATAAGGCCATTTGGGAGTGAAAGGGTTAATCAAGATATAGTACCCGGTAGTTATTAACCCTTTGATTTTTTCGAGCTAAAATTTAATGTTAGCCAGAAATAAATGAAAGAGATGCCATCATATCACAGAAGTTTATACTGAAGATTAATTGACAACACATGAGGTAGATAGAATCACCAACTTACATTCTTCAAAGGTCGGTACCATACAAGCACTTTGGTCGCCAATTTATTTTGTGAACACTGATCTGGCAGCTTATGAGGTAAATTTAAATAATATTTCAGTTAGGTACAATAATATATCTTCATTCTAGTTTCCAATACCAGTGCAGATCCCCAAAACATTGCCGGAAAAATGTTGGCCAACGTAAATTGACCATAAAAGTTTGTGATACCACAATATACTGTATGTTCTACAAATTCCTTAACCTTTATCCAAACTCAAGTGTTGATAAGGTCCTACAACACCAAAGCCCAAACACTCACCATGTATCTTTGGGATCATTATATTTTTTGTAATTATTATTGTTAGTTTTGATTGATGTTGCCATATTCAAGTACTGTAATTTATTTTGATTCTGACTAAAAAAAGAAAACAACAGTCAGAGGAAAAAATACCCTGCCTCCCCAAACCCATTTAAAGCAAAAAAAAGAACACCTAGACCCCCTCCATGCTAAATTTGTACAAATTTTCTATACTGTTAATTGTTAAAAACCACCATCTGAGGAAGAGCACTTTATTGACGTTTCGCAGATAGCTTCATCAGGTAACTGACGTTGTCAATAAAGTGCTCTTCCTCAGATGGTGTTTTTTATCCATTCTGTCTACTTTTCAAGTACAACTCAAAACACTGCCTTGGGGCTGTTCAGCCAGGCAGCTTGGGGAACAACAACAACAACACTGTTAATTGTACGCCCCCCCCCAAAAAAAAAAAACCTGAATGGTGTGAAACGTCTTAAACATGTCAAAACTAATGGAGTGAGAATAGTTGTCCAAAAAGACCCTTTTAGCATTTATTGCTACTGCCATATAATTTTGACTTGGTTTAGGAAGGACCTGCAGTAACAGCTTATTCACAGGTTTAATATAATTGTTTGCAGGTAGTTAATAAAAGGTTTAAGGGTTATGATGTAGTAAGTCGATCATAACAAACATACAGTAGAATCTCGCATCCCACGATTTATTGGTACCGAAATATTACCGTGGGACCGGAATTCGTGGGATGCAGAGTATTAAAGTAATGGGGAAAATTACAAAAGTACTGGAGGCTATCGTCGGGCGACTATTGACCATCACTTTACATGCCAATAATCAAAAGTAAGTTGCTTTAACCCTCCAGCCTCGGCTACGCATTCTATAATACCGGTATATCCCCAAAACCTGGGGGATTTGGCCGAAAAAACGTCTCGCCTAGGCTACCGTATCTTTTTTATTTTGACTGCTTCCGCATTCCCACGCATCCCCAAGCGTAGATGTGTTTCGTTCTTGTAGAATGGCGTTGAGTAGAGCTCTCTAAGTCAACTGGTTCAGTTGTGATGACGATATCCATGGAGAGAACCTTGTGGCGATGTCAGCCACTTTTCACTACTTAACAATAACACAGCCACACACGAACAAGCGACGCCTTACCAGCTGTTGTTTACATGCGTCGGACGGACGCCTTTCAAAACAAGCTTACAGGCTTTCAAGCTGCTATGAAAAGAAAGGTAAGTAAAACACAAACAAATAACTTAGAAAAGTTGATGAGGTGATTATTGTGATAGACGGGAGGCGGATGTTAGATACCACCCTCCGTGGCCCCACTCTCGTTCTCCGTCACCCCACCGTCGCCGCCAAAGCCGTGGGAATCGTGTGGTTTTTCGTGGGATTAGAATTCAGGTAGCCATTGGATAGTACCGTGGGATGCGTAATCGTGGGATCGAAATGCGTGAGATGCGTGACTCTACTGTAATTATAACATTTGACTTATTGCTTGCTAACATCCTAACTTGCTGCAGTTGTAAGTTACTAAACCCCATGGGGGCACGGGTCCTTGGAGCGGCTTCGGTCGCGCCGGGAATTTCCACACCTCTCACACCACACACACACATCACACAGTTTTTCCTACACCGAGAAATGACTCTCCGGCTGTCATTTCTCGAAGATTTCTTCTAGCCGGAGACATTGAGAGCAACCCAGGACCCACGTACACATACATATGTCCAACTTGCTCAAAACCCATCACTTCGAGTCGCCATACTAAGGGTTCAGTTCTCTGCAATTCATGCGGGAACTGGACCCACTTTACCTGCACAACACTTGCCTCCAAGAAACACTACACAAACACTTGGACCTGTTCCTCATGCCCCTCCCTCTCCCAGTCAAATCCCTCACATAAAACCCGTCCACCTCTCCTCCCCAACCCACCTAACCTTCCCATATCATCCACTCCCCCCCCTAAAACCCGTCCACCTCTCCTCCCTAACCCACCTAACCTTCCCATACCATCCACATCCTCAACTCAACACACCACACCCCGTCCTAATCCATTCCAACCCCCATCTCCTGCTCCCCAATCCCTCCTCACCCATCCCAACCCCCAGGCCTCGCTCACCCCCACCCCCAACCCCCCCCTCACCCCCACCCCATCCTCGTGCAGCAGCACCCAACATACATCGTGCACATAACATTAACATTCTTCAACTGAACATAGATGGCATCAACACAAAGAAACACGAACTCTCACACTTCATCAAACAACACAACATACACATTGCCATCTTACAAGAAACAAAACTCCGCACAACACAAAAAACACCCACATTTCATAATTTCACCACCATCAGACAAGACCGGGCTGTCGGCGGGGGCGGTGGACTCATCACCCTGGTACACAAAGAAATATCATATATAGTAACCAGTGTACAAACCAAATCCCTCCTCCCCCCAAATGATAACACAACAGAAATACAGTCAATTAAAATATGCACTGGCAACAACTCCAACATAACCATCATAAACACATACATCCCTCCCCAAACATCCCCTACAGTACCAAATGAATACAGACCACACTTACAACACATCACAAACACCCCCCACATCATCCTGGGTGGTGACTTCAACGCCAAGACGTCGGCCTGGTTTGTCGACAACCCCGACACAGACAGAGGGCTGGTACTACAAAACCAAACCGATAACCTCATCATCCTTAACGACATCCATCAACATACCCATATTCCTCACCAAGCCCTCTATAACCCATCATCTCCAGACATCACCTTTTGCTCCCCAGAACTCGCCCCCACAACATCCTGTAGGGTGGTCAGAACCTTAGGCTCTGACCACCTCCCGATCATTATCATCACCAAAACCATACTCACCCCAGCTAGCCACAAACACACATACACCAATTATAAAAGAGCTAACTGGGAAGCATTCACAAATGAGACAGAACAACACTTCACAACTCTAAACAGTACACCCATCACTAACATCAACAATACTGTACACATACTCAATAAAACTATCCAAAACGCTGACAAGAAACACATTCCAAGAGGTAACAGAAAAAGACACAACCCCAACTTCACACCAGAAATTCAAAACCTCATCAGACAACGCGACATACTGAAACACTCCCCAGCACCCCACACACAAGACATCACACAACAAATTCAAGCACTCAACACCCAAACTAACAACATAATACAAGAACAACAAAAACTAAATTGGAATAACTTCCTACAAACACTTGATCACAAAACAAACCCCCAAAAACTCTACAAAACACTAAACAGCATCACACTTTCCAACAGCAACACAACACAATCACATGCTGCAATCACAACAACAGACTCTACTCCTTCATGTAAACAACAAGCAAACACTCTCATCAATCACTTCTCACATGTCAGCCACCTAAAACCTCACAAAGACGACCGACGTGTCATCCGACGTAAGAGACAATTCCCCACAGACCCTGACTATACACCCTTCACCAATCACCAGACACAGCATATCATCAACAATCTCAAGCACTCACCCGCCTGTGGCCTAGACAACATAAGCAACATACACCTCAGACACCTGGGACCACAAGGCATACAAGCACTCACTAACATATCAAACTACAGCTATTCACACACAACACAATACCAGACATTTGGAAGCATGGTATCATCATCACATTCCCCAAACCCAACAAAGACCCCACTCTACCCTCCTCACACCGCCCCATCACACTCCTTTGCTCCCCCTCCAAAGTCATGGAACGCCTAGTATTACAACTAATTACACCTGACCTACCCCTAGCTCCAACACAACATGGCTTTAGGCCACTGCACTCCACAAACACTCTTCTCACAGACCTTACACAAAGAGCTTTCGACGGCATCAACTCAGCTAGACCACCACACAGATCACTATTAGCCACACTCGACATTAGTAATGCCTTCGATGCCATCCCCCGCCACAACCTAACAAACAAAATCTACAACACAAACATGCACAACAACACAAAAAGGTGGCTGGCCAACTTCCTAGCAGGCAGATGTGCACACGTATCTTTTGCCGGTCAGTCATCTAAAATCAGAAACTTTCCAAACGGAGTCCCACAAGGATCCGTCCTATCGCCCGCACTCTTCAATCTGTACATGCACGATATAACTACACCCAATACGCCCCAAATAAACTTAGCCTCCTATGCAGATGACATAACACTCACATACACACACCATGACCCAAAAAGAGCAACAGATCTCCTTCAACCCTATCTCAACACACTACATGGCTGGTGCACTACAAACAGACTTAATCTAGCCCCAGCCAAATCCACCACAACCCTGCTCACAAGTTGGACAGGAGAACACGAATACATCCCTCAACTCACCATAAACAACACACCCCTAACACATACACACACACCCAAAATCCTAGGAGTAACATATGATACTCATATGACATTCAAACAGCACACCACAAACATTAAAAAGAAACTGACACCCAGACTTAACGCCCTCAGGTCACTTGCTCACACAAAATTTGGACACAACAAAGAAACTACCACCACAGTATATAAACAATACATAAGATCAGTGATGGAATACGCAAGCCCAGCCTGGGCTTCTAACCTAGCTGAAACACATCATAAGTCTTTACAGACTATTCAAAACAAAGCCCTGAAGATCATTACAGGCTGCACAGCTACTGCACCCACAGATCACCTACATCAAGAAACCAAAATCCTCAAAGTCAAAGACCATCTGGACATGAGAGGCACTCAATTCCTGGCAGCAGCCTCCACGAACCAAGACCACCCACTAAACTACATGGCAACACACCCACAGACACCAAGAAATATCAAAACAACACCCAGCACAAGGTATCACACACAATTATTGTCCTCTCTCCCTCCCTGCCCACCCCGAACCAACTTCCAGAAGCACATCCATACTCATATCTCTCACCGATCCATCCACTCACTCACAGACAACACGCAGCTGCATGCACGACCTCCCAAAATCCATCCTTCCGAATCCTCCCTTCCTCGCGAGGACAGAGTCCACCTGGCCAGGCTGAGATGCGGACACCATCCAGCTCTCCTGAGCTATCAGAAGAGACTGGATGACTCCGTTGTCGACTCCTGCCCAGGATGTAACACAGCACCCCATACCATTAAACACATCATAGAAGACTGCATTTCACACAACCACTTACGCCAACAACACAATCTACACTCAATGAGAGCTCTGTGGGAAAGCCCGATCGTGGCCATGGCCTTCCTCAGGGACTCGGGGCTGTTCGGCCAGGCAGCTTAGGGAACAACAACAACAACAACAACAACAACTAAACCCCATTATGACATAATTTGAGTGTTGTAGGCAGGTGGTGACATCTAACATTTACAGCACAGTATGTGTATTATTCTAGTTATATACAGTATAGACAATTCTATTCAGCTTAGCAAGGATTAGTGGTAGCTAATTAAAGGGTTAATTGTCAACTTCACACGGAGCACAATTCCTCCAAATATCTTGCCAAGGACAAAATTTCTAAGTGTGCTCGTATATGAAAAACTTGCTTGGACACCACATATCCAAAATGTGATAAACAATTAAAAAAAGCAATTTGGTAAAATATATCTTACCAGAAACTCATTCAATAGTATGGTTCTTGTATATTTCTAATATTATTTAGTGTGTTAAGCCCTCTCCTCTCTGTTATGGTTCTGGAGATTTCAGAGCTCGACTCCTCTGGGAACTACTATACACAGATGACCTAATGCTTATCGCAGATAGTGATTGATTGATAGAAAACTTGGCACCGCAACAACAAGGTAATATGGCGCCGAACAAGCTAACAAATATGCGGAAAACTAAAATCTTAAAGCAACATGAGTAAACTTAGACATCAATGTAAAAGCAATGCAATCATAAAAACTGGAAGGAGACTCATCGTCTCCAGGGGAGCCAGCCTCCCCTCCAAGCACCAAAGAGAGACAGTAAGTACCATCTACCTTCCGGTGCCGCAAAAGCAATCGCAGATAGTGTGTGGGATGCCGAGGCCAAGTTCATAAGATGGAGAGAGGGCATAGCAAGTAAAGGATTAAGAGTTAATACAAATAAAAACAAAGTTTTACAACACAGTAGATTAGGGCTTGGAAAGGTAGAAAAAAGTGGTGCATACCCATGTGCAGTATGCAGAAAAGGGGTGGGACCGAACTCAATACAGTGTAGCGTCTGCCCCTGCTGGGTATATCACGGGAAAAAGCGCTGCGCTAGAACAAAGGGACCTATACCGAGGAAGAAGTCCGAAGTTGAGATATTTCTATACATAGTATGCAAAGGGGAGCTTATGTTCAATTACCAGCTTGAGAGTGTTAACTTTGACAATGAGGCACTAGAGATGGTGGATAGGTATTGCTAATTGGGAGATACCATCTCTGCCAGTGGTGGGGCCGAGGCCGCCACTAATAAGATGCGGCTGACAAAAGTTCAGAGAACTGTTACCACTACTCACCATGAGAAGGCTCTCTCTCCCATTGAAGGCAAAGGTCTACGCTTCATGTGTTAAAAGCGCAATGACATATGCTTCAGAAACGTGGCCTGTCAAAGTGGATGATATTAACAGAATGGAACATAATGAGATGAGAATGGTGAGATGGATGTGTGGTACCAAAATGCAAGATAGGATACCTAGTGAAGAGCTGAGGAGACGGTTAGGTATCAAGAGTATCAGTGATGGGATGTGTACTAGTAGGCTTGGATGATTTGGACATGTGGGTAGGATGGATGAACTAAGTTGGGCGAAAAGATCCAAGTCCGTGAACGTGGAGGGAGCTGCACCAAGGGGTAGACCAAGAAAGACATGGGATCAGACCTTACGATGTGATTTTGAATAAAAAAAACTGACAAGTGAGGCAGCTCTGAACAGGGCTACC
Organism: Paralithodes platypus; assembly: GCA_032716605.1. Lineage (NCBI taxonomy): Eukaryota > Metazoa > Arthropoda > Malacostraca > Decapoda > Lithodidae > Paralithodes > Paralithodes platypus. Next base: position 13,297,863 of record CM064573.1, on the reverse strand, counting down.
TGGAACGCCACCATTAGGACGTGAGACTGGAACCGAATTCATGTGGAGTACTCGGCCTTTATATATGTATGTAAACTTAAGTATTTATGTATGTATCCTAATATTATCTAGTGTCATACAGTTTGAGGTACAGCTGCCTAATCAAAAGTTAAGCCTCTTCTGATTGCTCAGAAGCGAGTTTTACGGACCATCTCTATTAAATCCAAGTATTAGCACACAAATAAACTATTCATGGAACTGAAATTACTAAAAGTTAATGATATAACTACATACAGTTATGCTATTCATATTTATGAGTGCTTAAATTAAAATATTTTTATATCGAGTCAATAACAGATACAACTTCAGAAATAATATTTCCTTAACACTTTGGCAGCGGGCCTATTTCCGCCATATTAGGGCTCATTCAGGCACTCCTAATTGATTAGGCAAGTGTCTGAATGAAATTAAATATATTCAGCCAAATACTAGAAGAAAATAGCTTCAAAATGACACCAAAAGGAGCTACGTAGCTCACAGGCTTCACCCGCAGCGCTACCAGACATTCGCTAAAATGAGCAATTAGCGCTATATCGCTATAGTGTCGCGCTACATTTGCCTTTGGCAGCGCTGTATATCTCGCAACAGCATGACTTAGATTCCTCAGTGCCGCGGCCGGCTGGCTAGAGGAAGGACGTGTGGCCTGTCGCGCTCCCCGTTCCCTCACACTCGATTCTACTGGCTTTAAAAACCTGTAAATTGCTGTAAATTGCCATGGCATTCTGAAACATCTCCCGCAGGCAATGGGTTAAAAACTCCAGTTATGACATCCATCCATTCTCAAATATTTATACAATATCACGGCATGAAGGTGTGGAACCAACTTCCTCAAGAAATATGAGAAAAAAATAAGCATATTAAGCTTTAAGTCATCTGTTCATGAAATATTTACAGTTTTTGTAACAATGCAGGTTAAATATGTACAGTTGGTCAAGGTTGAAAGTATAGTTTTTCGTCTGCTATAGCCACACATGGTTTGTCATGTTGGCAGCCATGACAGCCTTTCCACTAGCCCAAACCATCCCAACACACATGGGGTTTATTATTATTGATACATTAATTAATATACGGAGTGCTTCGAAAAAGCGTTTCCATAAATATCAAAAGTTAGAGAATTATTCATAAACCTTCAGGGTGACTAAATACTGTTATGGAGATAGCAAAACAAAGCTGGGGGCATACGCTGGAACAGCACGTAGCCGCGGCGCTCGCCTCCGTTTCATTGCCCTTTGGATCACATATAATCCAGTCTTGGGGATGAAAGTGAAATATCAATATTTACCTACTTATTAATTAACAAGTATTATTAGATTCCTCTTTCTTCTCATTATTTATTATTAATGTTATAATGTTAAGTGTATATCGTAATATCTTTTATAGCCACTCCATATTCGTCTACTTTAGATACACAAAAATCTAATTCCTAAACGTGGACGTAAGGAAGCCTGTGTGTTCAATAGGGTAATGACCCAGCAATTTTACTCATCTTGCGAGCGCCATTGCTTTATTAGTCAGTCCTCGAAGTGGCTTTACTTGTGATTTTTATTTATTATTATTATTTTTATTTTTATCAGCAGAACACCTGCAAACCAACTGCAACATTGATATCACCATACCCTACATTATTAGCCACATATTACCACGTGTGAAAATGGACCTGTATTCTACTGAAATATCGTATATAGGTAGACGTTTTGATTTTCGTTTTCACTCTCGCATTTCTTGTATATCTATCAATAACATTAAGTGTTTAATATCTCCGAAGTGATATTCACGTCAAAGATTATAGAGCAATATATTCATAGTGTGGAGGTAGATGTGCTGGAAAGTGTGAAAAGGAACAACTTGAGATGGTTCGGCCATATGGAACGTATGGAAAGCGAGAGAATGACTAAGAGGGTGTACGAGAGCGAGGTGGAGGGACAGAGGGGGAGAGGTAGACCGAATATGAGGTGGAAGGATGGAGTGAGGAACTACATGAACGAAGGCGGTGCTGGTTGGGGGGAGGGGCGTCGACTGACTGGGGACAGAGGTGCATGGGGGCGGTTCGTTCGTGGCCACCCCTTCGGGGATCACGGCGTCAGGCAATAGATAGATAGATAGATATATTCATATTTCCGTCTGACAACTAAGTCCAGGAACATGTTTTTAAACACCCTGTATAAGGTGGGCGGGCTCTGAGATATGGCTACCAGGGCTGCCAACATGACAAACTATGTGTGGCTATAGCAGACAAAAAACTGTATACTTTCATCCTTGACCAACTGTACATTACAATTATGTATTATGTGATCATTACTGTATATGAATCTGAGTAAGATAAGTGGAATATGTGTTTTGATTAAGAGTATAAAATGTATACAGTACAGTACAACATGGTCCCACATAGTGCGAAAATTTGGTCGACACAGTGCGTCGCACTGTGTGAACAACATATCCTATTGAAAACCCTAATTGGGCGATCGGTCCTCCACATAGCGCACAATTATCTTTCCTTATATTGTTATTTATACAGACATAAAAATACCAAGAACAAACATTAATGATAAATATAACATATCAATGGTAAATTAGACCTTTCCTTACTTTAAATTCTATACTTGATACGATCACAAACCCGAGAATACGAGATAGCGTCACACAGTACAGGGTAATAAATGTCTGACTGACCAGCCTCCCTACATGCCCAAGCTGCTCAAACACCAGTGACGTCACAAGTCAGACGGGAAAATCGATCGCACTATACAAATTTTGCCCGCACTAATACAAAACTCCCCGGATTTAATCCATATTGCCACCCGACTCACAATAACAGATCGTATTCGCTTTGATTGATAAATGCGTATAATATATTTCATTAATATATATTATATATATAATATATATTTCATATATTTCATCTGTCGATGTTGGGTACACCATGGGAGTAAGCGCTGTAGTAGAATAAAGGGGCCCCTGCCGAAGGATAAGTCAGAAATAGAGAAATTTGAGTGCGTAGTGTGCAAAGGCGAGCTTGTGTTAAGTGATGATCCTGTGGCTGTGAATTTTGGAAATGAGTCTTTGGAGCTGGTGAACAAGTTTTGTTACCTAGGAGATACCATCTCTGCCGGTGGTGGGGCCGAGGCTGCCACTGTTGCTAGAATTAGGTGTGGCTGGGGGAAGTTCAGAGAATTGATGCCAATCCTGACCATGAAAAGAATGCCTCTCCCCCTGAAGGGAAAGGTGTATGCCTCATGTGTTAGAAGTGCAATGACGTATGCCTCAGAAACATGGGCCGTTAAAGTAGAGGATGTCAACAGAATGGAGCGTAATGATATGAGAATGGTGAGATGGATGTGTGGGGCCAGGCTACAGGATAGAATAACAAATGTTGAGCTGAGGAGACGTTTAGGTATAAAGAGTATTAGCGAGGTGATGCGTACAAGTAGACTGGGATGGTATGGACATGTGGAGAGAATGGATGAACAAAATTGGGTGAAAAAATGTAGGTCTGTGATTGTGGAGGGAGCTGCACCAAGGGGTGGACCGAGGAAGACCTGGGATCGGACTATACGTGCCGATCTCAAATCCAAGAACTTGACAAGTGAAGCAGCCCTTAACAGGGTTGCCTGGAACGCCGCCTTTAGGACAAGAGACTGAAACTGCACTTATGTGTGGAACACTCAGTCTTAAAATGTTATGTATGTATGTATGTATTGCTTGCACTAATCGAAAGTCGCACTTTTTGAACTCGCATTATACGGGACAGAGTTGTAATATGTATGTGAAAGTATGTATAACTGTGCACAAGTGCGGTGTGTGTATATACTAGTGTACACATTAGTAGGTGAATATTTCAATATGTTTGAACATATATACGGTGTCTGTACAGTCTCAATCCCTAAAAGTAAGCCCCCCTCGATGCTAACAATAACATTAGCTAGGGTCTTTCTGAACGAAAGGGTAAACTTGGGAACACACAAACGAACACACTCCCCTCAAATGAAACAGAAGTTCGAACAGCCATATGAACCTTTTGTGGTTGACTGCAACCACAGTATGTTTCTTATTTTCGCAGGATGTAAATTACTTCAAGTTGTATAACTGGACACGGAAATCTGCACTAGGCATACTGACCCAAACGAGGTATATTGATAATAGTTGAGTATGGTTATTTATGTCTGTGAATTAATAGATAACACAATTACTTATATTCACTGCATTAAAGCAACTTTAGTGGTCAAGCATTATTGATGACATTTAGAACAACTGGCAACCGTTTTTCAACTTCATACTCTATTCCTCTCTATTGATGGTAATATATACAGTCGATATTTCTGTGTGTCCTTCTAAACTACTCTCTCCCCAACCCCCCTTTTCCTTAATTTGAAAATATTTTAGCTTCTATTGCCCTCTGACACTAGGTAGAGATTACCATGATTCTTTAGGAAGACCTTACCTTCCTAGAACGGTAAAATGCACATCTCACTCTGTTCAGGCATACCACCTTATCTCTGGGTAAAATGTATGATCGTAAATTTTTAGCTCTAGGAATAGTAAAATTGTTTCTGACAAACTGTCACTATACATTAAGAGCTTATAGTATATATGAACTAACTTGGAAATCATTAACATAATAATAATAAAACTCAACAACAAAAAATAGGTTGGTAGAAGTCGAGAACCAAGCCAATTCAGATAGGTAGCCAAGAGAGAGAGAGAGATAATGGAATGATACTAGCAGTTGTTGAATAATAGTAACAATATTGCATATGTTGATATATTATTTCACCAAATATTATTGTTGCATTCAATCTTGTTGTTTTATCTAGCTCAGATTTAGATCCTCATGATTCAATACCGGTAATCTACTATTTTTGCGATATTATTGACTTTTGAATACATAGTTCGTTGCAGAATGAAGTAGCTCCCATGAGGAAACAAATTAAACTCTGATGTTATGGTGCAATGCATAAGTGTGTTGATTTTCGGTGTGAGCATCCTAGGTTCGAATCCCCGGACTGCCACATGTGTTTGTTAATTTCATTAATCGAGTTTAGGAGTTGTTGTTGTTGTTGTTGTTGTTCCCCAAGCTGCCTGGCCGAACAGCCCCAAGGCCCCGAGCAAGGCCAAGGCCATAACCGAGCGCCCCAACAGAACCCTCCCTGCCGACCACAATAAATCCTGGGTGACCGAAGCCACTCCATGGCGGGGAGCTGAGGAGGGTGCGGCAACGCCCGGGAAAGCAAAGCCCCACCCAGGGCCCTGTGCCCCTCAGCAATTATGAAGAGAAAGTTGAGGGGCAAAGGAAAAATGTGACGCTTTGGCTTCCAATCTTGGTAGATTGGGAGGTCAATCCACGGAAGAGACGCCGTCACTTGAGATCTAGAAAATATATAAGTAAAAGGAACAGTCAGAGTAAGCTATGGGTATGGCAGAGATCGCTCAGTTTCAGTTTAGGAGTAAAGTTGGTTGGTGGAGAGAACATAATAATTAATATTCCATCAACTTCCTTCAATCATTATGTTGTTTAATATGAGCTTCCATTCATGAGCATATACTGTACTCTGTGCAACTCTCCAACTCAAGAGCTAACCTATATTTCCAGTATTTTTTTCTATTCAATAGGTGAGCTCTGGAACTCTCTCCCTGAACCCATCTGTCCTTCATCCTATGACTTAAATGCCTTCAACTCTGTGTATCCAGGCATTTGGGCTCGACCGATCCTTGATATTGGCTCTAACACCCTTTTAACTCTGGGGAGGCACTCGCAACAGGCAGTTCTGCCTTTTGTCTCCCTCATACACATATACAAATTAAATATCTATATAATATTTTCGATTGTCTGTGTGTGTGTCTGTTCTTAACAGGCAGCCACAGTTTTGGACCTGGGGAGCTGAAACTTTGCATGTGGGTGTCAATTGACCTGGGTCAGGTCATAGAGTGGGCGAGGCCACGATCGGAGGTCGTTTCGAGGCCGATATTGAAAAAAACATTGAAAATAATTGAAAAAAATGTCCGTTTGGGGCAGAAGGAGTCCTCCGATCGAAAAGGTGTATGGAACGAAAGTTGTTCGCAGCACCCCAAAATGGGAGTACGGATGAGGTCAGATCCAAAATCGGAGGTCATTTAGCGGCCGAAATCGAGGTCGCCGTTTAACCCTCTCCAACATATGATGCAATGTTGAGCCTATTAGGGATACTTTAAAGCCTTTATTACCATCAGGGGTATTTACAAACCTTTAGTTTAGTTACTTCAACCTCTGCAGTTGTCTTTGAGTTAGCTGTGGGCAGAAAACTAATTTTGGAGAGGTAATTATAAGAGTGAGAGAACTCTATTTCTTATTGCTAATCTGGCAACCTCTGCATCATATGAGTCTGAAGGGGTTAATGAGGCACAGGGAGGTCGAGGCTGGTGATTATGGTAGTAGTAGTATTGTGATGATTGTGGTAGTAGTGATTGATGATGGTGATTATGGTAGTAGTAGTGGTGGTAGTAGTGATGGTGATTATGGTAGAATTTAAACCCGGGCAATGCCAGGTACCCCTGCTAGTACTGTATATAAGTCACTACATATGTTAGATTGGATAAGTGTTAATGGTATTTTTGCAACACTGCTGTGTTAGAGAAAGTGAGAGGGAAGGAGCAAACACTCGATAAGGTGATCTGATAACCTGCAGAAATAATTAATCATGAATGGAATAAGACAAAACTGTGCTGAGTGCGCATACATTTATGCAATATATGACATTTCGTTTTACCTACGGTAGTCAGGTATTGCGCAGATTTTGTATTGTCGCAAATAGACATATTTGCATGATTAATTATGTTTATTCAGAATTTACTGCCATATTAATAAATCTCACAGAAAGGCTTTCCTAATCCCTCACGGACAAAATTTGCACAAACAAATAATAATTTTTCTGATTATGAATGGACTAATCCCTTTATAACACATTAAAACTGTTTATATATCTTTAATTATATATTTAGGAAAACACTTTATCAACGTTTTAAAATACGAAATAGAATTACCCGGAGTATAATAATCAAGCTTTTTATTTTTGAAGGACTCAACTCGATCTTGTGACTTCAGGTTGCGATATAGCCTACTGTAGCTTGGATTGAGTATAGTTGGCCAATCTTCTTACCTATCCATTGCATTATGACCTTCGTTAAAAAATAGTGTGTTGTTACTAGCCTATAAATAGTATTGCTGAAACAGTTTATTCTACTGTATTTTGAACTTGTAGGTTTCGGACACTTTGAGGATTTTTTTGTTATTGATTTCAAATTGCATGCGTTTCAAGCTAAATATAGCCGTATGAGAAGTGTATTTGTGAATGTTGTTTATACACAAATAATTGTGCAATATTTTATTTGGCTGACCTTTAAATAACTGATAGCAATGGAAAGCAAAAACTAACGTTGACACATCAAAACCATCAAGGATTCATTTCGCTGTTCGAGCCACCTGTGCTAAATCGGAGTGGAGTGTGTTCGTTTGTGCCACGTTTACCTGTCATCCAGAAATACCCGGGATACCAATATTTCTCGAGTCGAGGGGGGCTTACTTTTAGGGATTGCGACTATACATGTGGGTACTTTGAAATTAGCTCAAAATTTCTGAAGAATTTGTCTTTCCATAATCTACTTTCCGATTGCCAGCATGGTTTCCTCTAAAATTCAAGGTTGTTGTTGTTGTTGTTCCCCAAACTGCCTGGCCGAACAGCCCCAAGGCCCCGAGCAAGGCCAAGGCCATAACGGAGCGCCCCCACAGAACCTTCCCTGCCGACCACAATAAAGCCTGGGTGACCGAAGCTACTCCATGGCGGGGAGCTGAGGAGGGTGCGGAAACGCCCGGGAAACCAAAGCCCCGCCCAGGGCCCTGTGCCCCTCAGCAATTATAAAGAGAAAGTTGAGTGGCAAAGGAAAAATGTGACGCTTTGGCTTCCAATCTTGGTAAATTGGGAGGTCAATCCATGCCCCCCTGGGGGTTAGGGAATAGAATATGCCCCACGTGCCTTCTGCGTGTCGTAAGAGGCGACTAAAGAGGTTGGGTCGGTGGGCTTGCGACCCCCACCCGGAAAAAATATCTAAGCAAAGAAAAACGAACGAACAGCCTCGGATGCGGACGGAACCAACGTTGGCGAACCACGACCGACTAAGGACATGCCTTCGGACATTCTGAGATTGGCTATGTGGAATGTTAGTGGCATGAATGATGGCACAAAAGAGAGAGGTTCTGGAAGTGTTAGTGAATGCCAGGCTGGATGTATGTGGAATGACAGAGACCAAATGGAAAGGTTCAGATGTGAGAGAGTGGGAGTATGGAATGGGTGTGTGTGCTGGAGTGAGTGAAGGAAAAGCGAGAGAAGGTGCATGTTTGTTTGTAAGTAGCAAATGGAAGGAATATGTAAGAGAGTATGGGTCTGTGGGTTCAAGGATTGTGTGGGTGAGAATGAAAGTAGGAATACAAACGTGGGTGATTGTATGCGTGTATGCCCCAACAGAGGATATACTTGAAAGAAAGAAAGAGGAGTTCTGGATGAATGTGGAGGCGTGCCTGGAGAAGTTTGACAAGAACGAAAGAATATTTCTGATTGGGGATATGAATGGTAAGGTGGGTGATAGGAAAGTTGAGGGAGTGGTGGGAGGGTGGGGGGTACCATCAGAGGTGAATGGGAATGGTAGTGCACTTGTGGACGTATGTGTGGGGAGGAGGCTGTGGATAGCCAACACCTTCTTCCGACACAGAATGATCCACAGGTACACGTGGAAACGGATGTTGACGATGAAGGATAAGACAGTGGTGGAACGAAAGTCATTGATTGATTATGTATGTGTGGATGAACGAATGAAGAAATCTGTGATGGATGCTAGGGTGTATAGGGGTATTGGAGGGGTCTGTCTGATCATTATGTAGTGGTAGCTAAGGTTAGGATACAAAAGAAGTGGGTGAGGAGAGCGGGAGGGAGGCGAGAGGAGGGTGGAGAGGTTGCAGGAGGAGGAAGTCAGGGAGGAGTACAGGAGAGCAGTGGAAAGACGACTAGGTGGGTTCGACCTGGAAGTTATGGAGGAAGTGGAGGAGATGAGCAAGGTGTTTAAGGATGAGATCTGTGCAACATGTGAGGAGGTGTGTGGAGTGAGGAGAAGAGGGAGGGGAGTGAAAGGTACAGCATGGTGGACAGGAGAGGTAAGAATAGCTGTGGAAGAAAAGAAGAAAGCATATAGAGAGTGGTTGGGTAGTAGAGGGAATGAAGATTCCGAGAGACAGAAACGAGCGAGGTACGTGGAGAGTAAGAGGGTGGTGAAGAGAGTAGTGAAGGAAAGTAAGAGAAGAGTAGATGAGGAATTTGGAAGGAATCTGAGTGTAAAATGGAGGGAGAGTAAGAAACTGTTCTCGAAAGAAGTCAAGAAAGTTAGGGAAGGTAGCAAGGGAAACAGTAAGGGTGTGAAAGATAAGAATGGGAGAATGCTAGCCGAGAAGCAAGAGAGAGTCGAAAGATGGAGGGAGTACTTCAGTGAGTTGCTAAATGTAAGGAATGAAGAGCCAGCAAACATAGCTGGATATGGTATGGGAGGGAGAAGAAGAGAAGTAGTGGAGGAGGAGGTGGGGATCAGGAGGTCAGAAGTGTGGGAAGCCATGAAAAGAGTGAAGTTGGGGAAAGCACCAGGAACAGATGGAGTGTGTGGGGAAATGTTGAGGTATGGTGGTGAGATAGTGATAGAATGGGTATGGAAAATGTGCAAACTAGCATGGGAGAAGGGGAGTGCACCCGATGACTGGAAGACTGGCATAATAGTCCCCCTATATAAGGGCAAAGGGGAAAGAGGAGTGTGTGGTAACCACCGAGGAATATGTCTTCTAAGCGTAGTAGGGAAGGTATACAGTAGGGTAGTGATTGAGAGAGTGAGAACGGAGAAATGGATAGGCGACGAGCAGGGAGGTTTTAGGAAGGGAAGAGGATGTGTAGATCAGATTTTTACCCTGAATAGTGTTGTGGAGAAGTATCTGGAGAAGAAACAAAAGGTGTATGTTGCCTTTATGGACTTGGAGAAGGCCTATGACAGAGTGGATAGAGAAGGTTTGTGGAAAGTACTTAGAATATACGGAGTAGAGGGCAAGTTGCTGAAAGCAGTGAAGAGCATGTATGAGGGTGCAAAGGCGGCAGTACGTGTGGAGAGTGAGCAGAGCGAGTTCTTTGACCTGAATGTTGGTTTGAAACAGGGGTGTGTGATGTCCCCGTGGTTGTTTACTATATATATGGATGGAGTCATGAAAGAAATACTATCAAGAGCAGTGGATGTTGGTGTATCGCTGAAAAGGGAGGGAATTGAGTGGAAGCTACCTATACTGCTGTTTGCGGATAATACAGTTCTGATGAGTGATAATGAATGGGAGTTGCAGGGTCTGGTAAATGAGTTTGGAACAGTGTGCGAAAAACGGAATTTGAAGGTAAATACGGGGAAGAGCAAGGTTATGGTCTTCGAAAGGGGTGAAGTCACAGAGTGTGAGGTGAAGCTGAACGATCAGGCTATAGAGATCGTCAACTCTTTTAAGTATCTGGGCAGTGTGTTGAGTAAAGATGGGACTATGGATGAAGAGGTGCGGGAGAGGGTACAACAGGGGAAGAGGGTTGTAGGAACGCTAAAAGCAGTAACAAGAAATAGGGTGGTCAATATGGAAGTGAAGAAGTCCTTGCATGACAGTGTGGTAATCCCGACACTGACTTACGGAAGCGAAGCATGGACGTTGGTTGAGAGACTCAGACCAAGAGTGAGAGCAGTGGAAATGAATTACTTAAGGAGTGCGTGCGGAGTTACATGGAGGGATAGACAGACTAATGAGGAAGTAAGAAGGTGTGGTGTGGAGGTAGATGTGCTAGAAAGTGTGAAAAGGAACAACTTGAGATGGTTCGGCCATATGGAACGTATGGAAAGCGAGAGAATGACTAAGAGGGTGTACGAGAGCGAGGTGGAGGGACAGAGGGGGAGAGGTAGACCGAATATGAGGTGGAAGGATGGAGTGAGGAACTACATGGACGAAGGCGGTGCTGGTTGGGGGGAGGGGCGTCGACTGACTGGGGACAGAGGTGCATGGGGGCGGTTCGTTCGTGGCCACCCCTTCGGGGATCACGGCGTCAGGCAATAGATAGATAGATAGATAGAATCCATGGAAGAGACGCCATCACTTGAGATCTAGAAAATATATAAGTAAAAGGAACAGTCAGAGTAGGCTATGGGTATGGCAGAGATCGCTCAGTTCTCACTCAGATAGACCAGCCCATCACCACATGACTAGAACAAAAAAAGACATGGAATACAAAATTGATGATATTGACACTATACACTCTTTTAGTATTGCGTTATATAGCAACCCAACTGAGACAGCAAGAGCTTTACGTAACACCGAGCACCAGTTGCGTATGAGGTAATGATAAGAGCGGTCATGTGTCACTCTTCGCTCCTGATCAGACAAATTTGGGAGCTGTTTACTGAAAATTTACGATATTGACCTTTGGGATCAATAGATTCCGAAACTATTGGTCGTACGAGAATCATTCATATACCTGTACTAATCAAAAGTGCTTGAAAAGTTCTATAAATTCCATTCAGTATGTTTTTTTACTCAACCCATTTCGTGCACAGCATGTCGTTCGAGTCGAAAAAATTAGGAAAAGAAATTCACCTAATTTCCTAATCGCCTATTTCCATTATAGATACATAAAAACATAAGAAAATGGCAGTCTGCAGAAAGTTGATTGGCCCACACAAGGCAGATCCCTCTCACACCCAACCCTAATTAAAAGGTCCAATTATAGGCCCAACTCACTAATACCTCACCAAAATGGTCAGAGGTCAACAAATATAATAAAATAATAAAATAATAATCAAATTATAATAAAAATATACTAGGTTAAATTCAAGAAATATCTGTAAGTTGATTGAACACTAAAAAATTATGAGAGGCTACATGGGATTTTATAGGACAAGATTTTTTTGTTTTTCTACAAGTGGTATCAAATTTACCCTAATTTGCACCAAACTAAAACAAAAAAATAATAGACAGATTTTCAATTGTGAAGTACCAATCTAAAGCTTTCATAGTCCCGTATTTGTGTGCTAAATCTCATTGAAATTGGATAAAATTCACTGACATGTTAACCTCCTGAGGCACCTAGATGCCAGTTATAATTATTTTTATAGCTGCGGTTGTGGATAGCCATTGCTTACTTCCTCAGCCTATCAACTCCGGTGTTCCTAAAGGTCTTGTCCTGTCTCCAGTTCTTTTATTTAATAATTTTCATTTTAGTAAACGTTGTTTCCACATAGCGATTTTGATAATTTAATTTGACTTTATATTGTCCTTGTCCCAATTTTGGTTTGTTTAGTTTGCAAGTTTTACATTTTAATTCATTAACCTAACCTTCATCTTCTCTCAGTAATTTTGGTTTCCTTTTCTCCTGACCTTTCTTGGAAAGATTATTTTACCACTCTTGCTACAACAGCTTCCATGAAGTTAGGTGTGCTCAACCGTCCATGTGGGTTCTTCACCCCCGCACAGCTTCTTGCTCTGTACAGGGACACAGTGCACCCATGTATTGAGTGTACAGTAGTTCGCATGTTTGGGGAAGTTCCACCCATACCGCACTTCTCGAAAGGGTAGAATCAAAAGCATTTTGTTTCATCAACTCGCTTCCTCTTACTTACTTACATACATACATACATACATACATACATACATACATACATACATACATACATACATAACATTTTAAGACTGAGTGTGCAGTTTCAGTCTCTTGTCCTAATGGCGGCGTTCCAGGCAATATTGTTAACCCTTCCTATCCGGTCTGCCTTAGGTAAGGACAGCACGAAAGAAGGGCCGCTACCCGGTATGCCTTATCTAAGGTATGAGCTTAATAGCCTAATTAAGCTTGGTCTGAATGCCGTGCGTACGACGTATGTCAACAAACCCAAGCGTTCGTCACCGCACCTCCGAAAACAAGAAGGAGAAGACTCCTCAATGTTATTGTTCTGACGTCATGACGAAATTAGTGTCTGAAAAGCCCCCATATTGGCAACATCTCTGCAATATTGGCTCCACTGAAATCGTCATCACAACTGAACCAGTTGACTTACAGAGCTCTACTCAATGCCAAAATACAGATTGAAAACCGCACTACGATTATAGATGAATGGGAAAGTTCTAGCAGTGAAAATAAACATAAATACGGTAGCCTAGGCCTAGACGTTTTTCAGCCATTTCGCCCGGGTAGGGGCGACCGTCATTGGGAAAGACAGCCCGGGGAGGAAGGGTTAAGGGCTGCTTCACTTGTCAAGTTTTTGGATTTGAGATCGGCACGTATAGTCCGATCCCAGGTCTTCCTCGGTCCACCCCTTGGTGTAGCTCCTTCCACAATCACAGACCTGCATCTTTTCACCCAATTTTGTTCATCCATTCTCTCCACATGTCCATACCATCCCAGTCTACTTGTACGCATCTCCTCGCTAATACTCTTTATACCTAAACGTCTCCTCAGCTCATTTGTTATTCTATCCTGCAGCCTGGCCCCACACATCCATCTCACCATTCTCATCTCATTACGTTCCATTCTGTTGACATCCTCTATTTTAACGGCCCATGTTTCTGAGGCAAACGTCATTGCACTTCTAACACATGAGGCATACACCTTTCCCTTCAGAGGGAGAGGCATTCTTTTCATGGTCAGAATTGGCAGCAGTTCTCTGAACTTCCCCCAGCCACATCTTACAATCTGTTTCTACACGCCGCAATGTTGCATCTCTCTCACTCTTCTACCGCTATTACAATAATCAGTGTTCTTCAGAGCTTTCTCAGCGTATACCTCCTCCCCTACAGAGTGGGGGGCACCCACCTTTCAACACACTCCCATCCCTATTCTGTCCAACTCTCAAACCCAAGAGCGAACTGATTTTCCCAGTCTTTCTTCTACTCAACAAGTAAGCTTTGGAACTCTCTCCTTCAATCTGTCTTTCCCTCATCTTATGATTTAAACTGCTTCAAGCTTTGTGAGTCCAGACATTTTGACTATTACCATACCTTGAATTTGGCTCTCTGTCACTCTTACAACTTTGGGGGAGACACTAGTTACAGGCAACTTTGCCTTTTCTCTCCTTCATGCACATAGAAAAAAAATAACCTTTTGTCTCATAGACAATTCTTAAAACTGAATAAAATCCTCTAATGGTAGCCAGAATATTACATAAAAAAAGGCATCATGTACAGTACAGTAACCTCTCGCCATTTCGGACCTCTATTTGTCGGAAACCCGTACTAGCCGGATCGCCGTCACCTCCCGGACACGTACTTCCGTATTTCGGACATTTCCGTCATCGCTCCGACAGTCTCTAACAGTGTCGGATGATGCCCCCCCATCCCCGGTGAATGTCCGTCAAAACGGGGATCCGTCGGAGCGCCGATATACAGGCTTGGCTCGGAGTCACCCGCTTGGACGAGAAGTGACGTCACGGGCGTCAGTATGTTTGAATGGGTAGCCATCGTGTGTGATTTTTATCTCCTCCGCATATATTCCCGTGTTGTCATGCCTCCCAAAGCGTAAGGTGACCTCGATATCACTTGAGATGGAGAAGGGAAGCGAGGTGGTCAAGGAGAGTGAGGTGGAGAAGTGGAGTGAGGTGGAGAAGTGGAGAGAGGTGAAGGGGTGGACCTTTTTAATGAAGCGGTGAGTGTTGATTCTTATTTTTCGACCATCAACTAAACTTATTATTTCATATTCAGTACTATATGTGCTATTACTGTACAGTATATTAACCTAAAGTACGAATAGGATAGCCTAGCCAAAAGTAGCCTAGCCTATCCTAGGCCTATTCGTTGTAATGGGTGCATGAAGTTCGTTCACGTTTCCCTTCTTCTGAGGTCGCATTTATTCACATGCATGAAGTTCGCTCGGTGAAGTTTGTTCTCGTTTCACTATTACTTATTCGATATTCGTCGGATTTTTTTCTTTCAGGTCGTTTTTTTTCCCACTTTTAGATCGGCCACAGCCGGACTTCGGACATCTTGGATTTTTGGACATTTCGGACAGGGTGTCCCTCCAATTAGTCCGAAATAGCAAGGGTTTACTGTACCTATATTTTGATATAACACCGAGGAGTGGACAAAATATTTTGTTCGCTTTTTGTTTGCTTTTGTTCACTCTTTATTAGATCTATCCAAATAGTTTTACGAGGCTGTTCGCTTCTGTTTGAGTTTGTTCGCATTTTATCAAACAAAATGTGGCAATAATTGTATTGACTCTGGTGTGCCGCACTGATATCTGGCAATATTACTGAAAGGGTTAATGGTGGTCTGAGAAGAATTTGAACCTTCTCTAGTTACTTGAGGTGGGTGGAGGTCCCTGGTTGAGCTTCCAAGCCAGGTAAGTGTTCCAAAAGAGAGCAAACACTTGTACCACTAGCACTTGGTGGTACAGGGGCACAAAGGAAAAGTTGCAGATCTGGACAACTGGCCACACCTGAAATAATAAATACAAAAATTAACTCCAGTGGTATCAGAATCAGATGAAAAAGAAGTTCCATATTTTGCACAGGTATGCCTTGGTCGTCTGAGGTCACTCTCCATTCTGCACGATCCCCTGTAGCGTTCATGTTATGTTATGCAGAAATTCTATTTCTGGAGCTGGTCCCTGGTCTTTCTCAGCCTATTACCTGCCATTCTTTTCTTCACTTACATACATTGAACATGCTTAACCCAGTCATCCTCATTAATTCTCTCCACATGACCAACTACCACAGTTTGCCAGTACACATCACCTCAATGATACACTCTATACCAATTTGTTCTCTCATATCTGCTCTTGCTGTTAGCTTCGAAAGATTTCTAGATTTAACCCATCGGACCCGGATGAGCACTCAGGAGGCCATTAGCTATTGCCACCGTGAGACCCGGATGGCCTCTGAGGCGCCTACGGGTTAATCTAAGGCTTAAAACCACTTAAAACTGCACTAGAGAAAGTTTTGTTGTCTCGGCGGGTCGTCCGTATAACCAACAACAATAACACACAGCCAGCAAGTCATGTGACAGCTACTTGCAAGCAAGCCTTACAAAAGCTTGTACCTTCTGAACCTAAGTCCCAAACGATGCATGAAAGCAGAAGACAGTGACTTAGGAATGGTTACAATGGTGAAATAAATCTGTACTCAATAATCAATTATCAATATAATCAATATTATTACATAAATAACTCATAATCAATAATAAATTGTTGAACGAATATAAACAGACCATAGCTGCGGTCGGTAGTGTGGCGCCGCCGCATTCAGACGAAGCTCTGAATTCCCGCCTAACTCTCTTATTTCTCACCTCACACAATATCCACACAATGTATAGTGTTCTAGTCTTCACCCATCGCACGGTAACAGCCATATCTGCCTCTGGTATGCATATAAACTTGGCTAGGCCATTTATTTGCAGGGATATGAGTACCGGTAAATTCCGAAAATTGGGAGTAAACACCGAATGCTAGGCTTTCGTCCACCATACTGACCTAAATATATTCATCATAAAAACTGAACCACTTGGTCTAGACTTCTAGTTTTCACCAAACGCAAGACAACAATGAAAACTGCCGCTGTATATATATATATATATATATATATAAGCTAGGTTAGGCCATTTTTTTGCGTATAAAAAAGCGCACCAAAATCCCAAGAATTTTTCGATATTTTATCCAGGTTCGGGGTTGGCACGAAGGTTTAAAGGGGCCGAAGTTCGAGGGTTAACCCTTCCTGCCCGGGTGTCATTTTAATATGACACCACGAAATAAGGGCAGGTGCCCGGGTGTCCTTTCAGGAGATAGTAAGCTTGAAAGCCTATTCAGCTTGGTCTGAACGCCGTGCGTCCGACGCATGTAAACAAAGCCGATCATTGCATCACCGCACCTCCGAAAACAAGAAGGAGAAGACTCGTTTGTTATTGTATGTCTGTATATCGTTGTTTCAGTAGTGAAAAGATCGTCGTATTGCTAACATCGCCTGAAAATGCTCTCCACTAAAATCGTCATCACAACTGAACCAGTTGACTTAGAGAGCTCTAGTCAACGCCAGACTACAGATTGGAAACCGCACTACATTTATAGATGCGTGGGAAATTTCTAGCAGTTAAAATTAACCAAAATACGGTAGCCTAGGCCTAGACGTTTTTCGGCCAGATCGCCCGGGTAGCCCACCCTGTCCTTTGGAGATACAGCCCGGGCCAGGAGGGTTAAAAGGGGTAAAAACTAGTGATGTATTTTTTTTTTTAAATTCTGTGGAAAAACATGGTATTATTGCAGTATTTTTATGAATTCTCATTAATTATCATTTCTGGATTGCCTGCTATATAAGAAGATATGTACAGTAATTTTGAAACTACAGTATACAGCTGTAGCAAAGTGTAGAGATGTTGCATCCCGGTAATTGCTGGCACAGTACCCAGTAATTGCAATATTACATGTTTAACTAACTACCTATCTATCTATTGCCGGATGCCTTACTCCCCTTTATGAGGGTGGCCAAACAAAAAATGCCCCCAAGTGGACCCGTCCCCAAGAAGGACAACCCGTGCTAGTTTATTCAAGGACTTATCGATAACACCACTCAACTTAGGGTCTGTCCGACTCCAAGGTCGTCTATGTATCTTTTTAGCACTATTTTTCAACAGAGGTGGGTGGCTAGTCCATCCACAGCATACATAAATACCATTCACTTAATAAGTTTGTAATCTCTTTGAAACTATGTACTGTACATTACAAGTATGTAAACTTAACCTGCATAAAGAGAGAGAGAATGAGCTATTTTTCAACAGCCTACTGGGCTGCAGCCCTCATAAGGCTGGTTAATCTGCAGAACAGATATTACTAATGACAATAGTGAGACTGGTACATCAGGAGGCAAATTAGATACAGGTAACTAAAGTACAGAAGCGATAGGTGAAATATAGCATCAGAAATGCATGAAAACAAAGATGATTAAAGTTCGTCAAAGAGGTGTATTGCAATCAAGAAACGTCGTATGGGGGAAAAGTCAAAAGACGGTGAAGGAGCAAGGACGCGGAGGGATGCGGTGCGCAAGGAAAGCCGGCGCTCAGAATCATACCGAGGGCACTCACAAAGGATATGACGGACGGTGACTGGCGTTTGACAAGGAACACAAAATGGGGGCGGAGTCGGAGGCGTTGTCATTAAATGGCCATGCGTGTAACGAGTGTGCCCAATACGTAGGCGCGTCAGGACGACCTGATTCGCCCGACACGGATCAATGGAGGATGGCCAAGGGTGTACACCGGCTAGGATATTGCGGAGGTGGTTGGTAGTATCAACGTTTGTCTATTCCCTCTGCCAGTCCGCCCAAACACGCTCACGGAGAACAGGGAATAGATCAGTTGGTCGCAGGATAACATTGGAGGGAGTGCCCCTACATGCGCGCTTTGCTAAGGAATCAGCTCTCTCATTCCCCTGGATCCCGATATGTGCCGGTACCCAACACAGGGTAATTTTACGGCCCAACGTCAGTAAGTCATGGAGTGTGCGGATGACATCGCAAACGAGAGCTTCTTTGGGTGCAAATGTATGTACGGCTTGAAGAGCACTAAGAGAGTCAACTACAAATAACTATGTGAGGGACATTATCGGGGAAGGTAAATACCATATCGAGGGCACACTGTATGTCCTGAAGCTCAGCAGTGAAGATGGATGAGCAGTGATGAAGGGCACGCTGTCGAATGCCATACTCCGATACCACAGCATATCCCACAGAGGAGTCATCTTTGGATCCATCCGTGTAAATAAACGTGGCTGGAGTATGTCCCATTAGGTGGCCGAGGGCCACTGTGTGTCGAGCATAGGGGGGTAACGACGGAGGCGCGTCAGCAAGGAGGAGACACACAGTAGAGCGCCGAATGCACCACGGCGTGAAATCATTCTGGGCCAGTGGCGGTGAGGGTAATGGAACATTAGACGACTTAAACAGTTGGTAGGAAATATCGGGGAAAGTAGCATGGGGGGAAAAAGCAGGGTCACAGGGTTCATGAAAGAGGGCGGTAAGAATAGGGTCAGACATAAGCCGGGTAGCATAACGCATCATGACCAGTCGACAGTGTAGATGAAGGGGCAACGCGCCAGCCTCAGCGAGAAGGTTACATATGCGGGAGGAACGGAACGCCCCCGAACTTATACGAACACCCAAATGATGGACAGGGTTAAGCGTGGCGAGAAAAGTAGGGGACGCGGTCCCATAGATAGGACAACCATAATCAAGGACCGATAAAATTATAGCGTTGTAAAGTTTTAGTAATGTTATCCGGTCGGCCCCCCAGTGAACACGCGCAACCGCTTTAATTACATTGAAACGCCCTAGGCAACGGGCTTTCAAGTCCTTTATATGTGCTTTCCAGTTGAGATGAGTGTCAAATATTAACCCAAGGAATTTGACCGTAGGAAATGAGGGTATGTTTTTAGTCCCCATACGTAAGGTTAAAGACCGACCACGAAGAACACGAGCATCGTGATGAAAAATCATGGCCTTAGTTTTCTCAGTGGAGAAATGGAACCCGGTGGAAGCAGCCCAGTGATTAATATTGTCGAGCGCAATCCCCAGACGACGTTGTATGTGAGCCAGACTAGCGGAGGTGTAATAGATTGCAAAGTCGTCAACATACAGACTATGGGATACCCCAGATGGGAGACAACCTGTGACACCATCAAGCGCCATTATGAATAAGATGCTGCTGAGGGAACAGCCTTGAGACAGGCCGATGGAAAGCGGCCTGATAGAGGAGAGCATACCATTGAGTTTGACTTGGAAAGTACGATTCGATAAGATATTAATTAAGAATTTCGGCAAAGGGCCACGCATACCAGCGGCATGTAATATCGCCAATATCCTATACCTCCACGTCGTGTCAAATGCTTTGGCAATATCAAAGAACACCGCCACAGTAGGCTGACGCCGCGAGAAGCCCCGACGGATTTGGTGTTCCAGTCGTGTAAGGGAATGAAGTGTAGAATGTGCAGGTCTAGAACCATTCTGGGAGGGAGACAATAGGCCATTATTGGTTGCAAAATGTAATAGCCTAGGGTTCACCATCTTCTCCATTATTTTGCAAAGACAGGAATTAAGGACAATAGGACGATAATTGGTAGGGATACTATGATCTTTTCCCGGTTTAGGAACAGGGACAGTGTATGCATGTCGCCAATCTTGTGGAAGAAAATCATCAGTCCAAAATTGATTATACAACTGGAGAAGAAACAATATAGCCCTCTGATGAAGATGACGAAGTAGAGCATATGAAATTCCATCCGGACCAGGTGTGGAGTCCGAACAGTTGCCTAAGGCAAATTCGAATTCAGGCAGAGTAAAAGGGGCATTGTAAGGATGCGAATCCCCGCCAGAAAAATTGAGGGGGCGCGACTCGGTAAGTTTCTTGTGGCGGGCGAAAGATGGCGACAGCGAGTGATTGGAGCTGACGAGGGCAAAGTGATCGGCGTGTATTTTAGCAATATCGGTCAGATCCAGTTTGAGTTCCCCAGTGGTTGGCTCCTGCAAAGGCGAAATGGGGGGCCGGGAACGCCTGCCACTAATAGTGCGAAATTTTGACCAGAGGGTGGAAATTGGTGTGCGGGAAGTGAAACCAGAGATGTATGACCTCCAGGATAGCAGCTTGCTGTGGAGGATGGCTCGTTTGGTAAAAGCGCAGACCCTATTATAGAATGTTTTGAGCGAAGTCTTGACTAAGGCGGCGTTAATAATATTAAGAGACTGGGACGACGTGGGAGCACCCGAGAGAGTGACCCGCAATGACCTGAAGCGTGTTGACAGCACTTTAAGTAGCCTCTCCAAGCGGTGTTTAAACTTTATTAAGAGGGCCAGCGCATGGGACCACCAAGGAACCTGATGGGCATGCACAAAAGAAGAGGTGAGTGGGATGTGAGCCACAGCAACAGAATGCAAAAAGTCGAGAAAATAAAGGTAGTTTGCAGAAGGTGAGAAAACATTGATCCTGGCAGATTCGCATTTGAAAGACACCCAGTCAGCTTTAGATAAGTTATAACGAGGAAGTTGTGAGCTAGTGGATTGGTCAATGCAGGTGAGGAGAATCGGATGGTGGTCACTGGAGAAGCGATCATCCACTAACGACTACTCATAGTGAGAGGCCACGGATGCAGAGGCAAGCGAGATATCAATGGCAGAGTACGTATCATGTATATGAGATCGGTAAGTGGGGACACCGAGATTTAGGCAACATAAAGAAGTCTGACTAATAATAGACTCAATATGGCGGCCAGGAGTGTCAGTGGAAGGGCAACCCCAGAGCGGGGAATGTGCATTAAAGTCCCCAAGAATCAGGAACGGGGGAGTTAATTGGTCCATTAGAAATTGTAAAGAAGAAGTGCAATATCCGCAGGATGGTTGATTGTACGAAGAACAGATGGTTAGACAAGGAAGAGTAGGCAAAGATACAGTAATCGCAACTGACTGGAAGGGGGTGAACGATAAAGGTAGTACAGTGTAAGGAATAGTATGATGGACAAGGATAGCAGTACGAAGATGTGAAGCAGCGGTCGGGGAAACTGCTGCCACTTGGTAATTTTTAGGTGGAGAGATGTAATTACCAATGTGCTGTAAACAGACACACATCGGAGAGTAGAGTCGGAGTAGTCTTTGCAGCTCGCCCAAGCGAGAGCGAGCCCGATAGCCATTTAGATTCCACTGGATAATGTTATTGAGCATTATCGGGGGTGAGTACTGTCAGGTTATCGTGTTTTTGAGACCTCCTCACAGAGGCAAGGTAACGTTTATCTTTTGGTACAACAGAGGGCGGTTGGGCGCCTCTGACAGGGGAAGAGGAAGGGGAAAGGGAGGGTGGAGTAGGAGGAGGGGTCCTATGGTGGGCAGAAGGATTAAGCGCTGAGGCGGAACTGGTAACTGTGGAAGGGAAATTAGATTGAAGAACAGAGAATTGCAAACGAAGTTTGGAGAGGAGCGTGTCAGGGTCCGCCACGCGGCCGTGAAGATGAGCTACACACAAACACTCGGGGCCATGACCCGTTACATCATCAGGAGGCGTGCGAGAGGAAAGAAATTGAGGAACCTGTTGAGTAATGGTGACAGGATCCGAGGACTGCGTGTGAGCAGCCATATAGTTCGTGAAACATGCTGAGCATCCACATTCGCCGGCAGGGAGAGTGGAGGAGCACTGTTGAGAAGCAAAGGCAGTGCATGGCGAGTCAGTAGGGGAGCCCATCACATTGACACCATTGGCAGGATCAGAGGACTCCATCGTCGAATCGGTCAGCGTGGCGTGAGGGGGCAAGGTAGGGGGGGAGTAGAAGGAGGGGAGGGGACTGCAACGTGGGAAGATATGGAAGGTTTCCGGTCAGACGTGGGGGATAAGCTAGGGTCACGATCACGTTTTTGGTGGGTCGTATTACTCTGAGCGTGATGAACAATACATTGAGACCCCGAGAGTTCATATTGGACGAGATCAGACGTCATTAGATCAAATTTGTCCTTGAAGTGCGCCATCAACTCCTCAGGTTGAAGCCTAGCCATGTGCTCAACACATACACAGTCAACCGGATGGTCGGGTGGGGGGTGGGGGGTATGGCGGAGGAAGGAGGGGAGGTGCTCAGTTAGCTCTGCAATGGGCGAGTTTTTGAGTCCTAAGAGGAAAGCCTTGCCACACGTGTGACACCCACACTCGGTGTCACGATGCGGAAGCGCCCAGACAGAAGCGGCATGATCGCGAGAATCAAATTCCGCAACCGTAGCCTCCATCACATCCAACTGTTCCGTCAGGGCAACCAGAGGTGGACCGGCAAGTTGGAAAAGTGAAGCTTTCTCTTTAATCAATTTCTTACTAGACGTTAACTTAGAGGTGGAGGGAGGGCGACAAGAAGTGAGTAACTTAGTCTTTTCAGAGAGTCGGCGTTTTCCAGTGACCGGAGGGTTATTAGAGGAGGTATGAGCAGGGCGGACGGCGGAGCGCAGTGCACTGGGAGAATGGGAACGTTGGGTCAGGCGAGGAGAAGAGGAACCAGTAGTACGGGAGTGATAAGCGGTGTGCGACGTATCCATGACATCCAGAAGAGTGTCAAACTGATTGGAAGTAGGAACGGCAGGGGCAGGGGCAGGTGGTGACACTGTAGGAGTACCTGAGGTAGCAGAGGGAGAAGGTCGGTTCGGCTGACGACGCGGTGCCGAGACGGGAGAGCGCACCACCGCAGCATACCTACGCCGTGGGCCCAATCCCTGATCGCGAAGATGACGAACCGCGACACGGTACGATAGTCCCTTGGTGGATTGAAGATGTAAGAGTTCTAACTGGAATGCATGATGAGAGCAAGATTTGTCATGTGCAGCATGACCTTCACCGCAGTTAGCGCACCTCAAGTCCGAGGCAGAGTGGGTATAACTGTCCTCGCAATGTGCAAACCCACAGCGACGGCACGCCACGGAGGACCTACAAAATCTCGAGGGATGGCCGAATCTCCAGCAATTCATGCATTGTCGAGGGCGTCTGGCGTTAGGTCGTACCTGTAGTAACCGACCAGCAAAATTGATAGTTGGAGGTAGTACGTGTCTATCGAAGTATACCTTAATGATGCAGAGAGGAGGGCGATCGTGTATATTATTGCGCGAAGGGATGATATAAGCGTCAACATTAACCACTGTAGGATCAACCCTTTGTAACATGGAGCAAATTCTAGGTGCGGACGTAGTAAAGTCTTGTTCCTGGAACTGGATGTCCAGTGGAATAGAAATAGTATCTGAGCATTGATTTAGTTTAGAGTCTGCCTGTCCGGTGACGCTGTCACTCAGAGCACTGAGGAGTGATTGCATTGCAAGTGACTTTGCCTCACTCGTCACCTCCACCAATCGCGAGGTGTCCGACGCCGTGTGGACACTCACGTCCCCCACCCAGTCTTGAAGATTTGTGTACAGTTTGACGTCATCGAGAGGCTCACGCGCTACAGTGAAAAACCGCGGCCATCGTGCCGGAGCAACCATGTCCTGGAGGGTACTGGCCGAAGGTTTAGAATATTTAGGACGATGGCGAGACTTGGGTGTGCGAGAGGAAGATGGCGGGGTGATTACGGTAGAGTGACTAGGAGCTGGTATAATCTCAGGAGAAGCAATGGGAATGTCAGCAGGGGTTTGTGATGCTAGTGACTTATTAGCCCCAGTAATGAGAGGTGCATACGGTTCAAATGTAAGAAAAATGTAAGTTCAAATGTAAGAAAGCCCAGGTGACCAAAGCCGCTCCCAGGCAAGGGGCTGAAGAGAGTATTTACCAAATTGTATTTACCTAATTGTAGTTTACAGGAGTTGAGCTAAGCTCGTGTTGTCCCGTCTCTCAGTCTACTTTTTATCCAATTTTTTCTTGAAAATATGGATGTTCCTTGCCCCTACCACCTCCTCCTCCAGCCCATTCCATTTGTCAATACATCTATAGGGGAAGCTAAACTTCCTGATATCGTTCTTGCAGGTAGGTCTTTTTACTTTGTAGCTGTGGCCTCTAGTTATTTCTGTATCCATAATTAATATATCCTCCCTATCCAGCCTCTCCAGCCCCCGGGTACATTTGTACATCATTATCATGTCTCCCCTCTCTCTCCTCTCTTTTAGACTCGGTAGATTTAATTTGTCTAGCCTCCTTTCATATGGCAGTTCTCTGAGACTTGGAACCAATCTAGTGACTGCTCTCTGGATTCTTTCTAACTTGTGAACATGCTTCTTTAGATGCTGGGACCACACCACTGCTGCATACTCCAATCTTGGTCTAATCATACTCTTCATAATTTTCGCTACCATGGTCTCATCCAAGTAGTTCAGAGCAACTTTCATATTCCCGGCCATTGCATACATTCCGCTAAAGAGCTTGTTAATATGTTTCTCTGGCGACAAATTATCTTGTATAATCAACCCTAAATCTTTTTCTTTTTCGGCCTTGCTAATTATATTATCTCCCATCCTGTACTCCCAATTTGGTCTATTCACACTTCTTCCCATATTTAACACATGGCATTTACTTATATTAAATTTAATTTTCCACTTGGTGCTCCATTCGTATATTTTATCTAAATCCCCTTGCAGCTCCTCACAACTACTTTTATTTGTTATTTGTCTCATAATTTTTACGTCATCTGCAAACATTGACATGTAAGAGTTTATGCCTATCGGCAGGTCATTCAGTGCGGAAACGCCAGGGACACCGAAGCCCCTCCCAGGGCCCTGTGCCACTTAACAGGATGTAGAGAAAGTTGAATGGCAAGGGGAAAGAAATGTGATGCTTTGGCTCCCAGTCTGCCAACCTAGGTTGACAGTAGAGAGGTCAATCCACAGAAGAGACGCGGGCCGCCACTTGAGATCTAGAAAATATTTAAGTGAAAGAAACAGCCAGAGTAAGCTATGGGTATGTCAGAGAACGCTCAACTCATTCTGATAGACCAGCTCATCACCAAACTGTGATGTTGATATAATCTATAGCTATTAATTTTTTATGATGAATGAGCTACTGCCCTGGAACTAATGTCCGTGGCAGGATTAGATGTTACTGTAGTACAAAGGAGGGGGTCGGGCGCAAGTTGGACAAGATAATAGTCCATCAGGCGCCTGGCCCGGGGAGCCGGTATATATGAAGGGTGCGCCTGGAAGTGTGGTGGGCAGGCTTGTGGTTTTGGCTTCGCTGCATGTCTACCTGCTGAGATCGAAACCTCTCCGGGTGGTCGGGGGCCGGGGGAGTGCTGGAGGGACCTTGGTCTTTGGGTCTTCTCCTGGGTGACCTAGATGTGTGTGAATTTGTATTTTGTTTTTGTGTAATCATTGTTTTCTGTTGTGTTGTCCCTATTCGGGCTCTGTCTTGAGTCGGCCACCCCCAGAAAAAATAAAAAAATAAAAACAAAATAAAAGAAATAAAACAATAACAAAAAATGGAAAAGTGGGGAATGTGCCTGAGTATATACAGTCTGGCCTGCCAATACGCGAGAATATGGGCGACACGCGAGGGCGCGGAATGAAAATTCGCGTATTAGCAATAGAGTATTATATGGGAATAAATCGATATGGGCGGCACTGACTCCAAGTTGTCTACTTTAGGCCTATTTATCTCCGTCAATTGCCAAAAAAGGTACATATATGTATACATAAACATCCAAATCATAAGAAAATATAACAATAATAATAAACTCACCTTAAAATTAACAGTAAATGTCCAACACGAGTCAGACAGCTGTTGCGCGAGCGTGGACTGAGGGTAGACTGGCGTATCCCACAATGCCCTGCGTGCCTACGTAACTGGCGCGGAATGGTGGGGGGCCTCGCGTATTAGCTGAACTCCCTGGAATTGCCCTTATATCGGGCCCGGATTCGCGTTTTAAAGGTACATCACGCGTTTTGAAAGTTTTGGGTATGATTCGACCCCCTCCTCGCGTATAAGGTGAATCGCGTATTAAAAGCTCGCGTATTGGCAGGTCAGACTGTACATACAATATACATACAAAGGAAATCAAGCAACAATAGGTCCAGCGACCCCTCAAGGCTGGTTGCCCTCCAAAACACTGATGGTCAAGTGTCCAAACAGTGGTTTACTACCTTACTGTCCAGTAAGGGAGTGGCGTAGGGATGCGGCGACCCCACCACCCGCCACTTTGGTGGTGCAATCAGCCTCTGGAGCAGTGGACCACTGGTTCCTATCTTCAGAAAATTCCTGTGCTTGGTATGCTTCTAGCCAGGGCCCCACTGGGGTAAATAAAATACCAAAACAGTGGTGGAACTGCCATCTGGGTGAGGGACTGCTCTGGGTCTGCTCCTTCAGTTTTCATGGTCATAATCCACTTAGTGGAATTGGCACTGTGGAGTGGGTCAGTCTGGGCATGTCTGGGAGCCTGGAGGCAGTTTCTGCCATGGCCATCCCTTTTGGGGTGCTTCCTCTGGAAGCGGGACGTCAGATTTGATGATGATGATGATGATGAAGGGAAAAATGGAAAGGGAAGACTGCCCTGGAACAAATGTCCGTGGCAGGATTAGATGTTAGTAGGGGACAGTTATTAGTAATATAATAGAAACAAAAAATTAATTAATTTACAAATGCAGTCACTCGTGGATTTAAGGCAAGGTGTTTGTCTAGGCGAAGTTTAAATGAGTCAACGGTGCTGCAGTCTATGACATCTCGGGGAAGCCCATTCCACAAGTTGACAACTCAATTGAAAAAGAAATTCTTAGACTCGAGTGAGTTAAAAGATTTACAGTACCGGTACCATTAATTTTGCAACCGTTTCCCTGTGTAATCAGATTGGTCGATAGTGAAGTACTTACTACAATTCAGTGTCGATGCCTTTGATGATGATTTGAACACTTAAATTAAGTTGCCTAGTAATCTGCGCTGGATTAAAGGAAATATATTTAATTCTCTAAGACGCTCCTCTTATGGTTTGTTCTTTAGGCTAGGTATAATTTTAGTAACTCTACGTTGAACTCGTTATAGCTTGTCTAGGCTATATCTTTTTGGTAGTAAGGGCACCAGGATTGAACGCAATACTCCAGCAGAGGGCGGACTAAGGAATTGTAAAGAGTTACGATTACATCTTTGGATTTATGCTTAAATGACCAGCCTATAAAGCCAATTATTTTATTTGCATTCTCAACAACTTCTATCGATCCCTGGGGTACCCCGCTACTTAGAGCAGGGTTCACTAGTCCGAGGGTCCACTAGTCCGAGGGTTCACTAGTCCGAGGGTCCAGTAGTCCGAGGGTCCACTAGTCCGAGGTATGTATGCATGTAATGTAATATGCATGGGCGGATCTAGGAATTCAGGAAGGGTGGATGTAAGTTGTAAGAAAAAGTTGATGACCGGGGGGAGGAGAAATGCCGGTATCACGCCATATTTTTACCAAAAAACCCTATGATTTTAAAGAAATTTCCAGTTTTTCAGAATTAAGGGGGGGGGGGGGTGCAACCCCCTCATCCACAACCCCCCCCCCTAGATCCGCCACGGATATGCATGTAATTTAATGTAGTATGCATGTAAATGCGTGTAAATGCGTGTAATAGCTTGCAATGTAATGGGATGTGATGGGACAATTAACAGTAAGCCCTATATGTAATAAATCAACACTATACAGTATGTGTAATATATGTAATATAATACCGTATAATAACGCCTCAAACGCACGCATTTGGTCAAACGCAAGTGTAATAAGTTACTAATAACCGTCAACATTACATGTAAATAACCCAATCTGAGCTAACTATGCTGTTCTTCAACAGTTATGATTCACGTGCGATGATCATGCGCGATCACTCTACCATCGTATTCTCTGCTCTAGTGTACTGCTCTAGTTTTCTATACTGTAGTGTACTGTACCCTATCATGATCTGTACGTGTACTATATATACCCTAGTTTATTCTACTATAGTCACGATAGTGTAGTGTACCTCAGCGTAGGCTATTCTCATTGAAACAATAAGCTATATATATTTAATTAGCTGTATTATTGATCCCTTGGCTTGAAGGTCATGACAATTAAGTTATAGCAGTAAATTGTGGCTATCATTAGACGATTTTGTACAGCTTATGAAGTGTGGGAATTATACGGGTAGATAATCTATACAGGCTACCGTTCTCCGATCGAAATGAAATTGTCTAATAAGCCAGAAAACAAATGCGTAATCGGATCTTGAAAGGTGCGTTTAACCCCTTCTGTACCGGCGACGTCTTTTATATTTTTAGTCTAGCTTTTAGACAATTTTGTGCAGCTTAGGAAGGATCTGTGGTACTTAAAATGGTGAATGTAGATTGTATGTAGCCTCTTAAATGCTACAAGTCCGTCCTAAACTGAATTAAGTCGTATAACAGAAGGGGTAAGGTGGTTGATATCCCAACCCCAACCGTTACAGCCCGTTTGCTCAAGCCCTTCCTATTGCATCTCTCACTATTACAACAACAGACTCTACTCCTTCATGTAAACAACAAGCAAACACTCTCATCAATCACTTCTCACATGTCAGCCACCTAAAACCTCACAAAGACGACCGACGTGTCATCCGACGTAAGAGACAATTCCCCACAGACCCTGACTATACACCCTTCACCAATCACCAGACAAAGCATATCATCAACAATCTCAAGCACTCACCCGCCTGTGGCCTAGACAACATAAGCAACATACACCTCAGACACCTGGGACCACAAGGCATACAAGCACTCACTAACATATCAAACTACAGCTATGACAAATGCCCCCCACAAACTCAGACTTGCTAGTGTGAATGTTGGTAGTTTGAATCTGCGTGCGAATGAAGTGGTTGAGTTGTGTGAGAGGAGGCGAGTGGACATCTGCTGTACCCAGGAAACACTCTGGAAGAGGCATGGGGTACAGTGGATTGTCGGAAGGAGGAAAAGATATAGGATATACTGGATGGGTGTGGAGACTGATAAAGCGAAAGGAGGAGTGGGTGTTCTGGTGGCTGAAGAGCTGGCGGAAAGTGTGCTTCAGATTACGAGAGTTAGTGAAAGGCTGATTGTTTTGAAGTTGAAAGTTGGTGAAAGAATTCTGAATGTGATATCTGCATATGCCCCACAGGCTGGTTTACAGAAAGAGATA
This sequence comes from Paralithodes platypus, assembly GCA_032716605.1. Taxonomy (NCBI): domain Eukaryota; kingdom Metazoa; phylum Arthropoda; class Malacostraca; order Decapoda; family Lithodidae; genus Paralithodes; species Paralithodes platypus. The sequence goes on along the minus strand of CM064573.1, from coordinate 13,268,193 downwards.
AAAGAGGACTTCTGGAATGACACCGTCAGTGTCATTTCAGGCCTCTCGGAGAACGAAATAACTATCGTGGGGGGGGACCTCAATGGTCACGTGGGAGCATCTGCAGATGGATACGAGGGGGTACATGGAGGAATTGGTTACGGAAGGAGAAATCTAGAAGGCGAATATATATTGGAGTCCTGCGTTGCACTCAACATGGTTGTGTGTAACACAAAGTTCAAGAAAAGACAGAGCCACCTGATCACATATAACTCTGGGGTCTCCAGTAGCCAGATAGATTACTTCTTGGTTAACAGGAAAGACTGGAAACTAGTTCGAGATGTAAAGGTCATCCCGAGCGAAGAATGTATCCCCCAGCATAAGCTACTTGTGTGCGACATGAGCTTATACAGAGATCCTAAGCGCAAGAAGGTTTACATACCCAAAAGGAAAGTGTGGCTGCTGAAGGACAAGGAAGTTAGGGATAGGTTTCATAATGAACTGGAGGAAATGAATAGAAATAAGGAAGCTAGGCCTAACGATGTAAATAGCCAATGGAACTTTCTTAAGCATAGCCTTATCGCTGCCACTGACAAAGTCTGTGGGAAAACAAAGGGTCACCCCAGGAATAAGACCTCTTGGTGGTGGAACGATGAGGTAGAACATGCTGTGAAAGAGAAAAGGAGATGCTTCAAAGCATGGAAGAAAGGAGGCAGCAGGGAGGAATACCAGGCAGCTAAACGAACTGCCAAAAGAGTTATTTACAATGCTAAAAATCGCATTAAGGACCTGGTCCTCGAACAAGTGTGTAACACTGACAATCCCAATGGGATCTTCAACCTAGCTAGGCGAGTTAAAAATGACAGTAGGGATATTATAGGTGAACAGTGTGTTAGAGATGATAATGGGAAGATTGTGTATGCAGAAAATGAAATCAGAGAAGCATGGAAGGTACACTATGAACGATTGCTAAATGTAGAGTTTGAATGGGATAAGGAACAGCTTAGTATCGAAAAACCAATATCTGGGCCCCCTCCTTTGATAGCACCAGCTGTAGTGAGCGACGCAATCAATAAAATGAAGGACGGTAAAGCTCCAGGTTGCTCCGACATTGTCGCTGAGATGATAAAAGCCTCAGGGGAGATTGGTGTAAACTTAGTCACTGAGTTGATAAACACCATTATTAAAGATGAGAAAATCCCAGAGGATTGGCTCAAAGTGTAATAGTAAATATATACAAAGGAAAAGGGGATGCGCTAGATAGAGGAAATTATAGGGGCCTGAAAATGCTTGACCAAATCATGAAGGTCTGTGAGAGAGTCCTTGAGGGTTTGATCAGGCAAAGCATCTCTATTGATGATATGCAGTTTGGTTTTATGCCAGGACGTGGTACAACCGATGCTATCTTCATAGTCAGGCAGATGCAGGAAAGATACCTACTAAAAGGCAGGGATCTTTACTTTGTGTTTGTGGACCTGGAGAAGGCCTTTGATAGGGTACCTAGAGATGTTGTACAGTGGGCTATGAGGAAACTTGGTGTGGAAGAGTGGCTGGTGCGTGTGATAATGAAGATGTATGAGGATTCGCGAAGTTCGGTGAGGGTGAAAGGTGTACTGAGTGATGAATTCGCAGTCCGTGTTGGAGTCCATCAGGGTTCAGTGTTAAGCCCCCTCCTCTTTATTATGGTCTTGGAGGCGCTGTCTAGAGTTTTTAGAGGCGGACTCCCGTTGGAACTGTTTTATGCAGACGATTTAGTCCTAATAGCTGACAGTATGCAGGATGCTGAGGCCAAATTCAGAAAGTGGAGAGAGGGCATGGCGAGCAAGGGTTTAAGAGTCAATATTAACAAAACCAAGGTTATGCATTGTAGTTTGAGACGAGGCAATGTGGAAAAGAGCGGTGCATACCCATGTGCAGTGTGTGGAAAGGGAGTGGGCGTTAACTCAATTCAATGTAGCATCTGTCGATGTTGGGTACACCATGGGAGTAAGCTCTGTAGTAGAATAAAGGGGCCCCTGCCGAAGGATAAGTCAGAAATAGAGAAATTTGAGTGCGTAGTGTGCAAAGGCGAGCTTGTGTTAAGTGATGATCCTGTGGCTGTGAATTTTGGAAATGAGTCTTTGGAGCTGGTGAACAAGTTTTGTTACCTAGGAGATACCATCTCTGCCGGTGGTGGGGCCGAGGCTGCCACTGTTGCTAGAATTAGGTGTGGCTGGGGGAAGTTCAGAGAATTGATGCCAATCCTGACCATGAAAAGAATGCCTCTCCCCCTGAAGGGAAAGGTGTATGCCTCATGTGTTAGAAGTGCAATGACGTATGCCTCAGAAACATGGGCCGTTAAAGTAGAGGATGTCAACAGAATGGAGCGTAATGAGATGAGAATGGTGAGATGGATGTGTGGGGCCAGGCTACAGGATAGAATAACAAATGTTGAGCTGAGGAGACGTTTAGGTATAAAGAGTATTAGCGAGGTGATGCGTACAAGTAGACTGGGATGGTATGGACATGTGGAGAGAATGGATGAACAAAATTGGGTGACAAAATGCAGGTCTGTGATTGTGGAGGGAGCTGCACCAAGGGGTGGACCGAGGAAGACCTGGGATCGGACTATACGCGCCGATCTCAAATCCAAGAACTTGACAAGTGAAGCAGCCCTTAACAGGGTTGCCTGGAACGCCGCCATTAGGACAAGAGACTGAAACTGCACTTATGTGTGGAACACTCAGTCTTAAAATGTTATGTATGTATGTATGTATTCACACAACACAATACCAGACATTTGGAAGCATGGTATCATCATCACATTCCCCAAACCCAACAAAGACCCCACGCTACCCTCCTCGCACCGCCCCATCACACTCCTTTGCTCCCCCTCCAAAGTCATGGAATGCCTAGTATTACAACTAATTACACCTGACCTACCCCTAGCTCCAACACAACATGGCTTTAGGCCACTGCACTCCACAAACACTCTTCTCACAGACCTTACACAAAGAGCTTTCGACGGCATCAACTCAGCTAGACCACCACACAGATCACTATTAGCCACACTCGACATTAGTAAAGCCTTCGATGCCATCCCCCGCCACAACCTAACAAACAAAATCTACAACACAAACATGCACAACAACACAAAACGGTGGCTGGCCAACTTCCTAGCAGGCAGATGTGCACACGTATCTTTTGCCGGTCAGTCATCTAAAATCAGAAACTTTCCAAACGGAGTCCACAAGGATCCGTCCTATCGCCTGCACTCTTCAATTTGTACATGCACGATATAACTACACCCAATACGCCCCAAATAAACTTAGCCTCCTATGCAGATGACATAACACTCACATGCACACACCATGACCCAAAAAGAGCAACAGATCTCCTTCAACCCTATCTCAACACACTACATGGCTGGTGCACTACAAACAGACTTAATCTAGCCCCAGCCAAATCCACCGCAACCCTGCTCACAAGTTGGACAGGAGAACACGAATACATCCCTCAACTCACCATAAACAACACACCCCTAACACATACACACACACCCAAAATCCTAGGAGTAACATATGATACTCATATGACATTCAAACAGCACACCACAAACATTAAAAAGAAACTGACACCCAGACTTAACGCCCTCAGGTCACTTGCTCACACAAAATTTGGACACAACAAAGAAACTACCACCACAGTATATAAACAATACATAAGATCAGTGATGGAATACGCAAGCCCAGCTGGGCTTCTAACCTAGCTGAAACACATCATAAGACCTTACAGACTATTCAAAACAAAGCCCTGAAGATCATTACAGGCTGCACAGCTACTGCACCCACAGATCACCTACATCAAGAAACCAAAATCCTCAAAGTCAAAGACCATCTGGACATGAGAGGCACTCAATTCCTGGCAGCAGCCTCCACGAACCAAGACCACCCACTAAACTACATGGCAACACACCCACAGACACCAAGAAATATCAAAACAACACCCAGCACACGGTATCACACACAATTATTGTCCTCTCTCCCTCCCTGCCCACCCCGAACCAACTTCCAGAAGCACATCCATACTCATATCTCTCACCGATCCATCCACTCACTCACAGACAACACGCAGCTGCATGCACGACCTCCCGAAATCCATCCTTCCGAATCCTCCCTTCCTCGCGAGGACAGAGTCCACCTGGCCAGGCTGAGATGCGGACACCATCCAGCTCTCCTGAGCTATCAGAAGAGACTGGATGACTCCGTTGTCGACGCCTGCCCGGGATGTAACACAGCATCCCATACCATTAAACACATCATAGAAGACTGCATTTCACACAACCACTTACGCCAACAACACAATCTACACTCAATGAGAGCTCTGTGGGAAAGCCCGATCGTGGCCATGGCCTTCCTCAGGCACTCGGGGCTGTTCGGCCAGGCAGCTTAGGGAACAACAACAACAACAACAACAACAACAACAACAACTATTCTACCGCTAGTAATTGTACAATAATCAGTGTTCCTCATAGCTCTCTCAGTGTATACCAACCACCTCCTCTAAGTAGGGTACGGTACGTATTAGGCTACCCGTCTTGCAATATAATCTCACCCCTACTCTGTATACACAACTCTCTCCAACTGAAGAGTGAAACGATAGGTATCAAGAGTATCATTGAAGAGATGAGTACAAGAAAGCTTTGATGGTTTAAGCCGTATAATTTGATCTCAATGTTAAACACCTGACAAGTGGGGCACCCCTGAATAGGTCTGCCTGGAACGCCACCATTAGTGCGTGAAATTGAAACCGAACCTTATGTGGACAACTCCATATCTAAAATTATGTATGTAAGTAAATGCAAAAGGGTTCCACTGTAATTTTTTTGGGGTGATTTGAATGGCAGAGTTGGAAGCAAGGTACCAAATACATTTTATGAGCATCGTGCCAGCACATTCATAGGCATACTCTTCATGGCATAGAGGTGAAGGTGAAAAAGAACAGAAATCTCCGATTGATTAAGCAGACAGCTGTTTCCTAGCAGTTTCAGGGCTTATTGACTATGTACCTTGAATTTTACTCTCTATTACTTTATATATTCATAAAGAAACCACGCATAGACATTATTGCCTTTCGTCTCCTTTTTACACATAAAAAACACCCTGACCTACATACATACAAACAAGTTTAAAGACTGCTTCATCCACAGAGAGTATGGTTACAGTCTCACGCCCTAAATGTCGGCATTCCAGGCAACCCTGTCATGGGCTGCCTCTGTTGTCAAGTTCATTATTTTAAGATCGATTATATATATACACAGTAAAGTAAATAGATATACAGCACTATCCAACTTACACTCCAGTTGGTAAGAATAATATCCTTGTACTTGGTTTGTATTTCTTGCTGTATTTGAGTGGGTGAGTTTCCCTGTGTGGCTCCCAGCGTTGTCATGTAAACCACCAAAAATGCTGGAGCAAATAATCCTTGGTCACAGGCAACTTTCTTGACCGCTGACAGCCCTTTACCAGAGCCAAACGTCCGGTCCAACACTCCGTACCATTTGGACAAAACTGGAGCCTGAGGAAAACAAATCTTGTCAAGGTTGGCTTTTTTTTATCTTTCTCTCCTTTTTCGGCCCAATTCAGCCAACTGTTTTAAGACGTTTATTCCCATCCAGGTGTCGATTTCTTCCTGGTGAGCGATAGCGAGCCATCATTGTTTGGAGAAATCCGGCTATCGAAAAATGTACAAATTTAGCTGGCTGTCAGAACAAAAAATATATATATGCTGGCTCGCTACCGCTCGCCAGGAAAATATTGACACCTGGATGGGGGTAAACATCTTAAAACAGTAGGCTGAATGGGGCCGAATGGATACAAGCCAAAGAGAGAGGGAGAGAAAGAGAAAAAAAGTGAGGTGGGCTCCCTTAACACTTTCATTCAGATAACTACAGTACTGGTACTATGTATTAAACTCCAGGCAATTTGTTCAGTTTACGAAGGGTTTCTAGGAATTAAATTATTAAAATTTACCTACTGAAGCCTCTCACTCAAAACTCATTCATAAGTTGAATAAAATAGTCTGGAAGTACAGGTAGGTAATATTTAATATGGTACTGGTATTCAATTTGGCATCAACTGTCTTAAGGATTAAAGTAAACTACTGTAATGAAATACCAGGAACAACATCACTGTTAATCTATACAGTATTCCCTGCATTAATAATGTTGAAAAGGCTGGTCCTATCCAGAGTGAGGCTTAGCATCCTCTACCCAACCTTAGCCGTTTCTGTCTGTCTCTTTTACTGTCCTACTATTCCTTCTTGGGGCAGGGGGCTAGGAACCCTCCTCCCCTTGTAAAATTTTCTTACTCGACGAGATAGAGAAAGGGGCGAGGGAACGCGAAAGTAGTCCTGGACCCTAAGAACTGGAACTTTAAATTTTGCTTCTGTTCAGGCTCTGTCTGGAGTTGGCCACCCCCACCTATGGGGTATGTGCCTGAGTACATACGGTGCATAAATACAATAAAGTTGTGGTGGCTGACTGGTTAGTGTTACTAACAATGAAAATGTCAGCCCATGATTATTTCTTGGCGGGGTTAGCTAGGGTCATTGAAACCCAACCGCCCATTGATGTACTGTACATTGTGTGTGTGGCAGGGATGGAGTGAATACACGAGTTCAGTACTGTATTCAAATACGAATATGAATAATTTAGATTTTTACGAATACAAATGCGAATACGAAAACAGTACAGCATAAGGAAATATTGTCTCATCGAATACGAATATAAATACTTTATGAAAGTATTCATGAATACTTTTTGTAAAATTAATTAACTTTTTTTTACTATAGCTAAGCGTGGTACCGTAGCTTATGCAATGGTTAACTCTCTCTCTGTATTCGCCAGAATATTCTACGAATACAAATAATTTGTCCAAATATTCGAATACGAATGCAAATACTGTACTTTTACTTTTATTTGTAAGAATTTGAATACTCCATCCCTGGTGTGGATGTGAAGCCTATGTGGAATACTATTGTACAGGTATTGTTGGAATGGCTGTGAATGTAGTCTGTAACTACTGTCAGCTCACCCATGCTGATCAGGTGCTAGTATTTACTGTATATGTGTACATGCGAAACTGGTCTACCACACCTCTAATGCCCGCCAGTGCAGCTAAGGGTATGGAAAGCCATACCCATAGGTCAATAAACCTACGGCTCTCCAACCAGGGAGCGAACCCGGAGCCTTCCATGCACGAGTCAAGGGTGGTACCGCTTAACCATGCTGGCAAACAAAAACAGATAATCTGGATATTCCGTAACCCGTGTATGTACCTGACTGGATAATACTGTACAGTACATATACAACAGATTCCAAAAGGCAGATATAAGAGGAGTGCTGTGGCAAAGCGCATCTTGAGCTTAAGACTCTCTGCTTCACTATTACCGGTACTAATGTAACGTTATGGAGACTATACACAGTTTATATGTTAAAAAGATAATATCCTCCTCCTCATCAACATCTCAGACGCATCGTTTTCTCCTGGGAAACCCCCGCTAAAAGATGGCCATGGCAAAAATGCCTCCAGGATACTTTGTCCAACATGCTCCCTTTGCCCATGCCACAAGGAGGAAGTTTTTGTTTACCATATTTGTCCACTTACTCTTCTCCCATATTGGTGGTCTACCCCTACTAGCAGTGTCACTCAATTGATTTCCAAGTAAAGTAGCCTATCTTTCTTTGTTCTAAACCATTCTTCAAGTATGACCCAACCCTTGCAAAGTACAGTAGGGTACTGTACATGAATATTAGAAAGTAAAACAGACATTTGGAGAAGCTTAAATACTAAACATGCAACAATGTACTTACAACAAGAAAAGTGCCCAGACAAAAAAATCGAGCTGTTCGTTGCCACTCATATTGATTAACAGATTTGCGTTCAATGATCATCTGACTTATTACATCACCAGATCCCATCAAGGTACCTAAGAGAAAAAATATATACTGTATGAGGCAATATTGTGGAGAATAGTCATAAATGGTAAAAAGCATTTAAAACAAACAATTTAATAACCTGGCACCAAATCCCCTCTTCAGAGATACATCTTTATGAGATGTAGGCTATACGGGTATATATTGGGAGATGAATCGTAATGCATAGGATAGATTAATTATGATTTTAACACTATCGCCAGACGCCATGATCCCCGAAGGGGTGGCCTTGAATGAATCATCTCCATACACTTCTGTTCCCTGTCAGCAGCTGACGCCCCTCCTCCCAACCAACACCGCTTTCACTCATAAACCTCTCAACTCCATCCTTCCACCTCACTCTTGGATTGCCTCTCCCTCTCTTGTCCTTCCACCTAACTCTTGTACACTCTCATAGTCATTCTCTCGCTTCCCATACATTCCACATGGATGAACCATCTCAAGGTGTTCCTTTTCACACAGTCCAGCACATCCACACCACACTGCTCTTTTACTTCCTCATTCGTCTACCTTTCCCTTCATGTAATTTCGACAGTGTAACGCTGGAGTGTGTGAATAAGTTCTGTTACCTGGGCGATACGGTTTCCGCCGCAGGTGGTGCTGAAGCTGGCTCCATTGCTAGAGTCAGAAGTGGCTGGGGAAAGTTTAGAGAGCTGTTGCCACTCCTGACCATGAGAGGGCTCCCACCCTACCTTAAAGGGAAGGTGTATACCTCGTGTGTTAGGAGCGCGATGACCTATGCCTCGGAGATGTGGCCGGTTAAAGCGGAGGATATCAATAGAATGGAACGGAATGAGAAGAGAATGGTGAGATGGATATGTGGGGTTAATCTCAGGGACGGGGTATCGAGTGAAGAATTGAGAAGGCGTCTGGGCATTAGGAGTGTCAATGAAATGATGCGCACGAGCCGACTTGGTTGGTTTGGACACGTGGAGAGAATGGATGATGATCAGAACTGGGTGAGGAAATGCCAGACTGTGAATGTGGGGGGAGCTGCGCGTAGGCCCGTAGGGGCATACCTAGAATGACGTGGGATTAGGTACTCCAGTCCGATCTCAAAATAAAGAACTTGACAGGGCCGCCTGGAAAGCCGCCATTTAGGATGTGAGACTGTAACCACATTCTCTGTGGACAGAACGGTCTTTAACACTTATGCTACGGACATATTTCTGCCTGTTTCCGCTATATTAAGGCTCCTTCAGGCACTCCTGAATGATTAAACAAGTGTCTACATACAGTACATACATACATACATAACATTTTAAGACTGAGTGTTCCACACATAAGTGCAGTTTCAGTCTCTTGTCCTAATGGCGGCGTTCCAAGCAACCCTGTGAAGGGCTGCTTCACTTGTCAAGTTCTTGGATTTGAGATCGGCACGTATAGTCCGATCCCAGGTCTTCCTCGGTCCACCCCTTGGTGCAGCTCCCTCCACTATCACAGACCTGCATTTTTCACCCAATTTTGTTCATCCATTCTCTCCACATGTCCATACCATCCCAGTCTACTTGTACGCATCACCTCGCTAATACTCTTTATACCTAAACGTCTCCTCAGCTCAACATTTGTTATTCTATCCTGTAGCCTGGCCCCACACATTCATCTCACCATTCTCAACTTATTACGCTCCATTCTGTTGACATCCTCTACTTTAACGGCCCATGTTTCTGAGGCATACGTCATTGCACTTCTAACACATGAGGCATACACCTTCCCCTTCAGGGGGAAAGGCATTCTTTTCATGGTCAGGATTGGCATTAGTTCTCTGAACTTCCCCCAGCCACACCTAATTCTAGCAACAGTGGCAGCCTCGGCCGCACCACCGGCAGAGATGGTATCTCCTAGGTAACAAAACTTGTTCACCAGCTCCAAAGACTCATTTCCAAAATTCACAGCCACAGGATCATCACCTAACACACTACGCACTCAAATTTCTCTATTTCTGACTTATCCTTCGGCAGGGGTCCCTTTATTCTACTACAGTTCTTTCTCCCATGGTGTACCCAACATGACAGATGTTACATTGAATTGAGTTAGCGCCCACTCCCTTTCCACACACTGCACATGGGTATGCACCGCTCTTTTCCACATTGCCTCGTCTCAATCTACAAAGCATAACCTTGGTTTTGTTAATATTGACTCTCAGACCCTTGCTCGCCATGCCCTCTCTCCACTCTCTGAATTTGGCCTCAGCATCTTGCACTGAATGAAATTAAATATATTCAGCTAAAAAATAGAAGAAAATGGCTTAAAAATGAGGCCAGAACGAGCTTCGTAGCGCGCCGGATTCACCCGCAGCGCTACCATAGACATCGGCAAATATTCGCTAATTATGAGCAATGTCGCGCTACATTTACCTTTGGCAGCAATGCACTGTCTTGCGAGATGTGAGGCCCGAGTCTCAGTGCCCCGGCAGCTGTGGTGGAGAGTGGAGGGGAGCCTCCCCGCTCTCTTACACTCGTCCCCACAGGCTTTAAGAGGCTGTAAGAGCCTGTAAATTGCCAGGACGTCTTCCGCAGCCAATGAGTTAAACTTGTATGTATGTGTGGTGATGGGCTGGTCTATCAGAGTGAGAACTGAGCAATCTCTGCCATACCCATAGCTTACTCACTGGTCATACCAGTGACAGGTGTTATCGGAAAAATGAGGATCCAAAATGCAACTTCTGTGCCGGTACTCATAACTCAAAAGACTGCACCAACAAGACTTCCCCCAAATGTATAAATTGTATGAGCTCCACATCAGTTACGGAGCCGCCAAATCATTTCGCCTCAAGTAGAAATTGTCCTTTAATGACAGCTCAGAGAAATAAAGTTATTGAGAACACCAATTTTGTAGGTTCAAAAAAATGAAAAATGCACATGGGAGCCGGTTGAAACTGGGTCTGTTGAATGTTCGTTCCTTGCGTAACAAAATGGATCATATTTGCGAGATCTTGGATGAACGTAACCTTGATGTATTATGTCTCACTGAGACCTGGTTGTTCGAGTCAGATCTGAATATTATCCAGGCGGCATTGCCTAAAACCCATTCCATAATAAATGTTCCTAGGCCTAGGGGAGATCATCCAGGTGGTGGAGTGGCAGTTGTCTACTCCACATCTCTGGTGAATATCTTGCAAATAAGCCATAACCCAGCCCCTCTTTATTATGAACTGTTGGAAGTGGATATAAAACTCCATCAACAAATTCTAAGAATGGCAGTTGTCTATAGGCCTGGCCATCGTGGCACAGATAGGGGTTTCATGGAAGAGTTTGGGCAGTTTCTCGAGGAATTTTCTGCTAAAACCGGAAGACTTTTGATATGTGGAGATTTTAATTACTGGGTTGACAGCCCTCATCTGAAGCCATTCTCTCCTGAGTTCCTTGAGTTGACTGATCAGAACAATTTTGTAAACCATGTGTCCCACCCAACTCATATCTTAGGACACACCCTTGACTTGGTTTTCTCTCCTGTGGGTTGTGGTGGTGTTCTGGATGTTGATGTTGAGAATGCTGACCCTAATACCTCTGATCATGCTTTGATTACTTTCAGCTTTGATTTCCCTAAGCCACTCACACATGAAAAAGTAATCAGATTTAGAAATTATAAAAATGCAGACCAAAATTTGGCTAGCAGTGAAGTAAAACAGTACTTGGGAAGTATTGATACTTCCAACCTTACTTCAGATGAGCTGGTGGAGGTACATGGAAATGCACTTAAATTAGTGTTCGATCATCACTGTCCAGAAGTAGAGAAGAAAATCATAGTACGAGATGATTCACCCTGGTATAGCACTCGAGTTAAATTTCTTAGAAGAGCGCGTAGAAGAGCTGAACGTGAATGGCGGAAAAATAAAACAGACTCTACATGGTTGCAATATCTGTCAGCCAGAAGAGCTGTGGTCCACAAAATCAAAGATGAAAAGAAAGTGTATTATCAGGGAAAAGTTGACTCGTGTGGTAACGACCAGAGGAGGTTGGCTTCAATTGTAAACAGTTTACTTGGAAAAACAAGAGTCAGCTTAAGACCTTCTGTGCCCGATGCCGAGTTGGCTGCCAACTTTGTGGCATTTTTTGCTGGCAAGATAACTCGCATAAGACAGGAACTGGATGATGCTTCTGTTGGTGAAGAACTTTCAGTTGTACTCCAACCCCGACACATTCCTAATAATGTCCTCTCATCCTTTCACTCAGTAGAGGTGGACATGATCTCGTCCTACATAAGAAACCTCAATAAAACATTTTGCCCGTTGGATCCCATAAATGTTTCCAAGCTACCAAGAGTCTATGATCACACAGTTGAGTTTATTTCCAAAATAATTAATAAGTGCTTCTCTGAAGGTAGCTTCCCACATTCTGAAAAGCATGCACTACTCCGACCTACTCTAAAGAAACCTGGACTTGATGTTGAGAACATGTTGAACTATCGTCCTGTCTCCAACCTGTCCTTCATATCAAAGATATTAGAGCGTGCAATACTTGACCAATTACAACCACTACTTCAGCAGAATGAAACTATCCCAATTTTTCAGTCTGCTTACCGACAGCATCATTCAACTGAAACAGCATTGATTAGAGTACATAATGATCTAGTTGAGAACATTTGCAATGGTGTGGCCTCACTATTGGTCTTGCTTGATCTCTCTGCGGCCTTTGACACAGTGGATCACGAGTTGTTATTGAGTGATCTTTATGATTGTGGTGTGCGTGACTCCGCTCTCTTGCTTCTTGGGTCGTACTTGTCAGGTAGATCCCAGAGTGTGATGGTAAATCAAGTGGTCTTGGACTCGACACCCCTGCAGTATGGTGTTCCGCAGGGATCAGTTTTAGGTCCTATCCTATTTATAATTTATATTAGCAGTTTGTCTCTTCTGCTTTGTGCACATAATGTCACCTTTCACTTTTATGCAGATGACACCCAGATTTATGTGAGAATCACAAATATAGTTGATATACGGAGTAAGATGGAATTGTTGATGTCTGATATCAAGAAGTGGATGAGAGCGAGAAAACTTAAACTAAATGATGGTAAAACTGATATTCTCATCATCCGAGGAAATAGAAGAGCTGATGATATAGTAGGTGCCCTCTCCATCAATGTGGGTGGATCTCAGCTGCGACCGGCCAACTCTGTTCGAAATCTTGGTGTATATGTGAACTCCCGATTAGATTTCAGAGCATGTAAACCAGATAGTTAAAAGTTGTTACTTGCACATCAGAAATCTCTATTTGGTGAAGCCGTTTATAACCAGACGTTGCCTCCTGACGTTGGTTCACTCATTGGTCTTCTCTCGTGTTGATTATTGCAATGCCCTGTTGGTGGGTCTTCCAAATTATATTTTGAAGAAAGTTCAGTCTGTTCTTAACAGGGCCGCAAGACTAATTTTTGGTGTTCCACCTAGAACTCCTACTACATCTCTTCACATAGAACTGCACTGGCTGCCAGTAAGAGCAAGAATAGAATTTAAGTTGTGTTTGGTGACTTTTAAGGTTCTCAAATTTGGTGAGCCTAGGTACCTTGCGGAGCTGCTCAGGTGCCCACCGGCACACCATGGTGTAGTTGTGCGTCATGACAATGACCCTTTTCGTCTTGATGAACCAAGGGCTTTCCAGCAGTCTTCTTTCTTTGAGAGGTCATTCTCCTACATGGCTCCGAGGTTGTATAACAGGTTGCCGCTGTCCATGAGACAACTGAGTTCTGTTGAATGCTTCAAGAGACAACTTAAGACTTTTCTCTTTGAGAGAAGCTATGATCTTGAGAGAGGTGTCATGACAGATGGCTATAGAGTTTAGGCTATTTTGCCACTGCTAGTGATTGTTAAATGTGTGTTGTATATAAGCCTTCTTTTGATGCATTGATTTTTGTTCTTTTTTCTTTCTCTTTTCGAGCGCTAGTGAATTCTTCGGAAAAATTGGCGCTTATGAGAAATAAGTAACATGCTTATTATTATTATTTACTCTGACTGTTCCTTTTACTTATATATTTTCTAGATCTCAAGTGACGGCGTCTCTTCCGTGGATTGACCTCCCAATCTACCAAGATTGGAAGCCAAAGCGTCACATTTTTCCTTTGCCCCTCAACTTTCTCTTCATAATTGCTGAGGGGCACAAGGCCCTGGGTGGGTCTTTGGTTTCCCGGGCGTTTCTGCACCCTCCTCAGCTCCCTGCCATGGAGTGGCTTCGGTCACCCAGGCTTTATTGTGGTCGGCAGGGAGGGTTCTGTGGGGGCGCTCGGTTATGGCCTTGGGGCTGTTCGGCCAGGCAGCTTGGGGAACATCAACAACAACAACAATTTGTATGTATGTAATGTACATGCACTTCTTAACCCTTTACCGGGCACTCATAGAAATACTTGGAAATTAAATTTTTTGACCCTAGACCATGAAAGTAGACCCAATTCTAAGGTGTTTTTGCTTATGAATTTTTTCACATTTTTGTATATTGAATTAGCAAATCGAGGTTGACGAAGTGATCATATATGGTCAACAGCTGGTCTAGGGTAAAACAAATCCCGAATTATGCTATATTGAAAATGTAAATATAAGGTAAAAAAAAATACACAGAATAACAGAACTTGTATCATTATAATACCCAAAATATAGGTTTGATTCCCAGAGGGAAGTAATGAAAACCTAATATTTAGTAGGGGACCCGTAATCATTGACGATTTGCCTATTAATATAATAGTCTCCATTCAATACCCGCGTCAGCCGTTTTGAATCAACCGCCGCGGGGATGTACAGAGCATTCCTCATAAGTGTAACGCAACTTCTCTTATGGAGTCGTCATAGATCGAGTACCCACTACGAAAAAACTGTTGTAAAAAATAAGAGAAGAAAAAAGAAAAATTTAACTTAAACATTGTTATAACACGCTTCCCACATCGGTGGATTTCTTGCGTTGTGGCTCCTCGCCGCTCCTCATCAGGCGGCCATTCGTCCTTCACTGATATATCAAGATAACACCCAAGATATTAAGCGAATGGGAAGGGGATGGATGGGAGGGCCCTGCATCGTCAAAGATTACGGGGCCCCTACTAAATATTAGGTTGTCATTACTTCCCTTCGGAAATCAAACCTATAATTTAATAGTG
Source organism: Paralithodes platypus (assembly GCA_032716605.1). Taxonomy (NCBI): domain Eukaryota; kingdom Metazoa; phylum Arthropoda; class Malacostraca; order Decapoda; family Lithodidae; genus Paralithodes; species Paralithodes platypus. The sequence continues at coordinate 13,253,165 of CM064573.1, read as the reverse complement.
GCCCCTCCATCATTGACGATTTGCCTGAATTCCCATGACTGGAAGGGGACATTCATAACAATATCCTAAACCTCAGAACCGTAAGGCATAGTCAAGAATTCGTATAACAGAATAAGTCTTTATTGTTAGCATCTATCTATCTATCTATCTATTGCCTGACGCCGTGATCCCCGAAGGGGTGGCCACGAACGAACCGCCCCCATGCACCTCTGTCCCCAGTCAGTCGACGCCCCTCCCCCCAACCAGCACCGCCTTCGTTCATGTACTTCCTCACTCCATCCTTCCACCTCATATTCGGTCTACCTCTCCCCCTCTGTCCCTCCACCTCGCTCTCGTACACCCTCTTAGTCATTCTCTCGCTTTCCATACGTTCCATATGGCCGAACCATCTCAAGTTGTTCCTTTTCACACTTTCCAGCACATCTACCTCCACACCACACCTCCTTCTTACTTCCTCATTAGTCTGTCTATCCCTCCATGTAACTCCGCACGCACTCCTTAAGTAATTCATTTCCACTGCTCTCACTCTTGGTCTGAGTCTCTCAACCAACGTCCATGCTTCGCTTCCGTAAGTCAGTGTCGGGATTACCACACTGTCATGCAAGGACTTCTTCACTTCCATACTGACCACCCTATTTCTTGTTACTGCTTTTAGCGTTCCTACAACCCTCTTCCCCTGTTGTACCCTCTCCCGCACCTCTTCATCCATAGTCCCATCTTTACTCAACACACTGCCCAGTATTGTATTGTTAGCATACAATACAAAATTATAAAAATATAAAAGGATATGAGCAGTGCATCACTTCAAAGAAGATCTGCTCCAAAATTTACAGGATCTCGTCTTGAGAGCCTGTTAGATAGCGATTTGAGAAGACATTCATAGTCTCCTTTTCACTATCCCAGATTTTATACTATGCATAGTTCATTATCTGGCATAAAACTATATCTATTTGACCAGTTTCATACTCAACTAAAACTACTGTATACTGTATACTGTAGTTGCAACTATGATGAAAAAAACTTTTCTTAACATACAACTAAAACAAATCAAGGAGCTTTCACAAAGCTGCCTTAAAATAATTCAACAAGCTTTTACATAGCCCCTTTTTTTTGAATAATTTTAGATTCTTTTAACCCCTCAGACCCGGTTGGGCTCTGAGGCATCCATAAAAAACACCCCCGCGGAACCCGGAAGGGCTCTGAGGCTCCGGCAGCTTGAAAGCCTGTAAGCTTGGTGTGCGAGGCGTCCGTCCGACGCATGTAAACAACAGCCGGTTGGACCGACGCCGCGCATCTCCGACCACAAGAAGGAGAGGCATCCTTGTTCATGTGTGCCTGTATGTTATTGTTAAGTGGTGAAAAGTAGTGTAAAGTGGCTGATATTGCCACAAAGTTATCTCCACGGAAATCGTCATCACAACTGAACCAGTTGACTTAGAGAGCTCTACTCAACGCCATTCTACAGGTACGAAACACATCTACGCTTGGGGATGTGCGGGAATGCAGAAGCAGTTAAAATAACAAAGATACGGTAGCCTAGGCGTAGAAGTTTTTCGGCCAAAACCCCCGGGTTTCGGTATGGAATACATAGTCGGGTCTGATGGGTTAAAATAAAAACAAAACAAGAGTTTTCATCTAGCTCACTCTTGTAAACAACGCCAGTGGTCTTCTCCGGTGGAGGAGTCTGTTTCTGGCGGAGGGGCTTAACCCTCCAGCCCCGGCTATGTATTATATATATATTCCTCGAAACCCGGGTGTTTTGGCCGAAAAACGTCTAGGCTAGGCTACCGTATATTCGTTAATCAGACTGCTTCCCGCATTCCCGCGCATCCCCAAGCGTAGCTGTGTTATTTACCTGTAGAATGGCATTAAGTAGAGCTCTCTAAGTCAACTGGTTGAGCTGTGATGATGATTTCATTGGAGATAACTTTATGGCCAAAACAGCCACTTTACACCACTTTTCGATACTTAACAACAACATACAGGCACACACGAACAAGCGACGCTCTCCTTCTTGTGGCCGGAGATGCGGGGCGTCGGTCCAGCCGGCTGTTGTTTACATGCGTCGGACCGACGCCTCGCACACGAAGCTCACAGGCTTTCAACCACTGGGCGTTCAAGAGGCCTTCCGGGTACCTGTTATATGCTTTTTTATGGGCGTTCAAGAGCCCTTCCGTGGTGAGAGGGTTAAGGGTATATTGGGATACTCTCATTCCCCCCCCCCCCTTTTCCTGTCCTCCGAGGGACTTAAATTACTATCACATTGACCAATAGCTGCTCAGCCGTAAATAAAACACCTAAAGCGCTTGCTAGTGGTTACGTCAAGAAAGAGAGTGCCCGACATACTTTTGAAAATGAGGGGAAGATTCCACTGCAGCATTTATATCTTATACAAATGAGGGTAGGGGGGGGGGGGTAACTCTTTCATGACGCGAACCACTGCTGTAGGTTAATCCTAAGCGGGTTCTAAGAGGGGGAGGCAAGGTTGTCTTCCTAAGCTCCAGACTATTTCTGTACATAGCACCTAAGGATCCGCATGCCATTCCATATTCATGTTGGAACTTCGGACATGTTTAAAACAGTGAACCTCAAAGAACAGTGTCCTACCCATAATAAGCCTGAGGCACTTAATGCTATTACTTGCTCGAGCAGCTCGTGGTTGTCTTAACTTTGTCCAGTAGTATCCTGGTCGCCGGAAGACTTTTCCCGGCGTACGCAAGAACTTAGGAGAAAACATGTTGATGGGCGAGATGTGATAATCCGCTCCTGAATGATCACAAACCTCAAGCTGAATCTGCCTAAGCATTGGCATGATCTCTTACAACTAAACAATTCTGATTGTCAGGGGCATGAGCAGCCTAGGCTATATAAGAGCCGAGGACCGATTGACTTGTTGCTACCCTTAACCACTATAGGGTGGCCCAAATTGCTTAATACAGGTTAATTGAGTTACGTAGACCTAATCTCGTCATTCTTGTGGTTCCGGGAACACCTTATTGTCGAACTTCAAGGGGGGCTAGCCCTAGCCGTACTGAATGCTGCACTGAGTGGGATAGAGGTCTCTGCCTGCTGCGACAGACCTACAAGGAAGAAACTATCGAAGTCGAGGCCTATCCCTCGCCTACCAGGGAAGTCTGGGGTGAACATGGTTAGTACGAGTGCACTGCATGTATGAGTTCACGTCTAGAGAGTAGACTGGTAGTTCACTATTACTTGTTACTTGTAGTGATGATTCTCGGCCACGCTCCATCGCTTTCATGACGCTCGTCGCAGCCGCCCTCACATATTCTAGCACTTGAATTCAGGCTTTATGGTCTTGTCTTCGAAGTCATAGCACTCAGTGAATAAGTGCGTCTTCAATCTCTTCTTAAAAATCTCAAAATTTTCACTGTTCTTGACATTCTCAGGCAGTTTATTGTAGAGCCGTGGAGCACTCTTTTCAAAGGCTCGAAATCCAAATTCAAAATTACTTCGTGGCTCTTCCAGCCTGTGCAGCTCCACACTGTGTCTCAATGTCATGGCAGTAGGATATCTACGTGGAAATCTTTTAATAGATTCCTTATACATCCTGGTTTTCCAAACTTCAATGCTTGATATGTCATAACACACAATTTGTAGACAATTCTTGCCTTAATCGGTAACCAGTGTAAATCAATCAGAGTTGGTGTTATTCTCTCCCGACGAGATAGAGCCTTTATTAATCTTGCAGCCCTATTCATAATAAGTTGCAACTTCCTAAATTGATAATTTGGAAGACTATAGTAAAGTGAGTTACAATAATCCAACTTACTTATAACATGGTTATGAACGAGCATCTTGGTGATTTTTTCATCGAGATACTTTCTCACAAAGGCAATGTTCCTCAGATGATACCCAGATATTCTCAAAATCTGATGAATTTGACCTTTGAATGATAAATTGCAGTCTATCATCACTCCCAAGTCCTTCACTGCGTTACTCACTTCCATAACATTACCGTTGATTTGAAGTCTAGAAATACAGTATACTGACATTAACTAAATGACATCCCGATAACCTTTCCTTTTCCGTTATCCCGAAGCTTTTCTGGCGTGATTTCTTTCCTCCGGGAACCGGAAGGAAGGAATGTATCCCTGAATCTTTGTGTACTACTGAGCCGTCAACCTTTCGTGGTTGCTGTTTGTACTACAATATTAGGGTCCTACGGAACCACAAGAACACGTGAATGAGACAATTTCTAGGCACGTATGTCGTCAATTGTGACTGAAAAACTTATAATGTAACGTCAGTATAATTGGTATAGTATATGTCCTATGGCAGTCAGCGCCTAAGCTACTCATGCCACCGGCGGGAGGAAACCAAAAACACCCTGACTCATGCCACCGGTGGGAGGAACAAAAAATACTTATTACCTGGAGGTATAGCACTATTACCTAGTCCCTCAGGAAAAACTGGAGGGCCAGCTCAAATGGTGGGATTGCTGTTGGGCCTGGTAGGCCTAAGCCTACTACCTTAAAAGCCTTCCTCGTTACAGAAAATGGATACTTTACATGGTCCACAAGGTGAGAACCGTCCTTAAGATTGTGTCACCTGCCTTTAATGCTAGTGCTTGTGACTGAAAACCTTTTATCTGTCCGAGAGCCGTTGTGCTCCGGCCATGTTCCATATAATAGTTAATCTAAACATTCTACTGTTTTATAGGGATATAATATTTCACTACTCTTGTGATGATATTCCTAGAATAGTTACCCTCCGATTTTCTTAAACTGAACCAAGCGGCATGATACATTCTCATAGGCCTGGCTAGATAACCCTGGTTGAGTCTCGGGCCACTAAGTTAGTTACCGGTACCCTAGACATTGGAGGGGAACTCAAATGGCTGTGGCTAGTGACCGGCGGACGCCTTTCCACGCCGCGAGTCCTGAGCCAGTGGAATGATTCCCGTAATATCCTTTACACTGTTAGCGGTATCTACGCTGGTTACATAGGCATGGGCATACTTTTCGCCTAAAAAAATAGCTATTTACGGGAGAGAAGCCTGCCTGTTCCCCTTACCAGCGCCCAAACGTGGCCTGTTGGTCGTGTAAACTTGTGCCGAAGGATATCCACCTCCCGCCAGTTTAACGGTAGGCTCCTGCGGGAGCTTATGTCAACAGTTATGCCCCGTTCGCCGGTACGCAGCCCGGACAAACCGTAGGGACCCTTGGCGCAGCCTGTATTCTGCCGAAAACTAGGTGAAAATAGCTTCAAAATGAGACTTGAACGGGCCCCCGTTTGGTTCACCCGCAGTGGTGCAAGTGAAACGCGGGAAACCCGCTTTTTGGTAGCACTCGCTCGCTTGGCTCACTGTTGTGATACACAAAGAGAGACCCGCGCGAGACACAGTCAACCTCAGTGAGCCGCTCGCTGCTCTGAGGGTCGGAGGTGGGCCCCTTACGCTCCCGCCCACTGACACTCTATTTTTACGGTTTTTACAGGCTTTTAAAGCCTGGAAATTGCTGTAACTTGCCAGGACGTTCCAGAAGGTCAACGAAAGGGTTAAGGACGGTATCGATCTCGGAACTCTGTGCCAGAGCATGGTCTAGGGAGAGAGGTCGATACTAGGAGGGGAATCTTCTAAGACTTGGGAAAAAAACGAAAACCAACTAGCGGGCATTTAAGGTGTGGAAACATTCTGCCTCCGCTTGTCACTGGCCATCGTCGTGTCCAAAGCCTAGGCTAACCTTACTATGATGCCATCTTGCTAATCCTAAGCATCGTATTTACATCTCTTTGAGTCTGTGAATCAATCATCGATGCTGTCAGTATCGGGGAAAAAATAACTCTGTAATAGACATTATCGGGTAACCCTTTCACCATATTGAGTCTGAGAAGCTGTCTAGCTCGCACTGCCTCAAACAAGGCTGTTCGGATGTCTCTGATCGATCTCGCCGGATGCGGCAGGAGATAGTGTTGAAAAGCTTTAACCGTCTCCTGACGCCTCGGTGGGTTGGGCACCGGTTTATCAATGGCTTGAGCTGTGTCTCTAGTGAGCAGAAAACCAATAAACTTACGGTGAGCGTTATCACGTATTAGGAACTCTCTTTGGAGTTAGGAAAGGAGCCGGGAAGTGTTTAACTTCTAATTGAGGGGCAAAGAGGAATTCAAATATAGCTCGTGGGACACCGCCGGGCCGTGGCCTCAGCAAATCGAAGTCAATATGGTGTGGTGGGGGGACAGGTAGGGAAACATTGGAAGCTACATCAATGGCAAATTGTTGGACCTCTTGCTACCAACTCACCCACGGTCCGTGCCCCACCTCTCCCAGATTTAATTCCCTTCGCTCCTGTTGTGAAGTTGTCAGAGTAAAGGCTAAACTTGGTTCAATCAACTCCATTGACTGACCACCATCGGTGACGTAAGGCTGAGAGCGAGCGGGGCAATTAGGAACATCTGGGGAAGGAGGGGCAAGCCGACGTGGCTCATAGACAAAATATTGATAATTGGTAGGGTTAGGAATTGCTTGAATCTGTACCCCTATGACATTCCCCTGGGCATCTTTGGCCCGGAAGACTTTATGTCTGTTAACTTCAATGGTCCATTCCCTCGGTACTGGGACCTCCCATGTATGGATCTGTGCCCGTCTCCTGCCTTAGACGAGGTAACTGGGAGCCAAAGCCTGCCCGGTTCTTTGCTAGCCTGAAGCATGCCCTCCATTTGTGATTGAGATGGTTGGGATTGAGCAACTGGTTGAGAGCCAAGAGATACTACATGACCTGGCGTAGGCTTCAAGGGTTCCGCCGTTGAGTGAACTACATTAACTCCAGGAGTACTCGCCCTAGGTTGTGAGCAAGAAACTGTCTCTTTCTCCGCCGCGGTAGACGCATTGACGTTGGCTGCCAAATTGCTAGCATGTGATAGTCTATCTGAACCGTCGACACCCGGTTGGGACCCCATGACCATCCGCGGTGTGACCTCGGCCCTGGCTTGTAAGTCCGCCGGATGGTTACTAGCGGCGGAGAGTGGTAAATCAGTTATTGTCGAAGCCATGATTGTATCCGGGCCTGCGATAACATTAATTTTGGCCGGTAACAGGGGACGGATTGGAATGTGTTCTGGCATTAATACGTTAGGGGAGGAGACCGAATGGAGAAACAAAACCTTGTCATCCGTGGAGGAGGCAGGCACAGATTCCGGCAGGGGGGGGGGGGGGGGTACCGTTGCCTCAGTAGGAGTAATAATAATAAAGTTTATTTCCACTGTCAGTGGTTATTCTTCTTACATAGTATTTACAAATATAATTATATACAGTTGGGGTTTAGTATTTTCAAAGTAGATACAATATAGGAACTAGTACATAATTTAGTGTTACATACAGTAGACAATTTTACAATTCATTAATACAGTACATGTGTCGGGAATAGGGTAATGATCCCGACAGTTTTAGGTCCAATAGGACATTTGAATTTGGCGGTATCGTATCGCATGTACGATTTCGGCTGGTTCTTTGTGTATTGTAGTTTATTCTTAAGTATAGGTTAAATATTAACTGTAATGTATAAATATCTACATCAGCTCTAGATGTATCATGAAACCAAGTTATGGGTTATAATTATTATGAGCCGGCAGCTATATGTAATTTCGCGAAGCAATCGGACGCCGGCCCTTTAGTCTCTCAATCAACACCATACAGCCAACATCTCCCCCCCCCTGGCTCTGACTCAACCCACGGTTCACCATGTGCTACAAATACTAATCTATAACAACAGTCCTACATCACCAGTCCTCTAAGCTAAGTTCATTGTATCGATATTGTATTATGTGAACATTCCTACATGTCATGCAATTGAATTAGCCGTGTGTGGGGGACTGGATTACGCTCATCGACTACGTCGTTGGTAATTATATAATAACTATTTGTTGGGTTATTTCATGTACCAGTGATATGCAATTTAACCTCTTTATCTAAATTCCCGACAAATAATGGTCCTTCGTGCCCTAAGGCTTCCTTACCGTAGTACCGTTTTGTTTGCTTTCTTGACGCTTGTGGGCTTACAAATGGCTGCCGCCTCGCGCGTTGTTAGGCCGACTGCCGTTCCCTAGTTTAGACCCAGCTTCTTCCCTCGTGTTTTTTACCATTTAGGCGCCGTCCCTATCTTTTTTGGGGCTAGTTTCCAGATTTTTTGGGCGTGTGTTCCTTGGCCTTTTTATGGTGGGTTAGCTGGGCTGGTGATTGGGGTAGGGGTAATTTCGTCGGGCACCATTTCGCGCTAGTAGGCTAGGCTAGGCTAGGCAGGCTAGGCCTGCAGGTGTCTGTGGTAGCTGTTCATTTCGCTTTGGTGGTGTGCCTGTGGTGTTCGTTGTGTTTTATCATGAGACTCATTTAATTACATTTTGCCGGTGGGGAGGGTTCTCATGTGACTCATTTAATTAAATTTTATAGCCTAGTTGCCTAATTACGGTCGTGGGGTTCGGTCTCTGTTGATTCCTAAGCGATTGACAGCCAACAGACCTCATGATTGTGGGATGGGCAGCTGGGCTAGGCCTAATACTAGCCTAGTCAGTTGTTTTTATTTACCCTTCTTTCTCTAGCCCTAGTTTGTTTCTGCTATTTGTCGATTTGCTCCATTAATTCATCCTACTGCAACTAGTAGCCTAATGACCATTTCCAAATTGGGAGTGGCAATGCTATTGCCACATTTTTTAATTTAAATTAATTTGTGTAATAGTTGCTTTATAGTTTAGAGAGTTAATGGCCTAATAGACTTAACGATGACAGATTTAAAGAAACTTAAGATTCTTAAGGGAGGGATGAAGGGAAGTTTAAATAGGTGTTTAACCCTCTCACCACGGAAGGGCTCTTGAACGCCCATAAAAAAGCATATAACAGGTACCCGGAAGGCCTCTTGAACGCCCAGTGGTTGAAAGCCTGTGAGCTTCGTGTGCGAGGCGTCGGTCCGACGCATGTAAACAACAGCCGGCTGGACCGACGCCCCGCATCTCCGGCCACAAGAAGGAGAGCGTCGCTTGTTCGTGTGTGCCTGTATGTTGTTGTTAAGTATCGAAAAGTGGTGTAAAGTGGCTGTTTTGGCCATAAAGTTATCTCCAATGAAATCATCATCACAGCTCAACCAGTTGACTTAGAGAGCTCTACTTAATGCCATTCTACAGGTAAATAACACAGCTACGCTTGGGGATGCGCGGGAATGCGGGAAGCAGTCTGATTAACGAATATACGGTAGCCTAGCCTAGACGTTTTTCGGCCAAAACACCCGGGTTTCGAGGAATATATATATAATACATAGCCGGGGCTGGAGGGTTAAGAGATCTTGATGAATTTTTATTAAGTGCCACAGCTGATCAAATAAAGGGTAAATTCGCTACTGTTACTAAATCGCTAGCCACTTACGATAATTACGCTCAGCAGGTATATGGTTTATTGACAATTACTGACGATGTGGAAGAAGAAATGTCGGCAGATCTTGAGTACTTTGAGGACGTTAATACAGCCTTAGCCAGACTATCTTCCACCCAAGAATCAACCCCTGTTAAGGATACCGGTACACCAAAGGCGACTGGTTTTAACCTGCCGAAGCTTACTTTGCCTACCTTTTCCGGGGATTCGGCTACCTGGACTGGATTTTGGGATATCTTTGAGTGTTCCGTCCATCATAATAAAACACTCACATCCATCCAAAGGTTCACATATCTCCGTGGTCAATTGAAAGGGGAGGCATTGAAGTTAGTCGATGGGTACAAGCTAGAAGCTACCAGCTACGAGTCTGCAGTGTTGTTGCTGAAGAGAACTTACGGGAGAGTGGAAGTCATCAAGACCGCGTTGATTACCAAATTCTTCACGCTAGATCCTCCATCCTATGATGTGGCGGACCTAAAGGAGTACTATGCCTCCTTTGAGAGCCTCCTCCGATCTATGGAGACAATGGCCATCACCAAGGAGGAAATATTTAGTGTTAATATCTTGAATTAGATACCCTCTCCCCTAAAGGAAATCGTAAGACAACTAAGCGACTCTCCACTAAACTTGGAAGCGTTGGTGCAGGTGTACCAGACTGAAGTCTTCAATATGGAAAGTACTGGACACTACCGACAAGTGGAGATGTCGCCATCTACTGCAGCTTTCCCGGTACAAACTTCTCCTAAACAGAAAAGGCCAATACCATTAGGTTGCAAGTTGTGCAGTGTCCACGGTCATCTGTGGTACCAGTGTCCTAAGTATCCTAAGGCTACACAGAAGGTTAGCAAGGCTAAATCGCTTAAGTTATGTACCAGCTGTCTGGCAAGAGACCACTTCAACAGTACTGTACTTGCACCAATTCCTACATCAAACCTTGTAAGTATTGCAAGGGGAAACATTGGTTTTCCCTTTGCACCCAGTCTGATCGGCACGACGGCAAAGAAAAGGGGAGAACCCCCAAAGAGTCACATGAGAAAGGTAAGAGCGAGGGTGATAAAGTATCTGCCATGTATCGGGAATTTAGATATCACTGGTACATGAAATATCCCAACAAATAGTTATAATATATTTACCAACGACGTAGTCGTTGATGGGTGTAATCCAGTCCCCCACACACGGCTAGTTCAATTGCATGACATGTAGGAATGTTCACATAATACAATATCGATACAATGAACTTAGCTTAAGAGGACTGGTGATGTAGGACTGTTGTTGTTGTTGTTGTTGTTCCCTAAGCTGCCTGGCCGAACAGCCCCGAGTCCCTGAGAAAGGCCATGGCCACGATCGGGCTTTCCCACAGAGCTCTCATTGAGTGTAGATTGTGTTGTTGGCGTAAGTGGTTGTGTGAAATGCAGTCTTCTATGATGTGTTTAATGGTATGGGGTGCTGTGTTACATCCCGGGCAGGCGTCGACAACGGAGTCATCCAGTCTCTTCTGATAGCTCAGGAGAGCTGGATGGTGTCCGCATCTCAGCCTGGCCAGGTGGACTCTGTCCTCGCGAGGAAGGGAGGATTCGGAAGGATGGATTTCGGGAGGTCGTGCATGCAGCTGTGTGTTGTCTGTGAGTGAGTGGATGGATCGGTGAGAGATATGAGTATGGATGTGCTTCTGGATGTTGGTTCGGGGTGGGCAGGGAGGGAGAGAGGACAATAATTGTGTGTGATACCGTGTGCTGGGTGTTGTTTTGATATTTCTTGGTGTCTGTGGGTGTGTTGCCATGTAGTTTAGTGGGTGGTCTTGGTTCGTGGAGGCTGCTGCCAGGAATTGAGTGCCTCTCATGTCCAGATGGTCTTTGACTTTGAGGATTTTGGTTTCTTGATGTAGGTGATCTGTGGGTGCAGTAGCTGTGCAGCCTGTAATGATCTTCAGGGCTTTGTTTTGAATAGTCTGTAAGGTCTTATGATGTGTTTCAGCTAGGTTAGAAGCCCAGGCTGGGCTTGCGTATTCCATCACTGATCTTATGTATTGTTTATATACTGTGGTGGTAGTTTCTTTGTTGTGTCCAAATTTTGTGTGAGCAAGTGACCTGAGGGCGTTAAGTCTGGGTGTCAGTTTCTTTTTAATGTTTGTGGTGTGCTGTTTGAATGTCATATGAGTATCATATGTTACTCCTAGGATTTTGGGTGTGTGTGTATGTGTTAGGGGTGTGTTGTTTATGGTGAGTTGAGGGATGTATTCGTGTTCTCCTGTCCAACTTGTGAGCAGGGTTGCGGTGGATTTGGCTGGGGCTAGATTAAGTCTGTTTGTAGTGCACCAGCCATGTAGTGTGTTGAGATAGGGTTGAAGGAGATCTGTTGCTCTTTTTGGGTCATGGTGTGTGCATGTGAGTGTTATGTCATCTGCATAGGAGGCTAAGTTTATTTGGGGCGTATTGGGTGTAGTTATATCGTGCATGTACAGATTGAAGAGTGCGGGCGATAGGACGGATCCTTGTGGGACTCCGTTTGGAAAGTTTCTGATTTTAGATGACTGACCGGCAAAAGATACGTGTGCACATCTGCCTGCTAGGAAGTTGGCCAGCCACCGTTTTGTGTTGTTGTGCATGTTTGTGTTGTAGATTTTGTTTGTTAGGTTGTGGCGGGGGATGGCATCGAAGGCTTTACTAATGTCGAGTGTGGCTAATAGTGATCTGTGTGGTGGTCTAGCTGAATTGATGCCGTCGAAAGCTCTTTGTGTAAGGTCTGTGAGAAGAGTGTTTGTGGAGTGCAGTGGCCTAAAGCCATGTTGTGTTGGAGCTAGGGGTAGGTCAGGTGTAATTAGTTGTAATACTAGGCGTTCCATGACTTTGGAGGGGGAGCAAAGGAGTGTGATGGGGCGGTGCGAGGAGGGTAGCGTGGGGTCTTTGTTGGGTTTGGGGAAAGTGATGATGATACCATGCTTCCAAATGTCTGGTATTGTGTTGTGTGAATAGCTGTAGTTTGATATGTTAGTGAGTGCTTGTATGCCTTGTGGTCCCAGGTGTCTGAGGTGTATGTTGCTTATGTTGTCTAGGCCACAGGCGGGTGAGTGCTTGAGATTGTTGATGATATGCTTTGTCTGGTGATTGGTGAAGGGTGTATAGTCAGGGTCTGTGGGGAATTGTCTCTTACGTCGGATGACACGTCGGTCGTCTTTGTGAGGTTTTAGGTGGCTGACATGTGAAAAGTGATTGATGAGAGTGTTTGCTTGTTGTTTACATGAAGGAGTAGAGTCTGTTGTTGTGATTGCAGCATGTGATTGTGTTGTGTTGCTGTTGGAAAGTGTGATGCTGTTTAGTGTTTTGTATAGTTTTTTGGGGTTTGTTTTGATCAAGTGTTTGTAGGAAGTTATTCCAATTTAGTTTTTGTTGTTCTTGTATTTTGTTGTTAGTTTGGGTGTTGAGTGCTTGAATTTGTTGTGTGATGTCTTGTGTGTGGGGTGCTGGGGAGTGTTTCAGTATGTCGCGTTGTCTGATGAGGTTTTGAATTTCTGGTGTGAAGTTGGGGTTGTGTCTTTTTCTGTTACCTCTTGGAATGTGTTTCTTGTCAGCGTTTTGGATAGTTTTATTGAGTATGTGTACAGCATTGTTGATGTTAGTGATGGGTGTACTGTTTAGAGTTGTGAAGTGTTGTTCTGTCTCATTTGTGAATGCTTCCCAGTTAGCTCTTTTATAATTGGTGTATGTGTGTTTGTGGCTAGCTGGGGTGAGTCTGGTTTTGGTGGTGATAATGATCGGGAGGTGGTCAGAGCCTAAGGTTCTGACCACCCTCCAGGATGTTGTGGGGGCGAGTTCTGGGGAGCAAAAGGTGATGTCTGGAGATGATGGGTTATAGAGGGCTTGGTGAGGAATATGGGTATGTTGATGGATGTCGTTAAGGATGATGAGGTTATCGGTTTGGTTTTGTAGTACCAGCCCTCTGTCTGTGTCGGGGTTGTCGACAAACCAGGCCGACGTCTTGGCGTTGAAGTCACCACCCAGGATGATGTGTGGGGTGTGGGGTGTTTGTGATGTGTTGTAAGTGTGGTCTGTATTCATTTGGTACTGTAGGGGATGTTTGGGGAGGGATGTATGTGTTTATGATGGTTATGTTGGAGTTGTTGCCAGTGCGTATTTTAATTGACTGTATTTCTGTTGTGTTATCATTTGGGGGGAGGAGTGATTTGGTTTGTACACTGGTTACTATGTATGATATTTCTTTGTGTACCAGGGTGATGAGTCCACCGCCCCCGCCGACAGCCCGGTCTTGTCTGATGGTGGTGAAATTATGAAATGTGGGTGTTTTTTGTGTTGTGCGGAGTTTTGTTTCTTGTAAGATGGCAATGTGTATGTTGTGTTGTTTGATGAAGTGTGAGAGTTCGTGTTTCTTTGTGTTGATGCCATCTATGTTCAGTTGAAGAATATTAATGTTATGTGCACGATGTACGTTGGGTGCTGCTGCACGAGGATGGGGTGGGGGTGGGGGTGATGGGGGGGGTGGGGGTGAGGGAGGGGCTGGGGGTTGGGATGGGTGAGGTGGGGGTGGGCATTGGGGTGCAGGAGATGGGCGTAGGCAAGGATTAGGATGGGGTGTGTAGTGTTGTGTTGAGGATGTGGATGGTATGGGAAGGTTAGGTGGGTTAGGGAGGAGAGGTGGACGGGTTTTAGGGGGGGGAGTGGATGATATGGGAAGGTTAGGTGGGTTGGGGAGGAGAGGTGGACGGGTTTTAGGCGAGGGATTTGACTGGGAGAGGGAGGGGCATGAGGAACAGGTCCAGGTGTTTGTGTAGTGTTTCTTGGAGGCAAGTGTTGTGCAGGTGAAGTGGGTCCAGTTCCCACATGAATTGCAGAGAACTGAACCCTTAGTATGGCGACTCGAAGTGATGGGTTTTGAGCAAGTTGGACATATGTATGTGAACGTGGGTCCTGGGTTGCTCTCAATGTCTCCGGCTAGAAGAAGTCTTCGAGAAATGACAGCCGGAGAGTCATTTCTCGGTGTAGGAAAAACTGTGTGATGTGTGTGTGTGGTGTGAGAGGTGTGGAAATTCCCGGCGCGACCGAAGCCGCTCCAAGGACCCGTGCCCCCAGGGAGGGGGCAGGGGATGGTTGTGACGGTTTGGCTCCCGAAACTGCTCCCCGCGGCCGGCATCCGGTTTTCCTCCACTGGTCGTTGATTTTGTCTTCGGCTGTGGAGGGTCGGCAGCCATCCGCGGTTGGCAGCCTCGGGAGGTGGCCCCACGGCGTAGACGCCGCCACATCAGGACATCACATGTAGGACTGTTGTTAATATTGTTGTAGATTAATATTTGTAGCACATGGTGAACTGTGGGTTGAGTCAGAGCCGGGGGAGGTGATGTTGACTGTACGGTGTTGATTGAGAGACTGAAGGGCCGGCGTCCGATCGCTTCGCGAAATTACATATGGCTGCCGGCTCATAATAATTATAACCCATAACTTGGTTTCATAATACATCTAGAGCTGATGTAGATATTTATACATTACAGTTAATATTTAACCTAACTTAAGAATAAACTACAATACACAAAGAACCAGCCGAAATCGTACAAGCGATACGATACCGCCAAATTCAAATGTCCTATTGGACCAAAACCTGTCGGGATCATTACCCTATTCCCGACATATTGCCCGCCACCAAAAATGATATACAGAAGCTATATACAGAGAACAAAAAAAGGACATTGAAGTCAAAGATCACCTTGTGTGATCTTTGATCTCCAAAGATCCACGGAACTCATAGCCGCCCTCCTTTTGGGACGAGCGCCACCTGAAGCCTGAGGAGGATCATCCTTCTCATAATCAGCTGCCCCACCTCGAGGAGCACTGTCACCAGCACTCTCCCGCGGAGGGGTATCAGTAGAGACGCCAGGATAATCCGGCAGTTCTACATCCTGCTCCAAGGGATATAACCTTACGACTGGGCGAGTAGTAACCCCAGTCGAAGTTCGTATTCTAGCAACCCTTATAAGACCATCAATGCCCTGGAACAAATGGATAATCCTCCCAAGCTTCCAAAATAACCTAGGACGCTCATCATGAATCAGGACGATATCCCCGATACGAGGCCATCGTTGATTCGTCCCTTTGATATTATGAGAGTGACGCTCGCGAAGAGACAGCAAATATTCTTGGGTCCACCGTTTCCATAGATCGTCGGACACCTTGTTTACATACTGGAAGCGACGACGTGTGGCATCAGCATTGCCGAACGTAGGGTCTTGCAGATCTTCGTCATTTACGGACGATCTAGGAAAGGTATTAAGGGTTCATCCACGTGTTAGCATAGAAGGCGAAATGGGTAAGAGGTCATCAACATCTGCCGAGGTATAGGTCAAGGGCCTGTCGTTGACTGACATCTCAATTTCTATTAAGATGGTTTGCAACTCCCATCTGGTCACCAGTGCCCTTCCTAATACCTTCTTCATGGCAGATTTGACGATACCAATTGTTCTCTCCCAAATCGCCCCGAACCATGGTGCACGTGCTGGTATAAATCTCCATTGACAACCCTTTCCAGTGAGGGTAGCCACAACCTGCGGGTCATCCATTAAACACTGGAGATATTTAAAGGCCCCGACAAAACAAGTCGCATTATCGCTCATAATAATTTGAGGGAAACCATTGCGGCCTGCAAAGCGTCGTAGAGTATGCAAAAACCCCTCACTGGATAGGTCGTCAATCAATTCAATATGAATCGCTCTGGTTACCGCACATGTGAATAGGACGGCATATACCTTTATGATAGTACCGGGCGATTCCCTAACATGAATCGCTCCGGTGTAGTCCACCCCGGTTACCTGAAATGGTTCAGTCCTTTGTACCCTGAACTCAGGTAAGGGAGGTAGATCAACTGGGGAGTAAGGCTTACCCTGTAATCTTTTACAGATCGTACAGCTATTGTGGATCCCTTTAATTGCTTGTCGCATCTTAGGGATCCACCAACGTTGTCGCATATACGCCAGAACATAATTTACGCCAAAATGTAGGCAGGTCCGATGGCATTGGCGAATCAACATTTTGGTAATCAAATGAGAGGAGCTAAGGAGGACAGGATATTTAGCAGAATCAATAATGTCCGCTTTTTGTATCCTGCCTCTACACTTAATGATGCCTCCTTCCATATATAATCCTAGCTGCCTCATTAAGTTTGAGGGTTTGGCCTTTGACTCCAATGCTCAGGATTTGATGTTCAGTAGGATAAGATTCCCTTTGTACTAAACATATTAGTTTTGCTTCTGCTGATCTAAATTCATGGAGTCTGATATGCTTCGAATCTTCACTAAGGAAAGACCCGTGAGCCCGACTTCTCATGTTGTTAATGAAACGGTATATCCATGCAAATACCCGTATTACTTGATCATAGCTGCCGTAACGTTCCCACTCTACCAACTTGTTATCCTGATGTGTAGTACTCACATTCGAACTACTTAACACATCATCTTGGGGCCGACCTGAAGGAGCAGATATGCGTTCCCTGAAATCCTGAGGCCATTCAGTTGGAGATGTAAGCCATGGAGGTCCATGCCACCAAATAGAGGAAGACATAAACTGCCGTGCCGAGATCCCCCGGGAAATTATGTCACTGGGGTTATCCCTAGTGCTCACATAGCGAAATGTAGCTGTAGGAACTAAGTTATGAATCTCATCAGTGCGATTAGAAACATAAACAGGTAACACTTTCTGGCTGTGTACCCATGAAAGCGCTATTTGACTGTCGCTCCAGACATAGACGTTATTAATCTGTAGTATGTCTGTATCTCATTAAGTGTAAACTTTATTAGACGAGCAGACAGAAGCAATGCAGTAAGTTCTAATTTAGGAACTGTAATCTTCTTTATAGGGGCTACTTTAGCCTTCGCTATAGCCAGTATCGCTTCACTACCATTACATATGTATATGGCAGTACCGTACGCACTATTACTAGCATCAGAAAAGGCATGTAGATCCACCTGGTGACCACTAATAACCTGACGAGGAAGTTGGACCTTGCAACATGCGGATAGGTCCGACCGAATCAACCGCCAAGTATCCTGTAACTCAATCGGGAGGGGCGTGTCCCAATCTAGTTTTAGCCGCCACAGTTGCTGTAAAAACATACGAGCACGGATTGTAACAGGCAGCAAAAAACCTAGGGGATCAAACAACCTCGCTGACAAGCTTAAGCAGTTTCGCTTGGTCATAAGCTCACTGCCGCATGGGGTGTGACAGAAGGATATACAATCTGTGGTAGTGTCCCATTTGTGGCCTAAAAACTTCACCTCACTATTCTCAGTAGCTACACCGTCAGAAGTAAATTGACCTTTCAAAAGATCACTATTAGTGGCCCATTCTCTTAAGTAAAAATGAGCCTTGGCAAATATATCGCAGATCTCCCAGCATCTTTCGAGCAATAAATCTTCATCGTCTCCAGTGCCTTGAAGATTGTCCACATAGATCCCCTGCTTGATCTCATTCTTGAAGTCAGGATCTAGTCCAGCCTCCTCAAGATGACGCAAGATAGTAGCGTTGAGAAGGAACTGGGAACAGGTCGCCCCGAATAAGACGACTCTGAACCTGTAGACCAGATACTCTGAATCTAGATCCATTGGGTCCCGTGGCCATAAAAATCTTGTCGAGTCCCTGTCTTCACGATGGAGTTGAAGCATCAGGAAGGCCTTCTCAATATCGGCGACCCATGCAAACTTATGACATCTGAAGCGCAACATAATTTGCACGAGATCAGAGACCAGGGACGGACCCGTGTACAGACAATCATTCAGGCTATAGGAGCGATCACTGGATTTAGCAGAGCAATCATACACAATACGAACAGGAGTGGTGGAACTGTCCTTTTTAATCCCATGGTGAGCAAGGTAATGGATGTTATCCCCATACTCACTGAGATCTACTCTTTCCACAAATCCACGTTGTACCTGCTCGTTTAGTACTGCCGTATAAGTCTCGCAATAATTTGGATCCTTGACAAACTGCTTCTGAAGGCCACGTAACCTACCAAGTGCTAGATGGAAATTAGTAGGTAATTTACTCTTGTTATCATTCCAAGGGAGCCTTACCACATACAGTACTCCCTCGAATTTTGCGAGAATATGGTCGACATTGCAGCCCGCAAAATTCAAAATCGCAAATTTCAAATAACTAACCTTATGGGATTAATTGAATATGGTCGACATCTCATCATCGAGGGCCTATTTTTTGGTGATTTTCGTCCTTGTTTGTACACACATTATGACACATACACTTAATTATACATCCTACAATAAAGAAAAACACAGAAATACAGATTCAGGGGACCCAGGGCACAGGTAACACTTCAATTTTGCCCAAGGAAGTCGATTATGCGAGAGCGTGAGAACATATAGGAGCGTGGGAGAATCTATAAACATTAAACAATGGGCCGCAGGGCGGCCCGACGTCACGACTGCTACCTTGCCCCCCCCGCCCCCCGAAAACTAGTGCGGAAACCCCGTATCATTTGGCGCCACCCGCAAAACTCAAGTAATATCGCACATATCAAGTCCCGCGAAAAAGGTCAAATCTTGGGTCCCGTTCGCAAAATCGAAATTTCGCAAATTTGAAGGACGCAAAATTCGAGGGACTACTGTACTGACCCCTGCCAGAGTCATACGTTACAGTGTCTTCATACGAGCTTAACGCTAGCTTGGACTCACGATCAAGTTCATGTGGGTCAATTCCAATATTGTCCAAGTCTCATAGCTTATCTATATCAGTAAATGTATTATCAGGCACATTTGGCCTAATATATTTATCTATGGAGCTTACCTTGAGGACCGTAACCACCTCCACCTGTGTGTCTTGAGAGGAAGTGGCATAGGATCCAGAAATGGCATACCCTTGGATCGTGGGGAGCATTATAAGCTTATCTACCCACCGATATCCAGGGTGAACCAGGCCGTAGTAATAATCAGCTCCGACCAGTAGCATAATACCATTGTTAGCAGAGAGTTGATCATCAGCCAGTTTATATCCCTTGCTTCTGAGATATTTCAAATGTGGTTGAATCTCTGATGCTATATAGAAACTGGGTAGTGTGTCGACCACAACAGCCTTGATGGGACATACCTTTCTTCTACAAACATAGGAAATCTCCACGATATCATAGTCACTGGAATCTATTTCACCAGTGAAACCATGGAGACGCAAATTCTCTTGACCCTTGCTGGTACACTTGAGCTGGGGTAATGATGACCGCAGAACGAATGACCTCTGTGAGCACTGGTCAAGTAAGGTGCGTGTCATTATAGTATTATTATTACTCCCCACTACTGGCAGCATCATAGTAGGAAGCAATTGACATTCTCAAGAAGCAATGGACATGGTGTCGGGAATAGGGTAATGATCCCGACAGGTTTTGGTCCAATAGGACATTTGAATTTGGCGGTATCGTATCGCTTGTACGATTTCGGCTGGTTCTTTGTGTATTGTAGTTTATTCTTAAGTTAGGTTAAATATTAACTGTAATGTATAAATATCTACATCAGCTCTAGATGTATTATGAAACCAAGTTATGGGTTATAATTATTATGATTTTACGGTTTGACAGTTACAAGCCCCATCGATGTTTGTGTAGCCTATAGGTATGTTATATACCGTCATTCGGGGTGACTTCGGACCTAATTGACCTAATTTTAAGCCTAACTCAATAGGTAAAGCCTTAATAATGCAATCTTTTGCATCTATATGTATAGCTTAGAAACGTAGAATAATCTTGTGTACAGTGGAAAAATTATAGGCCTTTGGCTTAATTATAACTAATATTTATAATGGTGTCCGAAGTCATCATCGATATGAGGTGACTTCGGACTGGGGTAAGGTGACTTCGGACATTAATGGTTTTCCCCTTTAAATCTGAGTGTGTGTATTGAACGACGGCTTCGGACAATGCAGAGGCGACTTCGGACACAAGACGGAGTTTTAAAAAATAATACAAACTGAAATGCTTACATTTGTAGCCCTTAGAGTAGCATATACATTAGATTCCAAGTTTCTGTGCATTTTAGCACCTTCATATAAATTGTTATGTATTCTCAATAACAAAGCAATTATATTATTATCACTAATGCATTCAGGTACACCGTATGTATAGGCACTTTTCTAATACAAAAAAAATACAATTAATTCATTCAAATTACACATAATGACTCCTTGAAAACGTATTTCACACTTGTGACCAAACTTCTAAAAAAATAATACTGATATCATTAAAGCTTAGCAATAATATCTTAATGACTGCATATTAAAGGAATACTAATGGCACACAGCCGACTAGATGCCATCTTGGCTAATTAATGGCCCGAAATACTAATTAACCCTTTCAGGGTATATACCTTAAAATAATCATAATATGAAATAAAAAGGACCTTACAAAAAATATAACTTTGTATCACATTATTGCCTCTTTCCTTATTCATCCCCCCCTCTCACTTGGCCCCGCCCTCTACCACCTCTCGCTCTCGATATCGATCTCTCTCCCACCCTTCTGGCCCCCCCCTCCCCCGGGCCCCCCCATCTCCACCCTTCTCCCTGCCCACCCTCCCCTGGCCCCGCCCTCTACCACCTCTCTCTCTCTCTCGCTTTCTCTCCCACCATTCTCTTGGCCCCACCCTCTCTCGCTTTCTCTCCCACCCCTCTCTCTCTCACTTTCTCTCCCCCTGCTCGCTCGCTTTCTCTCTCCTCTCTATAGCTCTTCAACCCTCTCTATTTCTCTCTCTCTCTATTATTTTGGCCATTTATTTACATCAACACTGAACAGCATTCTGCACTTCTTGTCTAGTATTGGTTCTGGCAGGATTTGTCCTATCTCACCCTTGTCTATATCACTGTAATCATCAATAACTGGGTTAATGAAGACGTTACTTGTGCCCTTCACATGCTTTAGGAAACGAACATGTATTTCTGGTAGAACCTTTACTATGACTGCAATATAATGTTGATGTTTCTTCTTACCATCAAACGGAACTTTAACAATAACCAGCAGGTTTACTATGTTTCCCTTTTATATAGTCATGTAAGGTGCTCTTACTTAACTTCCACTTTTTAGCAGCCTCACGTACACTCATGTTCTTCTTTTGTATATCATATTTTGCTTTCTTTAATTTGTCTTGACATACATGACTGTTGTATTTCCTTTTCTCGTTGTGTGGCTTTGGTTTATATATCCGTGGCATTTTTACTCCTGTGAATGAAAAGCAATGTAATATGATACTCTTACCTAACCTTACACAGCAAACATCCACTAAATCATGTCAACATCTGACACCTTACTCAGTCTTAAGCATCCTTTAATTGGCGTTACTCAAACGGGAGCAAGATGACAGATGATAAGAACATAAGAAAATGGGAGTCTGCAAAAAGCCGATCGGCCCATACAAGGCAGATCCCTGTGATGACATGATTCGACAGATGCTCGCTATGTATGGCTAGGTAAGAGTACCATACACTTAGGTACTAATTGTTGTTCATATTGGAAGGACCTTGTAACTAATATTAGATGTCCGATGTCACCTCATGTCCGAAATAACCCCAAACTATGTCCGAAAACACCCCAATAAATATGGAAAACAATAAAAGTAAATTGTTAGGGCTATAGGCTGTGTATTATGAACTTTGGGGAAAGAGTTACTGTGTGTATGGTCTCACAGATAATTGTAGAACATTCTGGTGTAGGTTAATTGTCTTCCTCACATCCCATTAATTATGCTCAGTAGAAGTTTGACACACTTACAAAAACATGTGTTTTCTTTGTTACATATTCACAAATATTTACCACAAATTAAATTAATTAATTTAAATTATTAGTTCATCCTACATATAGTTACAACATTCCTCTTGAATGCTACACATCTATTTTTCAAAACCAAACTCCTCTTCTCTCTATTTTTATTTGTTTTAATTTTTATCCAAAATGTCCGAAGTTGTCCACTTGTCCGAAGCCACCCCAGATGACGGTAATAGTCTTCAGTCCTATATATGTCCTTCCCGTCGCAAATGTATTATAAGGGAGATATAGGGTAAAACACAGACTCTTGTCTGCATAATGACAAGTCCTGTTTTACGGGATTTCTGCTTTATAGATTTTTTTTTTCCCTACTACCTTACTCGGGGGACCTTACAGTTGCACGATCCAGTGCTGCTTTGGTAATTGCGTACATTTTAGGTTAGTTTCTATCCACGTATTAATTTTAGGTTAGGTTAGGTTAGGTTTCTTATAGTAGCCTATAGGTATGTTATATATATAAATAGTCTTCAGTCCTATTATGTCCTTCTCTTCGCAAATGTACTATAAGGGAGATATAGGGTAAAACACAGAGTCTTGTCTGCATAATGACAAGTCCTGTTTTACGGGATTTCTGCTTTAGGTTAGGTTAGCCAACTTTTTTTCCCAATTTTGGGGTTTTTGTACTCTGAAAAATACCCAAATCCGAGCCAACTTTTGCCAAACTTGGCTCGGATTTTCACATTTTAACATTTTCTTACTTTTCTATATTATATTTTCAGAGTTCTTCCCATATTACCCCTATTTTTCCCCTTTTACCCCGCAATTTCCCTGATCTTCATAGCCCTCCCCACTAGTGGGGGCCCGTGTCTTTAGATTGTTGGATAATGGGTAAATACTCATTTGCGACAGTCCTTGGTACAGGATGTCAAACGACGCTGTTTTTTTGAGTGATAACGCAAATTAACTTTTTGTATAATGATAACAGAAACTCCCCCAACCCTTTTTTTTTTTTAAAGAAACAAAAAAGGTAAATTGACATAATTTTGGTCTCCATAGTTTCCATCTTGATTGCTTTTAGATTGCAGGAAATACTGTTTTAGACACCTAAATTCTCAAAAAAATCACAGGGGGGGCATGCCCCCGGACCCCCCTAGAGCTCGCGCCTTCGCCGCTCCGTCGTGGTATAATGATAACAAAATAATAAACCATAATGATAACACAATTCATATTTTGTGGATTGACACCCTGCCTTGGTATAAAACAACACTGTATATCAAAGAAAAAATGCAAAAAACAAACTAACACATGCTAAAACTCGTGACTGTCACACCGTATCAATTTACCGGTTAATCTAATCTAATATAATATTTGTACATTTCGGGCAGTGGGCGGGGCCGCGCGTATGTGGCGGCATACAGACCCTCCCGCAAAACATAGCGTATTTTAAGACTTTTATTTCTCAGTAATTACTGATTTCCGACCTTCAATTAAACATCCTACAAGTTCTAACCAGTCCCCTGAACAGTTTTTAATTGGTTAGCCTACATGAGGATATATTAACGGGACCATAGGTAAATTTGGTACGATTTTAGTTACTGGTACTGGACACCTATTTGACAGGTACCACCGAGGATTTAATACATAATTTTTCGGTTTCCACGCATCCAACACCAAGCTACACCTTTTTCTGGTCCAGTAATAGGCTAGTATTGAAAACGATATAATAACTTTTTAAATGTGGTTTTCGACGAGAATAAAACGGCGCGTTTGGGCCAAAAATCGGCGGCGGGGGGAGTCCGTCGCCGCTTCGGATCGTCGCAGTTTGTTTACCCAGGACGCTCGAGGTTACTACGGCCAGCTGTTTTACTTGCCCCCTGCTGGCCACATATATGACGATTATTATAATTCACGGGGGGGTGAGGGGGGGGGGGGGGGGCAGAGCCCCCCCTCAACCCTGTCCTGTATCCCACGGCCTATAACGCAAGTCTTTATAAAAAAATGGACCCAACAACTGGTTATAGGCCTAGGCCTAAGCTTAGCCATTTGAAGTCGACCGCCAAGGCGGGACCGGGAAGTAACTCCGAGCGTAAAGTAAACAAAGCGACGCTACTTCCACGAACGCAACCGAGTTGTCTTTATATTTCGTCTTATATTAGTCTATCATTATTAAAGTGTCCCCATTACTTTTTTAGTGTTTCGTACACCAGAAAAGGGTACAGCTTGGTGTTGGATGCGTGGAAACCGAAAAATAATATGTATTAAATCGTTGGCGGTACCTGTCAAATAAGTGTCCAGTAACTAAAATCGTACCGTAAATTTTTACCCTAACTTTGACCCGGTGTAAAACTAGAATAGGCCTAGGCAAATTATCGAACAAAATAATATAGGCTACTCACCCGCCTGTAGTGCCTGTACTGTAAAAGGATACTTTTTCAAGACACTTGAGTAAACTCTGTAGAGAGCTGCCATTATGTAACCTGTTGCTGTTGGAGACTTGGAGTTCAACTATTCAGGGGCCACTCAGGCTGTGTGATAGGCTAATTGACATATGCTTCTTCTTCTTATTGTTTAAATGTGCAGTTTGCTTGGAGGGTTGTGGTGTCTCCAGATTACTGCACAGGCGTTTTAGGAGGGGTGAAAAGAACAATTGTTAGTATAGGCCTAATAGGGGTTAGGAGAGATAGTAAAGGTGGATTTTATACTACTGTACTGTATATGGGGGGTAAGTTTGTCGTTGTCTTTTGATGTCAGGGTGATTTAAGTCTAGGTGAGGGTGAGGTCAGAGATGATGATGATCAGTTGTAGTACAGTACAGACTGTACAGTACTGCTCTATGTGTACTGTGTGATTCAAGTCAAGGTGAGGGTGAGGTCAGAGATGATGATGATGATGATCAGTGGTGGTATAGTACAGATTCAGTTGGATGGTAATTTTATATGCTTGTGATTTTGTTTGTTGTTCTGATGTAGGTTCCTAGGGCTGATGCGATGACATGTTTACTGTGCTGTGGTAGGTCTTCTTCTTCTTATTGTTTAAATGTGCAGTTTGCTTGGAGGGTTGTGGTGTCTCCAGATTACTGCACAGGCGTTTTAGGAGGGGTGAAAAGAACAATTGTTAGTATAATAGGGGTTAGGAGAGATAGTAAAGGTGGATTTTATACTACTGTACTGTATATGAGGGGTAAGTTTGTCGTTGTCTTTTGAGGTCAGGGTGATTTAAGTCTAGGTGAGGGTGAGGTCAGAGATGATGATGATGATCAGTTGCAGTACAGTACAGTACTGTACTGCTCTATGTGTACTGTGTGATTCAAGTCAAGGTGAGGGTGAGGTCAGAGATGATGATGATGATGATGGTAGGTCTCCTCCTCTTAGACCTATCTTGATCTTGGTTAAAGGGCTGTCTGTGTGTGTGTGTGTGTGTGCGGGTTTGGGGGGGGGGCGGGATGAGAATCAGGCCAAATAAACCCTGCTACGGCGTAAAGCGGTCCCATGGCGGGGAGGAATTAGAAGTAATAATAATAATAATAATAATAAAAGTTGCAACCAACGTTGTGCGGGGTTCGAGCGGGGTTGCACGCAGGGTATTGTGTTGGATACAAGGGCTGTGCCACATATATCAAAATATCATGTATCTTATCGGGCATGGAGAAAGTACAGAAGGAATATAGTGTAGCCATTTTGGCTATGGCCACTTAGACCATTAACCTCTGAAGTGTGCATGGGGGGTATGAGACACCTCTGCCTGTGCGCATGTATTTGAGCTGTTTCCATCACTAAAATATTTATTTTACCATAAATAGCATTAATACTTCTCCATATGCGCCTATTATAAGTTGATTATAATTTTTTTTTTTTTTAAGAGACAATGAACGGAGGAAGGAAAAAATGTTTGTAACAACTGGATTTAAACATTTGTAGATTGTAAGTTTGTGGAAAGCAATTCGAGGGAAGTGAATTCCAAAGAGTAGTAGTTCTAGGGATAAATGAATTTTGATAAGCAGAAGTTCTGCATTGTGGAGGAGAAAGTGTAAATTCATGGGCGCTCTCAGCTGCCCTAGTTCTACAGGGAAAGATGTGGAGAGGCAGCACAATTGAAGCAATTTAGTTCCTCGGAACAATTGCTGTGAAAATATCTGTAGAATAATGCAAGGGATGCAACGTTTCTTCGTATGAATAATGTAGGAAGGTCCTGTGTGATTGCAGGGTTATTGATTAATCTAATAGCTTTATTTTGAATTATGTCCAACTGCCTCAATGCAACCACTCCACAGAGGTGAACAGTAATCCATCTGAGAACGCACATGACTTTTATATATTACGGCCAACTGCTCGTCAGTGAAGAATTCTCGAACTCTGTACAGGAGTCCCAGTTTTTTAGAGGCATTCTTAGCAATTAATGCTTCTAACATAATGTGTCCAGCTCAAGTTAGTAGTTAATGTTACACCGAGAATGTCAATACTAGGGGAAGTGGGAATATTTACATAATTAAAAAAATATATGGGAGTCAGTGAGATTCTGTCGGTTAGAAAATTGAATGTACTTGGTTTTCTGTGCATTAAAGGAAACCTGTTACAACAATAAAACAAGTGGAAACAGCGTTTGGATGGTCAAAATCGGCGATACAGGCCGGGAGTTACATAATGTATGGCTGAGGCAACCTCCTTTCCCGCCACTTTTCCCCAAGTCTGGAGAGACACTGTCGATTGATAGTCTCTCTCTCTCTCTTGCACTCGCTTGCTAACAGTGATGACAATGCCCTGCTTGCAACTCGCTAATGGTAGCACGAAAATATACCACAGAATAAGGGAATAACAGGGAAAATAGGTGATAACTGAAGGAGGGGAGGAAAGTGGGGAAGGAGGGGAGGTAGAGGAGTGATATTTTGCATGGCGCAGGGGCAAAAAAAAAAAAAAATAATAATTCGGTGTTTTAAATTGTTTTTTTTTTGCCGTGACTCTTAAGAGTCTTCCCGCAGTCCGCCGGGGGAACTCTTAAGAGTCTTCCCGCAGTTCCCGGGTTAGGAGTGTGACCATTTTGGTTAAAGCTCTTAATCCTGTACGAGTTGTTGTTGTTATTGTTGTTCCCTAAGCTGCCTGGCCGAACAGCCCCGAGGCCCTGAGGAAGGCCATGGCCACGATCGGGCTTTCCCACAGAGTTCTCATTGAGTGTAGATTGTGTTGTTGGCATAAGTGGTTGTGTGAAATGCAGTCTTCTATGATGCGTTTAATTGTATGGGGTGCTGTGTTACATCCCGGGCAGGCGTCGACAACGGAGTCATCCAGTCTCTTCTGATTGCTCAGGAGAGCTGGATGGTGTCCGCATCTCAGCCTGGCCAGGTGGACTCTGTCCTCGCAAGGAAGGGAGGATTCGGAAGGATGGATTTCGGGAGCTCGTGCTTGCAGCTGCGTGTTGTCTGTGAGTGAGTGGATGGATCGGCGAGAGATATGAGTATGGATGTGCTTCTGGAAGTTGGTTCGGGGTGGGCAGGGAGGGAGAGAGGACAGTAATTGTGTGTGATACCGTGTGCTGGGTGTGGTTTTGACATTTCTTGGTGTCTGTGGGTGTGTTGCCATGTAGTTTAGTGGGTGGTCTTGGTTCGTGGAGGCTGCTGCCAGGAACTGAGTGCCTCTCATGTCCAGATGGTCTTTGGCTTTGAGGATTTTGGTTTCTTGAGGTAGGTGATCTGTGGGTGCAGTAGCTGTGCAGCCTGTAATGATCTTCAGGGCTTTGTTTTGAATAGTCTGTAAGGTCTTATGATGTGTTTCAGCTAGGTTAGAAGCCCAGGCTGGGCTTGCGTATTCCATCACTGATCTTATGTATTGTATATATACTGTGGTGGTAGTTTCTTTGTTGTGTCCAAATTTTGTGTGAGCAAGTGACCTGAGGGCGTTAAGTCTGGGTGTCAGTTTCTTTTTAAGGTTTGTGGTGTGCTGTTTGAATGTCATATGAGTATCATATGTTACTCCTAGCATTTTGGGTGTGTGTGTATGTGTTAGGGGTGTGTTGTTTATGGTGAGTTGAGGGATGTATTCGTGTTCTCCTTTCCAGCTTGTGAGCAGGGTTGCGGTGGATTTGGCTGGGGCTAGATTAAGTCTGTTTGTAGTGCAGCAGCCATGTAGTGTGTTGAGATAGGGTTGAAGGAGATCTGTTGCTCTTTTTGGGTCATGGTGTGTGCATGTGAGTGTTATGTCATCTGCATAGGAGGCTAAATTTATTTGGGGCGTATTGGGTGTAGTTATATCGTGCATGTACAGATTGAAGAGTGCGGGCAATAGGACGGATCCTTGTGGGACTCCGTTTGGAAAGTTTCTGATTTTAGATGACTGACCGGCAAAAGATACGTGTGCACATCTGCCTGCTAGGAAGTTGGCCAGCCACCTTTTTGTGTTGTTGTGCATGTTTGTGTTGTAGATTTTGTTTGTTAGGTTGTGGCGGGGGATGGCATCGAAGGCTTTACTAATGTCGAGTGTGGCTAATAGTGATCTGTGTGGTGGTCTAGCTGAGTTGATGCCATCAAAAGCTCTTTGTGTAAGGTCTGTGAGAAGAGTGTTTGTGGAGTGCAGTGGCCTAAAGCCATGTTGTGTTGGAGCTAGGGGTAGGTCGGGTGTAATTAGTTGTTGTTGTTGTTGTTGTTCCCTAAGCTGCCTGGCCGAACAGCCCCGAGTCCCTGAGAAAGGCCATGGCCACGATCGGGCTTTCCCACAGAGCTCTCATTGAGTGTAGATTGTGTTGTTGGCGTATGTGGTTGTGTGAAATGCAGTCTTCTATGATGTGTTTAATGGTATGGGGTGCTGTGTTACATCCCGGGCAGGCGTCGACAACGGAGTCATCCAGTCTCTTCTGATAGCTCAGGAGAGCTGGATGGTGTCCGCATCTCAGCCTGGCCAGGTGGACTCTGTCCTCGCGAGGAAGGGAGGATTCGGAAGGATGGATTTCGGGAGGTCGTGCATGCAGCTGTGTGTTGTCTGTGAGTGAGTGGATGGATCGGTGAGAGATATGAGTATGGATGTGCTTCTGGATGTTGGTTCGGGGTGGGCAGGGAGGGAGAGAGGACAATAATTGTGTGTGATACCGTGTGCTGGGTGTTGTTTTGATATTTCTTGGTGTCTGTGGGTGTGTTGCCATGTAGTTTAGTGGGTGGTCTTGGTTCGTGGAGGCTGCTGCTAGGAATTGAGTGCCTCTCATGTCCAGATGGTCTTTGACTTTGAGGATTTTGGTTTCTTGATGTAGGTGATCTGTGGGTGCAGTAGCTGTGCAGCCTGTAATGATCTTCAGGGCTTTGTTTTGAATAGTCTGTAAGGTCTTATGATGTGTTTCAGCTAGGTTAGAAGCCAGGCTGGGCTTGCGTATTCCATCACTGATCTTATGTATTGTTTATATACTGTGGTGGTAGTTTCTTTATTGTGTCCAAATTTTGTGTGAGCAAGTGACCTGAGGGCGTTAAGTCTGGGTGTCAGTTTCTTTTTAATGTTTGTGGTGTGCTGTTTGAATGTCATATGAGTATCATATGTTACTCCTAGGATTTTGGGTGTGTGTATGTGTTAGGGGTGTGTTGTTTATGGTGAGTTGAGGGATGTATTCGTGTTCTCCTGTCCAACTTGTGAGCAGGGTTGCGGTGGATTTGGCTGGGGCTAGATTAAGTCTGTTTGTAGTGCACCAGCCATGTAGTGTGTTGAGATAGGGTTGAAGGAGATCTGTTGCTCTTTTTGGGTCATGGTGTGTGCATGTGAGTGTTATGTCATCTGCATAGGAGGCAGTTTATTTGGGGCGTATTGGGTGTAGTTATATCGTGCATGTACAGATTGAAGAGTGCGGGCAATAGGACGGATCCTTGTGGGACTCCGTTTGGAAAGTTTCTGATTTTAGATGACTGACCGGCAAAAGATACGTGTGCACATCTGCCTGCTAGGAAGTTGGCCAGCCACCTTTTTGTGTTGTTGTGCATGTTTGTGTTGTAGATTTTGTTTGTTAGGTTGTGGCGGGGGATGGCATCGAAGGCTTTACTAATGTCGAGTGTGGCTAATAGTGATCTGTGTGGTGGTCTAGCTGAGTTGATGCCATCGAAAGCTCTTTGTGTAAGGTCTGTGAGAAGAGTGTTTGTGGAGTGCAGTGGCCTAAAGCCATGTTGTGTTGGAGCTAGGGGTAGGTCGGGTGTAATTAGTTGTTGTTGTTGTTGTTGTTCCCTAAGCTGCCTGGCCGAACAGCCCCGAGTCCCTGAGAAAGGCCATGGCCACGATCGGGCTTTCCCACAGAGCTCTCATTGAGTGTAGATTGTGTTGTTGGCGTAAGTGGTTGTGTGAAATGCAGTCTTCTATGATGTGTTAATGGTATGGTGTGCTGTGTTACATCCCGGGCAGGCGTCGACAACGGAGTCATCCAGTCTCTTCTGATAGCTCAGGAGAGCTGGATGGTGTCAGCATCTCAGCCTGGCCAGGTGGACTCTGTCCTCGCGAGGAAGGGAGGATTCGGAAGGATGGATTTCGGGAGGTCGTGCATGCAGCTGTGTGTTGTCTGTGAGTGAGTGGATGGATCGGTGAGAGATATGAGTATGGATGTGCGTCTGGATGTTGGTTCGGGGTGGGCAGGGAGGGAGAGAGGACAATAATTGTGTGTGATACCGTGTGCTGGGTGTTGTTTTGATATTTCTTGGTGTCTGTGGGTGTGTTGCCATGTAGTTTAGTGGGTGGTCTTGGTTCGTGGAGGCTGCTGCTAGGAATTGAGTGCCTCTCATGTCCAGATGGTCTTTGACTTTGAGGATTTTGGTTTCTTGATGTAGGTGATCTGTGGGTGCAGTAGCTGTGCAGCCTGTAATGATCTTCAGGGCTTTGTTTTGAATAGTCTGTAAGGTCTTATGATGTGTTTCAGCTAGGTTAGAAGCCCAGGCTGGGCTTGCGTATTCCATCACTGATCTTATGTATTGTTTATATACTGTGGTGGTAGTTTCTTTATTGTGTCCAAATTTTGTGTGAGCAAGTGACCTGAGGGCGTTAAGTCTGGGTGTCAGTTTCTTTTAATGTTTGTGGTGTGCTGTTTGAATGTCATATGAGTATCATATGTTACTCCTAGGATTTGGGTGTGTGTGTATGTGTTAGGGGTGTGTTGTTTATGGTGAGTTGAGGGATGTATTCGTGTTCTCCTGTCCAACTTGTGAGCAGGGTTGCGGTGGATTTGGCTGGGGCTAGATTAAGTCTGTTTGTAGTGCACCAGCCATGTAGTGTGTTGAGATAGGGTTGAAGGAGATCTGTTGCTCTTTTTGGGTCATGGTGTGTGCATGTGAGTGTTATGTCATCTGCATAGGAGGCTAAGTTTATTTGGGGCGTATTGGGTGTAGTTATATCGTGCATGTACAGATTGAAGAGTGCGGCGATAGGACGGATCCTTGTGGGACTCCGTTTGGAAAGTTTCTGATTTTAGATGACTGACCGGCAAAAGATACGTGTGCACATCTGCCTGCTAGGAAGTTGGCCAGCCACCGTTTTTGTGTTGTTGTGCATGTTGTGTTGTAGATTTTGTTTGTTAGGTTGTGCGGGGGATGGCATCGAAAGCTTTACTAATGTCGAGTGTGGCTAATAGTGATCTGTGTGGTGGTCTAGCTGAATTGATGCCGTCGAAAGCTCTTTGTGTAAGGTCTGTGAGAAGAGTGTTTGTGGAGTGCAGTGGCCTAAAGCCATGTTGTGTTGGAGCTAGGGGTAGGTCAGGTGTAATTAGTTGTAATACTAGGTGTTCCATGACTTTGGAGGGGGAGCAAAGGAGTGTGATGGGGCGGTGCGAGGAGGGTAGCGTGGGGTCTTGTTGGGTTTGGGGAATGTGGTGATGATACCATGCTTCCAAATGTCTGGTATTGTGTTGTGTGAATAGCTGTAGTTTGATATGTTAGTGAGTGCTTGTATGCCTTGTGGTCCCAGGTGTCTGAGGTGTATGTTGCTTATGTTGTCTAGGCCACAGGCGGGTGAGTGCTTGAGATTGTTGATGATATGCTTTGTCTGGTGATTGGTGAAGGGTGTATAGTCAGGGTCTGTGGGGAATTGTCTCTTACGTCGGATGACACGTCGGTCGGCTTTGTGAGGTTTTAGGTGGCTGACATGTGAGAAGTGATTGATGAGAGTGTTTGCTTGTTGTTTACATGAAGGAGTAGAGTCTGTTGTTGTAATTGCAGCATGTGATTGTGTTGTGTTGCTGTTGGAAAGTGTGATGCTGTTTAGTTTTTTGGGGTTTGTTTTGTGATCAAGTGTTTGTAGGAAGTTATTCCAATTTAGTTTTTGTTGTTGTTGTATTTTGTTGTTAGTTTGGGTGTTGAGTGCTTGGATTTGTTGTGTGACGTCTTGTGTGTGGGGTGCTGGGGAGTGTTTCAGTATGTTGCGTTGTCTGATGAGGTTTTTAATTTCTGGTGTGAAGTTGGGGTTGTGTCTTTTTCTGTTACCTCTTGGAATGTGTTTCTTGTCAGCGTTTTGAATAGTTTTATTGAGTATGTGTACAGCATTGTTGATGTTAGTGATGGGTGTACTGTTTAGAGTTGTGAAGTGTTGTTCTGTCTCATTTGTGAATGCTTCCCAGTTAGCTCTTTTATAATTGGTGTATGTGTGTTTGTGGCTAGCTGGGGTGAGTCTGGTTTTGGTGGTGATAATGATCGGGAGGTGGTCAGAGCCTAAGGTTCTGACCACCCTCTAGGATGTTGTGGGGGCGAGTTCTGGGGAGCAAAAGGTGATGTCTGGAGATGATGGGTTATAGAGGGCTTGGTGAGGAATATGGGTATGTTGATGGATATCGTTAAGGATGATGAGGTTATCGGTTTGGTTTTGTAGTACCAGCCCTCTGTCTGTGTCGGGGTTGTTGACAAACCAGGCCGACGTCTTGGCGTTGAAGTCACCACCCAGGATGATGTGTGGGGTGTTTGTGATGTGTTGTAAGTGTGGTCTGTATTCATTTGGTACTGTAGGGGATGTTTGGGGAGGGATGTATGTGTTTATGATGGTTATGTTGGAGTTGTTGCCAGTGCGTATTTTAATTGATTGTATTTCTGTTATGTTATCATTTGGGGGGAGGAGGGATTTGGTTTGTACACTGGTAACTATGTATGATATTTCTTTGTGTACCAGGGTGATGAGTCCACCGCCTCCGCCGACAGCCCGGTCTTGTCTGATGGTGGTGAAATCATGAAATGTGAGTGTTTTTTGTGTTGTGCAGAGTTTTGTTTCTTGTAAGATGGCAATGTGTATGTTGTGTTGTTTGATGAAGTGTGAGAGTTCGTGTTTCTTTGTGTTGATGCCATCTATGTTCAATTGGAGAATGTTAATGTTATGTGCACGATGTATGTTAGGTGCTGCTGCACGAGGATGGGGGGGGGGTGGGGGTGAGGGAGGGGCTGGGGGTTGGGATGGGTGAGGTGGGGGTGGGGGAGTGGGGAG
Source organism: Paralithodes platypus (assembly GCA_032716605.1). NCBI lineage: Eukaryota > Metazoa > Arthropoda > Malacostraca > Decapoda > Lithodidae > Paralithodes > Paralithodes platypus. The sequence goes on along the minus strand of CM064573.1, from coordinate 13,219,637 downwards.
GAGGAGGTGGGGGTTGGCATGGATTAGGAGGGGGTGTGGTGTGTTGAGTTGAGGATGTGGATGGTATGGGAAGGTTAGATGGGTTTTATGGGGGGGGGGGGGAAGGGAGTGGATGATATGGGAAGGTTAGGTGGGTTGGGGAGGAGAGGTGGACGGGTTTTAGGCGAGGGATTTGACTGGGAGAGGGAGGGGCATGAGGAACCGGTCCAGGTGTTTGTGTAGTGTTTCTTGGAGGCAAGTGTTGTGCAGGTGAAGTGGGTCCAGTTCCTGCATGAATTGCAAAGAACTGAACCCTTAGTGTGGCGACTCGAAGTGATGGGTTTTGAGCAAGTTGGACATATATATGTGTAGGTGGGTCCTGGGTTGCTCTCAATGTCTCCGGTTAGAAGAAGTCTTCGAGAAATGACAGCCGGAGAGTCATTTCTCGGTGTAGGAAAAACTGTGTGGTGTGAGAGGTGTGGAAATTCCTGGCACGACCGAAGCCGCTCCAAGGACTCCTGTACGAGTAGGCATAATTGCCCGAAATTGCCTTCATTCCCTGCTCATTTTCATGCATAAGCAAAAGCCAGAGCGTAATACAATTATGTATTCGTGAAAGTACGGTAATAGCTTTCAAATTACTCCTGAATCATCCCTGTACGACGTCTGGTTTTCTTGTAAAGATCTTGCAAACGAAGGGCAAAATTGATAAAATTGACCAAATCCGATAGGCGAAATCGCTAAAAATTACCAATTATTTTCTCTTTTCGCTATGTGTGACGCTGCACATAAGTGAGCTCTGTCTCACACAAACCTCAGTGTCGTGGCGGGGCCTGTAGGCTCCGGCTCATGTCCATCCGTGCTGCTTGCAAAAGCTGGCCTGGCTCACAGGCTACAAAATAGCTGGAAAATCGTCTCCGTCATATGAGGGGCCCCGCGGGAATTGGGTTAAGAAGTGTGGTTGTTTTGATTATTTGATAGGGTCACCATAAGGGTAATGGTGTGGCATTTTTTCTGTACAGAAGCTTGGCCTTTTTGGTTGGGGCTTCTTAGGAATGTGACCTTTTTCGTTAGCCATGGAGAAACTGCAGAGGTACAAATTATTATAATGTAATGTATGTATGTATGTTAAAAATATCTTATATATTTTTGTTTAGCTTTACTTGGCATTCCTCTTCCTCTATGTATCTAGCAATTTAACCCCCTTAAACTCCTTATGACGCGATGGTGTGGTAATTACCCCGGGCCAAAAAGCTCTAAAAGACGATCGAGTGATAACTCAAGCTAGCTTGAAATACGCAGGCGTTTCGTTCATGGTCACCCCTTCGGGGATCAAGGTGTCCGGCAATATATACCGGTAGGCTATAGATAAATTCATTTTTGGGCTATTTCTTCCATGTTATTTATCCTGTTAAAGTGCTTGATTGATTTTTGTGCTAATGTAGTTAGTATTTGGTGTAATTTTACATATTTCAGCTAAATCTGAAGAGCAGATGCAATTTATTTGTGCATGTTCATTAAGTATTGCTGGGGAAAGGGTTAACGTATTCATCTTTTGGGGTATTTATTCTGTGTTTTTATCCTGTTTCTGTGATTGATTGAGTTTTGTACTAATGTAGTTGGTATTTGGTGTAGTTTTACATATTTTAGATAAATCAGAAGAGCACATGCAATATATTTGGGCATTTTCAGTCAGTATTGCTGGGGAAACGGTTAACATACAGTATTCATCATAGGAAGGGAAGAGGATGTGTAGCTCAGATCTTTGCCCTGAAATATGTTGTGGAGAAATATCTTGAGAAGGGAAAAAAGTTGTATGCTGCCTTCATGGACGTGGAGAAGGCCTATGACAGAGTTGATAGAGAAGGTACCGGTATGTAGAAAGTACTTGGAATATACGGAGCAGATAGCAAGTTGCTGAAAGCAGTGAAAAGCATGTATGAGGGTGCAAAGGTGTCAGTATGTGTTGAGAATGAACAGAGCGAGTTCTTTGATCTGAATTTTGGGTTAAAGAAAGGGTGTATGATGTCCCCGTGGTTGTTCAATATATACTGTACTGTATATGGATGGAGTCATAAAAGAAATGCAAGGATGAGCAGTGGATGTTGGTGTACCACTAATAAGGGAAGGCAACGAGTGGAATGACAGAGTTTATAGAGAAGGTATGTGGAAAGTACTGAGAATATATGGAGTAGATGGCAAGTTGCTGAAAGCAGTGAAGAGTACGTATGAGAGTGCAAAGGTATCAGTACGTGTGAAGAATGAACAGAGGGAGTTCTTTGATCTGAATGTTTGGTAAAGCAAGGTTGTGTGATGTCCTGATGGTTGTTCTATATATACAGTATATGGATGGAGTCATAAAAGAAATACAAGGAAGAGCAGTGGATGTTTGTGTACTGCTGTTTGCTGACGATATGAATGGGAGTTGCAGGGTCTGGTAAATATGGTTGGAACAGAGTGCGAAAAATGGAATCTGAATGTAAATGCGGGGAAGAGCAAGGTTATGATCTTCGAAAGGGATGAAGCCACAGAGTGTGAGGTGAAGTTGAACGGTCAGGCTATGGAGATTGTCAGCTCATTTAAGTGTTATGCCCGGTCCAAATTGGAACGCGAGATATTCTGAGTGCAATGATTAACTCTCTAACTGGAGAAGTATACCTTTAACTTTAATAAAGAGACAACACGGCAGGAGAATAAGTACACAGGCGACAAGTTAACATGGGTTTTATTAACTTTACACCTGGTTCATGGAGGAGCAATATATTTAATTCTGGAACACTGAGATCATCAAAATGGCAACAATGGTAAATAGAGCATACAAATAATAATGTGACTAGCAATTATAAGGCAAGAGTCGAACAATGGGTCCAGACTCAATTTAACAATAACTCCTTGGATACAATTATAGAGTATCCAAAATAGTGGAGGCTTACCTCCCACTCAACTAGATCTCAAGCAAGATCTCAGCAAGGTAACAAGAGTGCAGTATTGGCAGATGTCGTCTGGATCATACTATGATGTCCCCGGCAATAGTGACGTTAACTGACTCTAAAGCAACATGACCAAGTGGTCATCAACAATAAGGTGGGCTCTGAAAGGCTCACAAATGAACTGAATTCTACAGGTGTGCTAGATCTCACCTGGCAAGATTATTTATTCTAAAACTACTTGTGTGGGCAACTAGCAAGATGCGGAAGGCTGATACAACAATCGTCGGGAGCTGAGATAGAGTGAGATCTATTCGAGTTATGAACCTGACAGAATGTTAAGTGAATGAGGCTAGAAGTTATACAAGGGAACAAGGTTACGTGTAAATAGCTGTGTATGTCATATGCTGTGGGTCTTATATAGGCGCGTCCCCTCTGACGGGCTATGGGAGACCAATAACCCGGGAATGTGCGGATATAAGGATCCCCTGATAGTTATGTCTAATGTGTCCCGGCAAGTGGGCAGATTAACGTCAATTTACGTAGAGAGAGGAAAGCCCTCTCGCAAGACGTTATTTAGTGAGAACCCCTGAAGATAGCTTCAACCACTACCCTGAGACAACTCTATACCCATAAACCGTAATAGGGCACTTAAAGGAGAGCTGGAGTGAAGAGGTGCCGTAGATCGAGGGAGAATCCAGTGGTCCAGGAGGGCGGCTGGGGCGTGGTACTTCCGGATGTTGGTCCGGGATTAGGCTGCACTCCTACGTCCTTACAGCTCCTTGCTCCTCTGCGCCTACCACGGGAGACATCCGGGTTCCTCTTGCACTCCGCGTGAGCAGGGACTTACTAAGAGTATGCCGGAGTTCTGCTACAGGGTTTGGTGGGGGTTATGGCGACTAGCATAATGGTCTGTATAGAGTTGCAAGCAGTCTATCCAGTGACACTATGGTTAGTCTAAGGTTTGGGACAATTAAATTACTCCCTTGCCACTCTCCTCTGGAACTCTCCTCTGGAACCACAGGACTAATACAGTAAATAGAGGCCAGTGAAGGTGGGGCCCAAAGTGGGTTGCACAATTTAGTCCTCTTCCTGAAGGGGGGAACCCGACCTGGTCGTCTCCGATCACTGCACACAGCTTCAAGTGTGAACACCAGCTATTCTGGCTGCTTTTGTCTCTGGAACCACAAGACTAATACAGTAAATAGAGGCCAGTGAAGGTGGGGCCCAAAGTGGGTTGCACAATCTAGTCCTCTTCCTGAAGGGGGGAACCCGACCTGGTCGTCTCTAAGTACTGCACTATCCTTATAATCCCTTGAAAGGAACAAGACAGGAATCCTTATTTACTTGGTCTGGGCACAGCATCGAAGGCCAGGAAGGTGGGGCCCAAAGTGGGTTGCACAAGCTAGTCCTCTTCCTGAAGGGAGGAACCCGACCTGGTCGTCTCCGATCACTGCACACAGCTTCAAGTGTGAACACCAGCTATTCTGGCTGCTTTTACCCAGATAAAGAGATACCAAAGGCAAGCTTAGTTACTGATGTCCAGACTGGCTGAGTACTTGTGAATATTCCTGCCCAGACTCAAGGCGCCCGGCTTGAGAGGATCAAAGGCGCTGGGGTGGTGTACGTGCGTGGTGGTTAGGTCCTTGTAGTCCTGGGAGTGGTGCGCCTGGACTTTTGGCTGGCCCTTGTAGATGTAGCTGGAGGAAGATTCCTCAGGGCAGATCTGTACACATTATGGGGTGATGGCTTCCTGGTGGGAGAGGAAGCGGATGAGTTTCTTACAATGGATGATGGCTTATTCTGGGGGTTAAGACTTATTGTTGGCTGGAAGGATAGGCAAGTTTTGGTTTATGAGTGACTTTAACCTGGGACAATGGTTTAGATTGAATGGATGCAAGAGCTTTAGGTTCCTTGATAGGGGATATGAAAGGCAATCTGGGGAAGAGAGGTTTTGGTTCTGAAAGAACTTTAGGTTCTTTGATAGGGGATATGAAAGGTAATTTAGGTAACAACCTGGTACCACCTGTGGTTGTGTAGCTAGGTTGAGGGGTTACTGGGCTGGCTGATGGGGGTTTGTAATGGTTACCCCTGCGATGGTAATTTTCTTTGGCTCTGGTTGTTAAAGAAAATGACTTGCCGTGGGTGACTGGTGTGGTCCACTCGGGACGGACGTGTCCCACTCGTTCCACCGTTATCTTGGCGATACGGGCAGGGGCAGGGTTGTCGTGGGTCTGGATGGCAGGGGGAAGGCTGTCCGAAGGCTTACTTGGCTCTGTCGCATGGATGTGACAAGCTGGAGATGCGGTAACACCGTTCCTAGACCGCATCTCATTAAGTATCTTGGCAGTGTACACAGTAAAGATGGGAGTATGGATGAAGAAGTGTGGGAGAGGGTTGTAGGAATGCTGAAAGCAGTAACACGAAATAGGGTGGTCAGCATGGAAGTAAAGAAGTCCTTGCATGACAGTGTGGTAATCCCGACATTGACATATGGGAGGGAAGCATGGACGTTTCTGACTGGGATTGATCATTGATAATCATCGGTTATGCTAGTTAGAAAACTAGTGGGGTAGAATGTAGAGTTCGGGTGTACCGCCAGCCTTGTTTACACTACGCGGCGGGTGCCCAACCCCGAAAGGGGTTGAAATAGGGGAGCAATCCCCCCGCCAAAGGCGGCTTTCTAGGGCCTTTCCTAGCTGATGCTGAGAGGATTGGGTTCTAGTCATGTGGTGATGGGCTGGTCTATCAGAGTGAGAGCTGAGCAATCTCTGCCATACCCATAGCTTACTCTGACTTTTCCTTTAACTTATATATTTTCTAGATCTCAAGTGACGGCGTCTCTTCTGTGGATTGACCTCTCAATCTACCAAGATTGGAAGCCAAAGCGTCACATTTTTCCCTTGCCCCTCAACTTCCTCTTCATAATTGCTGAGGGGCACAGGGCCCTGGGTGGGGCTTTGGTTTCCCGGGTGTTTCCGCACCCTCCTCAGCACCCCGCCATGGAGTGGCTTCAGTCACCCAGGCTTTATTGTGGTCGGCGGGGAGGGTTCTGTGGGGGCACTCGGTTATGGCCTTTGAATTGCTCGGGGCCTTGGGGCTGTTCGGCCAGGCAGCTTGGGGAACAACAACAACAACAACAACACTACGCGGAGCGGCGGCGGACGCTGGCCATCATGTTCCCGTCTATTTGACTGCTTTTGGATACAATAATAGGTTGAGGGGGGTCACCCCCCCCCATGACATATTGTCATCATCATATATATTGCCAGCAGGAGGCAAATAACCGAAAAAACGCCTTCAAAATATACGCAAACTAAAGGCTGGTTCACACATAGCCGAGTCGGTGTGTGAGTCCAACACGAGTGATGAAATTTTGCTATTCAGCAATGACTCGTCGATACTCCTCAACACTCGTATAGACTCGTGCTACGCTCGTGTATACTCTTTGTTTACTCGACACACTCGTGGGTACTCGCCACGGGGTCCAAAAATTTCATGCATGCATGACATTTTTGGGCCCCGTGGCGAGTACCCACGAGTGCGGCCTAAATACGTGTAGACTCGTGTACATACGTGTTAACTCGTGTTTGACTCTGAATAACTCATCGTTATTCGTGTTAACTCGTGTTGACTCGTGTAAACCCGTGTAACACTCTTTGGTGATTCGTCGCTTTTCGTCATCATTTTGACGTTGACGAAGCAACACGTGTCTACACGCAACAACACGTATGTAACACGTATCAACAAGAGTGGAAAGCACGAATGTGAGTGCCAAAATTTGGTGCCCCCATGATGCCAGAGTTTACACGATTCAAACACGAGTAAACAAGAGTAAACACGATCCACTGAGAAAAAAACACGAGTGTAACACGAAACAGCAAGTGTCATTTGAAATACCGTTATTTAAAAAATGTAGGACGAATCAACGAGAGTTTACACGAATTTACACGGATGTAACGCGAGGCAACACGTGTGCAACAGAGATCCAACGCTTTGTCTTTCGTGTTGATCCGTATAACAATCGTGTTGATCCGTGTAACAACCGCGTTGACTCGTGTTAGACTCGTCCATACTCTTTGTTTACGTGCCCTGGAATGTGGCCATTATTTTTCAAATTTTTGACACTCATGTTGGGTTCGTGTTACACTCGTTTTGACTCTCATGCAGTTACTCGTACAGACTCTTGCATGAACACGTGTTGACTCGTATTGACTCGAGTTAACTCGTGTTACACTCTCCTTGACTCTGGAGCAATTGATACTCGCGGCCGACTCAGCCTCCAGCAACGGCGATAATCGACGAGTGTGACTCGTGTTGGACTCGCGCACCGACTCGGCTATGCATGAACCAGCCTTTAGCCACGGTGATCGACATATGTAAACATGACGGCGGCGGTGTCGGCGTCGGACACTTGCGATACTGTTCCCGTCTATTTTGAATGCCATTGGATACAATAATATGTTGAGTGGGGGGCTTTGCTCCCATGACGTGTTGTCATATATATATTGCCAGTAGGGGGCAAACAACCAAAAAAATTGCCGCAAAGCCCTCCCCTCAACATATTTTTGTATCCAATGGCAGTCAAAATAGACGGGAACATGATCGCAAGCGTCCACCGCCACCGCCGCCGTCATGTTTACATGGTCGATCGCCGCAGTTACTGTAAGTTCGTGTTTATTTTGAGTTTTTAACGACGATTTTTTTTGGTTAGGCCTATTTTCCCCCTGCTGGCAAATTATATGATGATGACAATATGTCATGGGGGGTGTTTGCCCCCCCGCAACATATTATCGTATCCAACGGCATTCAAAATGGACGGGAACATGATGGCAAGCTTCCGTCGCCGCTCTGCGCAGCGTAAACAATGGTGGCGGTACGCCTGAACTCTACATTCTACCCGGCTAGGCCTATATCATAGTCTACAATACATAAGTAGGCTAGGCTATTTTATCTATAGGCTAGGCCTAGTCTAATATTACAATTTAAGGTAGAATTCAAGTTGACTACAGCAGGACTTACCCTTGACCAGCTATAGGCTATCCTAGTGCTTACTAGGCCTATACCCCTATGAAAGGACATTAGCCTAGCCTAACCTAACAACCTTACCTAACCTATTATAGTAGGCTATTATGGGTGGGCCACACCCCGATTTGTGGTGTATTTGTCTATTTTGTCTGTGAAGTGGGAATTTTTTCAATTTGTCGATAACGAAAATCCTCCATGCGGACTATAGCCTATGGAGAAAAATATGGCGAATCTATTGTTGCCTATTATCTCTAATAAATTGTTTCTCATAATGCTGCAGTAGTGTCGTTTAAAATACCAACCATTTAATTGTGCCTTTAAAAATGACCCCTAAATTAGGCTATAGGCTACTGGAAGATTAGAAGAATCTTTAAGAAAGACTAGGTTAGGGTTATTGTCGTGCCAAAGCTAGATTATAGCCTAAAAATAAAAGGAAGTGAATAAAATTAAATATGCCGAAAAAATCGCCGTCATAATAGACGCGAAGTTAACCGCGGCGATCGCCCTATGTAAACATGACGACCGTACACCCGGTAACTACATCCATCCCATTAAAAGTTACTGTGGGACACAAAATATGTTGAGGGGGTCTCTGCGGCTCTGCCCCCCCACGTCGGCCCGTCACGTATTATGATGTACGGTAAGTCATCATCATCTGTGCTATTTCATAGGATCCCCATTGAAGGACAAAGTCAATCAACAGACGAAATAAGCTCCCAAATTACAATAACATAGCGGCCCGCCGTTTATGGGCGACTTTTTACACGTCATTTTAAATGTTACTTTCCTGCCCTGGTCTAGGCCTAATAGATTTTTCCAAAGAATCAAACTTAAATTAAAAGGAAGTAGCCTAGCCTACAGTTTATAGGAAGGCTATTCCAACATGCATTCCAGAACTTAGGCTAGCCTAGGCCTAGGCAATATGAAAATTTGTGGGTGGTCTGCCAAAAAAGAATCACTAGGCCTATTAGGCTATGGGTAGGCTAGTATGGGGTGCATTTTGCAAATCTTCTGAACTCTTAGGCCTAGGCTAGGCTAAATTAAAACTCACAAAATTTGAGTAAAACCAACACTAGAATTTTGTCTTGTCTTGTCTTGGGGGTTAAGGGCAACCTCAGGCGAATACTCGCCCGCTCCGGCCCTACCGTAGTCGCGGAGATCCTATGTCACAATTAAATTAGTTTATAGTTAAGGTTAAAATTCACCACCGTGTCACTTTCACTGTAGGTCATTCGTAGAACCGTAACACTGTAAAGGCAACAACCCAATAGCAGGTCATCAGGTGGCGAACCAGAGACCTACTGTAATGCCCTCGAAAATGTCCCGCACCCACAATAATACTAACCCGAGTTGACGTCAGGTATAGCGTAAAATAGTCGTAGATGGTAAGTCCAATAAACTCATCACGTGATAACACCACGAGAGTATCACCTGGTTCTTAAAAATCGGACTAAGGTTGCTATACTTTTAGTACGTCCGTGGTAGTACAGTGGGTTAGCGCGCGGGCCTGGTGGTGATGGTGGTGCGTCACTAACCAAGGTTCGAACCCCACCCAAGGCATCTCAAAACCTGTGGGTTTTTAGGGGGGTTAAATTCCCTTCAGAGGTTCGTACCCCGCGCCAGGTACCAGGAAAGGTTGATCCTAAAGGTAGCCTGGGGATAAATTCCCATTTAACCTGGAAAAACCTAGCATTTCATTGGTGGCAGTAAGGGAACGTGACCTGGTAGCTACGTGCTGGAGCACCCGTCACGCGAACCCTATACCAAGAATTGAGATGGCTAAGGTAAAAAGGCTACGATACCTTACGACCTTACGAGGCTAGGGACTAGCCTAACTAAAAAGGAATGTGGTATAATGCCCTCGAAAATGTCCCGCACCCACAATAATACTAACCCGAGTTGACGTCAGGTATAGCGTAAAATAGTTGTAGATGGTAAGTCCAATAAACTCATCACGTGATAACACGACGAGACTATCACCTGGTTCTTAAAAATCGGACTAAGGTTGCTATACTTTTAGTACGTCCGTGGTAGTACAGTGGGTTAGCGCGCGGGCCTGGTGGTGATGGTGGTGCGTCACTAACCAAGGTTCGAACCCCACCCAAGGCATCTCAAAACCTGTGGGTTTTTAGGAGGGTTAAATTCCCTTCAGAGGTTCGTACCCTGCGCCAGGTACCAGGAAAGGTTGATCCTAAAGGTAGGCTGGGGATAAATTCCCATTCCTATTTAACCTGGAAAAACCTAGCATTTCACCTACAAACCGCGGTACTAGGGCCAGAGCAATGTCTTGAAGCGAGGTGCCCTTATCAACCAACCCCAGACAATCCAGTAGGAGCTGTCGGAAGGAATCCATCTTTGAAGCCAGAAAGAGACGCCCATCCACATGCTCAGTGACGGGACGAGGCGAGGCTTAGGAGGCATATGTTGGACGATCAGATGTAGGATGTGGAGGGGAAGAGGTACCGTACGACGATACATGGGATGCGGAGACTGTGGAGGGAAGAGCTCGTCAAAGTCATACGGTTCCTCAGGACCTCAACAATAACCGGGGGACGGCCGGTGCGGGCAATGGTCGATCGCCGTAGTTAGGCTAATATAAGTTCGCGTCTATTTTGACGGCGATTTTTGTTTTAGTTAGGCTAGGCCTAGGCTATTTGCCCCCTGCTGGCAATATATATGATGATGACAATATTTCATGGGGGGTGATTGACCCCCTCAACATATTATTGTATCCAACGATCTCTAACCTCTGTATCTCAAAAAGGGCTAGAGCAAATTGGCTGTAAATTTCCACATCTAGGCTATTCCTTGACAGATTTGCTCCCTCCAATTAATATTTATTAGCATAAATTCAGCCTAGTTTAGCCTATAAAACAAAAACTAACAGTTGTTTAGCCTAGGCCTACATATAAAAAGAAAAAACCCACTCGTACTGCAATTAGGATATAAGCATAAATATGAGTATCTAAGTAACAAAGCAAATGTTTTTGTATAAAATAAACCATAAAATTGTCATCTTTCAACTGTTGAGGTCATAAATATAAAACAAATCTGATACATTAGGAAAAAATGCGTTAAGAGTTGTGTTAGCGGGTCTATCGTCCCCTTTATTTACGTAGTCGCACGCTCGCAGTTACATTCGCGTCTAATTTGACTGTGGTTATTTGCCCCTGCTGGTGATATATATGATGATGACAATAAGTCATAGGGGGATAAAGCCCCTTCAACCCATTATTGTATCCCACGGCCAGGCATTGGGTAAATTGTTTGTAAAGCTTTTGGTATGCCCACAACTACAACTCTTACCAAAACTGCAATTAGCCTATTTTTTTTTTCTTTTTTCAGTCTAGGCTAAATTGTGGAGGGTAGGCCAAATTATTTAGCTGCAATTAGCCTAGCCTATTTTTTTGTGTTCTTTCAGTCTAGGCTAAATTGTGGTAGGCTAGGCTAAATTCTTTAACATGTGTACTATTGTGTAGGCCTGTGCTTTCCAATAGAAGTAAAAATATGTAGCCTAGCCTAATGAAATTTTACTAAAACCCAAGCCTACCTGAATATATGCAGAGCTCAACAGCAAAAACAAAAAAAATATGTTGAGCAGTGAAATAAAATTAAGCTAGCCTAGCCTAGGCCTGTTTTCTCATGGGCCTAATAACCTAATGAAGTATACTAGGCCTATAGCCTAACCTAATTTAAGTTATTTCACAAAATACTAATAGGCCTACCCAGCCCTCCTCATGCATTATTTCCATTGTAAAATAAGTTTGTGCTTAACCCGGAAACTGCCGGAAGACTCTTAAGAGTTCCCCCGGCGGACTGCGGGAAGACTCTTAAGAGTCAGGAAAAAAAAAAAATCAATTTAAAACACCGAAATTTTTTTTTTTATTTTTTTTTTTTTTGTGTGTTATGCCCTGTTTTTCTACAGGTTTAACTTGGGTAATGTGAGTTAAAATGCCCCAGAACGAGAAGCCCACCACAGAAGCCACGAACGAACACCACACAGAAACACCCAAAGTAAAGGTCCACAGAACGAAAGGACCAGCTGACCGAGCCAGCCAATTCAGACAGGCCCAAGCCCGCAGGGCTAAGCAGCTCCAGGCCGCACCCAGATACCCCTTCTAAACTGACCATTTTTCCACCTCATGTACACTACCCCCTCGTGTCCTACACTCCTTACTACAAAAATGATGAACAGGAATATACATTCATATTAAAAACACCCATGCCCTGTCCCGACGTTGAGCCAATGCCAACACATCAGACAGCCATAATTATATCTATGCATGTTCTTACATCCGAGAAGTAGATGTTATATATCTTAGAAGTTAAAACACCCACGCCTGTCCCTAGACCTTGTATATCATTTCCCATGACTAGTATAGATATATGTAACCCGTGCTCAGTCGCCCCCTTGCATTGTTCCTCTAGTAACTAAGTGTCTCTAATATTAACTGCCACCAGTATTGATACGACATAGCGGCACTGTCCTTGTGTCGTATTGTGCCAAGTACAGATCGACCAGGTTTCATCACCTTATTAGGACGACGACTATAATGTCATCGTTCATTGATGTATGCAATCCTTAGTTTAAGTATTAATATTAACATTCCCTAACATCTTGTCTTGCCAGACTAAGCTTCTGAAGACCCATCGCCCCATAAATCTATGTATTCAATCCTTAGGTTAAGTATTTTTATCCGCCATTGTGTTCACCTTTTTCCATTTACTTTTCCACAATTGTCATACGTCTTCCCCTTGCCTCCTTCGTATCCACAGTCCACACTACGCCAATTTACTTCGTGTCATACACCTCTTACCCCAACCAGAGATTGTATAAGATAACCTGGTTACCAGTATCTGTCATAAGTACCCCGAAACAATAACTAAGTACCCCTACGAACTGCCGCTGTTGTTGGTATATTTATATTTCATAGAAAACGCAGTTCCCAGGGCCAACTAATAGTATCCATAACTCCTTGGACTGATCACATAACTCTACCTTTTCCAGACTCATGTACCACCCCATAGTTGCATTCCCCGATAGCATTTGGCTAACGTATTCTACTGCCTTTTCAAACTTCCATATCAACTGAAGCCTAATGCCACCCCCACGCTCAGAGACCTTAGGGTCAAATTCCCCTATAGCCCCCCTGCACTTCCCCCCTCTCATTATAAGACCCCGCACTTCTCTACTCTTGTCCGACCTAGCCTCTCTCTCATACCTCTTGAAGATCCTTGAATTGTCCGTTGCTAATGCTCTCCAACCTTTTATATATATACTCCTATCCAGCCTACCTTCACTTAGTAGGCCAGAACAACATTAGAACTTTACTAGCCCCTTGCATGCCATCTATTCTCTTACAACCCATTCACAACCCTGCACCCAATGGTCGTCGGTGCGAGGCTAGCCGCCTCGCCAGTAACTAACTTCTATTGCCATACTTCCAGATAAATGTGGCAGAGTTAGCAACCCAGTCTCCACCACATCCAGCAAACCCTACAATTAACAACCAGCCGAGGAAAACCAGCTAGCTAAGGCACCTTCGGTTTTGGTATTAAGGACACCCACATCTGTCTCATACACAGAGGGTTATTACAAACACTGGTGATATGGCAAGCCCCTAGCCACAGCCGCCGGACGACTATCACAGAGAGAGGGCGCCCAGCTCCCCCTTTTTGCCCACCCGAGGAGGGAGACCCCCACCCCCGCGGAGGTATACCTGGCCCCTGTTTTGACTTCCGAGTCATTGCCAGGTAGCACAGGAATTCTCCTATCAATGAACTAACCATGCATGACTAACACCTTTACTAACCTCTATTAACTCACAATAAACCATTTACCTTTCTTGCATGCTCTGATCACTAAATTAGCACCTCAGCTATACCATAGAATGAAGATTGAACAATCTAAGAGAGACGCTCCTATCACAGCTGTCCCCATCCTCCTCGCAAAGTAGATCCAGTCTCTCTCCCCTAAATACTTCCAGTATAGCCAAAATAGTACCTCTTACTAAGGCTCAGTTATATGAAAATATAAAGGCTTTCCTATAGCCATGTGCCACAACAGTAAATACCATCTTACCTAGTCTCCATATCTATTGAGAGCTCAAATAAGTCCATAAGACTCGAGATCCCTACTGTCTACAGGGTCCAGAACCGAGCCTATAAATCTAGCTCCCGCCCCCAGTCAAATCAGTTGAAAGCTAGACACCAACCAGGGGTCACTACCCTGCAGTTAACTTCTAGCTCTGCCCTTGTGTTGTTCCGGAGTGAGATTCCAGAGCCGGCAGACTCCGTGGCAGATTTGGATAGAAGGACCTGCCCACGTATTTGAGAACTTCACACATATGGGCCCCCTGGACGGCCGCGGAACCAGTCGTTAGCCCCCAACATCATGGACGCAAGATAACCAGGACCAGACCCATCAGATGCTACCCAAGATTCCCTTTAGCAGTACTACATATTACTGTGCTGTTTAGAGATTCACTAATTAATATTTCTACGAAGTGGCTATCTCTTTGCCCCAGTATAATTCATATAACCATTCAATTAGGAAGTGCTAAGCGTATCAGTGTTCATTATTTAACAGGCGATACTAACTCTCGTAATCAACCATATGCCCAGATATTATTACCTAGAAGGAAACCCTAGTGATATCTGAAGGTTCGCCCACTGATTTGCGTTCCATGTATTTCTGAGACAAGAATATAAAACTTAGATCAGTACCCCCTGAGGTTACTAGAATTCCCGTACTCTAAAATACGCGTGTCTAATCTAGTCTGTGAACTACTACTTGTGCACCAGAGCTACCAGTAATAAATCTAACAGTGAATATGATTCTATAAGTAACATTGATGGTCTTCGGTATATAAACCTGTTAAATTAAAGCCAGTGATCAGAAGATTAATACCTGAACGTTGGAAGTGGGAGACTAGGCTCCATCCAGATCCACTTATGCTAGTGTTGTTCGATTCTATTATATTGTCTTACACAAGTATTCTGCAGTGGTATATCAATAAAAGTGATCGTGTAACTTGCTACCATGTGTTTCTTTGTGTTCTCTATTCCTCATATCTTGTATTGTGCATGCAGCCTTATATACCCAGTCAATTAGAACTCACATTACCCAAGTTAAACCTGTAGAAAAACAGGGCATAACATGAGTTCTAACTGACTGGGTATATAAAGTTGCATGCACAATACAAGGTATGAGGAATAGAGAACACAAAAGAAACACACGGTAACAAGACACACGATCACGTTTATTGATATACCATTTCTGAATACTCGTGCAAGACAATATGATAGAATTGAACAACACTAGCATAAGTGGATCTGGATGGAGCCTAGTCTCCCACTTCCAACGTTCAGGTATGTTTATAGGCTCGGTTTTGGACCCTGTAGGCCATAGGGAACTCGAGTCTTAGGGAACTATTTGAGCTCTCAATAGATATGGGGACTAGGTAAGGTGGTGATTACTGTTGTGGCACATGGCTATAGGGAGCCTTCATATTGTGATATAACTGAGCCTTAGTAAGAGGTACTATTTTGGCTATACTGGAAGTATTGAGGGGAGGGAGACTGGATCTACTTTGCGAGGAGGATTGGGACAGCTGTGATAGGAGCGTCTCTCTTAGATTGTTCAATCTTCATTCTATGGTATAGCTGAGGTGCTAATTTAGTTATCAGAGTATGCAAGAAAGGTTAATGGGTTATTGTGAGGTAATAGAGGTTAGTAAAGGTGTTAGTCATGCATGGTTAGTTCGTTGATAGGAAGAAGTTCTGTGCTACCTGGCAATGACCCGGAAGTCAAAACAGGGGTCAGGTATACCTCCGCAGGGGTCGGGGTCTCCCTCCTCGGGTGGTTAAAAAGGGGGAGGTGCGCGTCCTCTCTCTGTGATGGTCGTCCGGGCGGCTGTGGCTGGGGGCTTGCCATATTACAAGTGTTTGTAATAACCCTCTGTTTATGAGACAGATGTGGGTGTTCGTAATACTAAAACCGAAGGTGCCTTGACCAGCTGGTTTAATTGGTTGGGTTGTTAATTGCATGGTTTGTTGGATGTGGGGGAGACTGGGTTGCTAACTCTGCCACATTTATCTGGAAGTATGGCAATAGAAGTTAGTCACTGGCGAGGCGGCTAGCCTCGCACTGACGATCATTTGGTACAGGGTTGTGAATGGGTTGTGAGGGAATAGATGGCATGCAAAGGGTTAGTAAAGTTCTAATGTTGTTCCGTCCTACTAAGGGAAGGTAGGCTGGATAGGAGTATATATAAAAGGTTGGAGAATGTTAGCAACGGAAAAATCAAGGATATTCAGGAGGTATGGTGGAGAGGCTCGGTCGGAAAGGAGTGGAGGAGCGTGGCGGGTTAATGAGAGGGAGAGGATTAAGGAGGGCTATGTGGAAGTTTGACCCTAAGGTCTCTGGGCGTAGGGGTGGCATTAGCCTACAGTTGGTATCGTAGCCTGGGGGTTAATGACAGGGAAAGCATGTTAGCCAAACGCTACCGGGGGATGAGCAATATGTGGTGGTATATGAGTCTGGAAAAGATAGAATCATGTGGACTGTGGGGCTGTGTGAAAGAGGAGGTTAACTGTAGGTGGGTGCTTGACTGTGGATAAAAGTAGTGAAAAACATGGTGTATTATTACTCGTCAATACGAGGGGTTATGGACATTATTTGACACGATTTCTTGCTGATCTAGTTGTCCCTGGGAACTGCGTTTTCTATGAAATATAGACCAAAGAAAAGCGGCAGTTCGTAGGGGTACTTCGTTATTGTTTCGAGGTAGATATAGACCATGGTAAAAAAAGGTTATCTATACAATCTCTGGTTGGGGTAAGAATTAGAGTTACTGCATGGTGGCTAACATCTTCAGTCATTATCTCGGTCTAGGTCTTACAGGAATAATGGTTATATATCAATGGTGTACCCGTGGGTATCATAGTTTCTTATCAATTATGACATGGGGTTTAACATACTACTTCTCGGATGGAAGAACATACATAGATTTATGGGGGCGGTTGGTCTTCAGAAACTTAGTCTGGCAAGACTCGGATGGAAGACATACATATATTTATGGGGGCGGTTGGTCTTCAGAAACTTAGTCTGGCAAGACAAGGTATTTTAGGGGGTTACATATTACTTCTCGGATGGAAGAACATACATAGATTTATGGCTGTCTGAACTGGTTGGCATTGGCTCAACCTAGGGACAGGGCATGGTTGTTTTAACCTGGGAGGAACATACATAGATTTATGGGGGGATTGGTCTTCAGAAACTTAGTCTGGTAAAGACAAGGTATTTTAGGGCATGTTGATATTAATATCCTAACTTAGGGACAGGCATGGGTGTATTAACTTAAGGTGTATTTATGTTCATCATCATGTAGGTAGAGGTGTAGGACACGAGGGGTAGTGTATACGCGAGGTGGGGGAAAGGGTTGTGAATTGTAAAGGGGTTGGTTTGAGGCTAGGCGCCGCGCCGCTCGTGACCTAGGATAGTGACCCTTAATGCGCTGGACATAGGGATGGCATTCCCCTACGATCGAACTGGTAGAGTGGTGTGTGCAGCGGGGCGTGAAGGATAAGTGGACAGGATGACCCAAAACAGGGGACCACTGAGCATAGGGTCACAAAGCAAAAATAGAGTAGTGTGGATTGTGGATACGAAGGAGGTGATTGGAAGACGTATAACAATTGTGGAAAAGTAAATGGAAGAGATGAACACAATGGCGGATAAAAGATAATTAACCTAAGGATTGAATACATGCATGAATGACGACATTATAGCCGTCGTCCTAATAAGATGATGAAACCTGGTTGGTCTGCACGTGGCACAATACGACACAAGGACAGTGCCGCTATGTCGTATCACTACTGGTAGCATACTCCGGTTAATATTATATATACACTTAGTTACTAGAAGAACAAGGCAAGGGGGGTGGGGGGGGGGCGACTGAGCACGGGGGTACATATATCTATACTCGTCATGGAAAGTGAGATACGAGGTAGCTTTCCTGCATCTCTCCTGATAATCGTCTGCAGATTGGTCATAGTGAGTTTATCCGAATTAACAGGCCTAAATCAATACAATAACTGGCATAGGGTTATTGGGTGTATAGAGTCGTGGTTAAAGGTTGGGAATATATAGTTAGTGGATAAAACCACAGAAGGTTAGAGACATAGAATTGTTAGAATTGGGGGGCTATGATTGTTATATAACTAAATACAGGGCTGACGTAATCACGATCTGATTTGGTGTGAAATGGAAGTTAAGGTGTCTTAGATCGCCTCTAACCTACACAATGAAAGTATTATAGTCTGTATGGTGGTTACATAATTAAATACATACTTAGGTGGTACATTAAGAAAATCATTGAGTAAAGTATTGTGGTTTGTATATTAGAAGACTGTGATTGAGAGACGTATAATATGTGGAATGAATTGAGAGAGAGGGAGAGAGACCAAATAAGGAAAGGAAAAGGGGCCTGGGATCTCGTTGGGGATGGGAGTTTCGCTCTCAGGATTTTCGTTCCTGTGGCTCGTTAGGGTTGGAGGTTTCGCTCTCTGGTTTTTCGTACCACAGCGTTCCTGTGGTATTTTACTTCCGTCGCCTTTATATTAGGTACGACCTCGTACCTCAAGGTTGGAGTACGTAGGTTTGTTTAGGGGGGCCAGGTCAGGTCAGTGAGGGGGTTAGGTTGGAGGGAAATGGCAGCCTGTCGGTGAGGACGAAGATTACTGTCATCCCGACTAGCAACAGACTGTTCAGCAAAGAGACAAAAACTTATTTTTTTTTATCGTGGAATGTGAATAATATAATAAAATTAGGAAAAAAAAATACTCAGGCCATATATCTAAGACACTGGAAACTAATAGGAGAGTTACTATTCAAGAAAGAAGGGAACGAGGGAAGAAAATACATAGATGTTGGAAAAGGAGAGAAAAGATGATAAAAGAACTTGACGAAAGAACAGATAATTAAGAACACAGGACAATTAAGAAGAGCTAAAGTGTTTAACAATGTATAAAATAAATTTAAAAGATAGTCAGAAAAGTGCAGGTTAACAAGAAAAGTATTATGCCTAAGGAACAAAAATAAAATATATACAGTATATGGAAAACATGTAAATTTATAGAATCATGCTCAATCGCTTAGGAATTGAGAACAATAGAAAACAAAATCCCATGGAAATTCCAGTACAATAAAATCCTCATCATCATCAGGGGGGGGGGGGGGTTATTTAGGGTCGCCGTTAGTCTTGGTGAAGGTCTGGTGTATTGGTAGGGTGGTGGTGGTGGTTGTGGCTTTGACCTTGGGGGTTCACTTTCACTTTGGAAGGGGGGTGGGTTTACCGTTAGGTCTGCCGTTAGGAATGTGGGTCTGGGTGAGAGCTGGCCCGGGGCCAGTTTTGGAGGGAGGTTTAAATGGTTTCGGTCGGGGGTAGTGATAGGGGGGTTTAAAGGTGAAACGGGCAGGTCGAGTCGGGGTTGTTGTTGCGGAAGAGGTTGGTGCTGGGGAGGGGTTGAATTGTGTAGAGAGTTGTGGTCGTGAGTGGGGTTGGGGGAAGGGTGAGTAAGGCTGGAGGTTGAGAGTTTACGATGATCGGGTGGTTTGGAGGTTTGGAGTGTGGGGATTTGATAGGGAGATGGGGGGGGGGGGGGGGGGGGGGGGGGCAGGCAGGGTTGTGGTTTGAGAGGGGTTGAATTTGGACTGATTTTTTCGGGAGAAACGTGGATGGGATTTCGAGGAGTGGTTGAGGTTGAGAGGTTGATTATGTTGTTTGGGGCGAGAGAGAGAGTAGTCTTTTGGGGGTTAGCCAAGGTGGAAAAAGTGTTGTGGTTGGATTGGAATGGGCGTGGTATTTTGTCGAGCGGGATCTTTGGGGGTGGAATTTGGGGCGGATGGGGTAACGGTGAAGAGGGGGGTAAGATAGGGGGGGAAGAGGAGGTAGGGGTTATGTACGGGGGTGATTTTTCGTTCTGAATGTGGTCGTGAGAGGTTAGGCTGGCAGGGTGGGAATTGGTGGAGGTTGAAAGTTTAGCTGGGCTAATGATGGTGGGAGACCGACTGGTGAGCAGGTGTTCGGTACGCATGAGGGGGGAGAAATCACTGTGGTGGGGGTCACGCATGAGGGGGGGATTAACGGCGCGTGTGGGAGGATCAGAGTGGTGAGGTGTGAGTGATCTAGGAAACGGAATTTGTTGTGATTGACAGGTAAATTGTGGGGATGGGGTGAGTAGGGCAGTTTGGAGAGATTGTTCGGAAGAGATTTGTCTCGGACAACAATGGAATTTGGTAGGATGGATGAAGGAGACATTGATGGAGATTTTGGTTCTGGTGCTGGATTATGGGGCAGAGGTAGGTTGGTGAGCGGGGGTGTTACTGGAGATGGATTCAAGAGCGGTTCGGGTAATGTTGGAGAGGGTGACAAGGGAGGGGGGGAATAGGAGGTAGGCGGAGCTGTAGCATTCTTGGTTGATGCGGGTGTTTGAAGGGGTTCACCGAGGTTGGGCATGTGGGGAGATGATGGTGGGGGGTGTGAGGTTGACAGTTTTGAGGGGGGAACAGGTGGTGAATATGAGGAAGTGAGAGGCGTGACAGGTTGTTGAGGGATTGACGGGGGTGAAGGTTGGTCTTGGGTGACAGGGGCATGTGAGAGAGTGGAGGGGGGGCTCATTTTCTGACCAGCATTTTTTAGGGGTGACATTGAAAGAGAATTGGTTACTGTGGGGGTGACCATTTCTGCGTGCTGTGGTTTGTTGGCAGGCATAGAAAAAGGATGGGGTTTATGGGTTAGCACAATTGATGGAAGATTATCGTTGGTGGATGGCTGGGCAGGGGAAAGTTTAGGGATGGTCAGAGAGGATAGAGGCAAGGAAGAGTGCACGGACTTTCACCGGAAGTCATTTTGGAAGGGTGCACAGAGTTTTCTTTAGGGGAATGGAGGGACTTATCGATGATAATGTTCAGTGGAGGAATACATTTACTTTCTTGGATAGGGGTTGAAGGGGTGGATAGGGGATTCATCGAACTGAGTTGGCATCTTTCTCTGATGGAGAGCATATGTTCTTCGAATGAGCCGTACGGGTCGAGATGGGCGGTGATGTTGGGTGGGAGGATGTCTAATAATGTGGTGAATAAGAGTTCATTTTGTTGCTCGTCATCTTCAGAGCTATACTAGTACGTGGTCCTCACGTATCTGTAGAGTTGTATGAGGGTCACATTGATATCCCCTTCAAACTTGATCTCGTCGACTTTTATTATTTTGGGGGCGACGAGGGAACCCAAAAGTGGCCCTAAGGTCCGGATCACGAGGGATCGAAACTGGTTCCAGGTTAGGTTTTGGTGTTACATGTTCAGCAATTTGGCGAAGAAAATGGTTCCAGGTAAGCTTATCAACAATTTGGGAAACGGCTTCTCCCAACTGCATAATGTGCAATAATGCAACGGCGATTTTGTCGCGGTCATTTTGAAATGCCACATCGTACACTGGCTTTATTATGTCTAAGTAAGTGGCGGTATCATACGTGTTTACATCATACTTGGGAATGTGTGTGAGTGGAATGGTAGCTCGCTGCCATTTTTGCGATGTTTCCGTGCTTCTACTGTTCCAAACTTGCAATGTAATGCAATCTTTTATCCAAATCAAGAACCACCGCTGCCGCCAATGTTATGCCGTTTTTCTACAGGTTTAACTTGGGTAATGTGAGTTCTAACTGACTGGGTATATAAAGCTGCATGCACAATACAAGGTATGAGGAATAGAGAACACAAAAGAAACACACGGTAACAAGACACACGATCACGTTTATTGATATACCACTTCTGAATACTCGTGCAAGACAATATGATAGAATTGAACAACACTAGCATAAGTGGATCTGGATGGAGCCTAGTCTCCCACTTCCAACGTTCAGGTATTAATCTTCTGATCACTGGCTTATTTAACAGGTTTATATACTGGAGACCATCAATGTTACTTATAGATTCATATTCACTGTTAGATTTATCACTGGTAGCTCTGGTGCACAAGTAGTAGTTCACAGACTAGATTAGACACGCGTATTTTAGAGCACGGGAATTCTAGTAACCTCAGGGGGTACTGATCTAAGTTTTATATTCTTGTATCAGAAATACATAGAACGCAAATCAGTGGGCGAACATTCAGATATCACTAGGGTTTCACTTCTATGTAATAATATCTGTATATATGGGTAATTACGAGAGTTAGTATCGCCTGTTAATTAATGAACACTGATACGCTTAGCACTTCCTAATGGAATGGTTATATATGAATTATACTGGGGCAAAGATATAGCCACCTCGTAGAAATATTAATAAGTGAGTCTCTAACTAGTACTGTAACACTGTAGTACTGATAGAGTGAATCTTGGGTAGTATTTGATTGGTCTGGTCCTGGTTATCTTGCGTCCGTGATGTTGGGGGCTAACGACTGGTTCCGCGGCCATCCAGGGGGTCCATATGTAGGAAGTTCTCAAGTACGTGGACAGGTCCTTCTATCCAAATCTGCCACGGCGTCTGCCAGCTCTGGAACTCAATTCTCAGCAACCAACAAGGATAGAGCTCGAGGTTAACTCGTGACCAACCTGGGTTGGTGTCTATCTTTCAATTGATTTTACTGGGGGCTGGAGCTGGGTTTATAGGCTCGGTTTTGGACCCTGTAGGCCATAGGGATCTCGAGTCTTAGGGAATGATTTGAGCTCTCAATAGATATGGGGACTAGGTAAGGTGGTGATTACTGTTGTGGCACATGGCTATAGGGAGCCTTCATATTGTGATATAACTGAGCCTTAGTAAGAGGTACTATTTTGGCTATACTGGAAGTATTGAGGGGAGGGAGACTGGATCTACTTTGCGAGGAGGATTGGGACAGCTGTGATAGGAGCGTCTCTCTTAGATTGTTCAATCTTCATTCTATGGTATAGCTGAGGTGCTAATTTAGTTATCAGAGTATGCAAGAAAGGTTAATGGGTTATTGTGAGGTAATAGAGGTTAGTAAAGGTGTTAGTCATGCATGGTTAGTTCATTGATAGGAAGAATTTCTGTGCTACCTGGCAATGACCCGGAAGTCAAAACAGGGGTCAGGTATACCTCCGCAGGGGTCGGGGTCTCCCTCCTCGGGTGGTTAAAAAGGGGGAGGTGCGCGTCCTCTCTCTGTGATGGTCGTCCAGGCGGCTGTGGCTGGGGGCTTGCCATATTACAAGTGTTTGTAATAACCCTCTGTTTATGAGACAGATGTGGGTGTTCGTAATACTAAAACCGAAGGTGCCTTGACCAGCTGGTTTAATTGGTTGGGTTGTTAATTGCATGGTTTGTTGGATGTGGGGGAGACTGGGTTGCTAACTCTGCCACATTTATCTGGAAGTATGGCAATAGAAGTTAGTCACTGGCGAGGCGGCTAGCCTCGCACTGACGATCATTTGGTACAGGGTTGTGAAGGGGTTGTGAGGGAATAGATGGCATGCAAAGGGTTAGTAAAGTTCTAATGTTGTTCCGTCCTACTAAGGGAAGGTAGGCTGGATAGGAGTATATATAAAAGGTTGGAGAATGTTAGCAATGGAAAAATCAAGGATATTCAGGAGGTATGGTGGAGAGGCTAGGTCGGAAAGGAGTGGAGGAGCGTGGGGGGTTAATGAGAGGGAGAGGATTAAGGAGGGCTACGTGGAAGTTTGACCCTAAGGTCTCTGGGCGTAGGGGTGGCATTAGCCTACAGTTGGTATCGTAGCCTGGGGGTTAATGACAGGGAAAGCATGTTAGCCAAACACTACCGGGGGATGAGCAATATGTGGTGGTATGTGAGTCTGGAAAAGATAGAATCATGTGGACTGTGGGGCTGTGTGAAAGAGGAGGTTAACTGTAGGTAGGTGCTTGACTGGATAAAAGTAGTGAAAAACATGGTGTATTATTACTCGTCAATACGAGGGGTTATGGACACTATTATTTGACACGATTTCTTGCTGATCTAGTTGTCCCTGGGAACTGCGTTTTCTATTAAATATAGACCAAAGAAAAGCGGCAGTTCGTAGGGGTACTTCGTTATTGTTTCGAGGTAGATATAGACCATGGTAAAAAAAGGTTATCTATACAATCTCTGGTTGGGGTAAGAATTAGAGTTACTGCATGGTGGCTAACATCTTCAGTCATTATCTCGGTCTAGGTCTTACAGGAATAATGATTATATATCAATGGTGTACCCGTGGGTATCATAGTTTCTTATCAATTATGACATGGGGTTTAACATACTACTTCTCGGATGGAAGAACATACATAGATTTATGGGGGCGGTTGGTCTTCAGAAACTTAGTCTGGCAAGAAAAGGTATTTTAACACCTTACGAGCGGCCTATGCGGTTTATTTATGTGTACCGCCCAGCTGGGTGTTTTTAGCCAAAATAGGGCTGTTTACGTGATCATTTTCATGCCTAAATAAGACCCAGAACGTAAAACAAGTACCTATCCCTGAAAGGGCATAAACAGAGCTTTCGAATGACACCATAACGATCCTTGTATGATGGATAGTTTTCTTGCAATAACCGTGCAACGCGAGTGCAAAAAGCAGGTAATTCGGTACTTTCGGTACATAATTGAGTATGTAGCGAGTGAGAGAGGGAGGAGGGAGCTGAGATTTGTGTCAGTAGGTTCGCCGCGGTGGTCTGGAGCAGTCATACGCTCGCTAGTCTCCTGCCACCACTTGTCTCTCTCTCTCAGCCACATTACGTGCTGAAATTGCCACTCGAGTTATGTCGAGCGCCGCCACATAGTCCAGCTTTATTTAACTCGACTTATGTTGCTCGCCGCTAATTAAGGGTTAAGAGGGCGAACATATTACTTCTCGGATGGAAGACATACATAGATTTATGGGGGCGGTTGGTCTTCAGAAACTTAGTCTGGCAAGACAAGGTATTTTAGGGGGTTACATATTATTTCTCGGACGGAAGAAAATACATAGATTTATGGCTGTCTGAACTGGTTGGCATTGGCTCAACCTAGGGACAGGGCATGGTTGTTTTAACCTGGGAGGAACATACATAGATTTATGGGGAGATTGGTCTTCAGAAACTTAGTCTGGCAAGACAAGGTATTTTAGGGTATGTTGATATTAATATCCTAACTTAGGGACAGGGCATGGGTGTATTAACTTAAGGTGTATTTATGTTCATCATCATGTAGGTAGAGGTGTAGGACACGAGGGGTAGTGTATACGCGAGGTGGGGGAAAGGGTTGTGAATTGTAAAGGGGTTGGTTTGAGGCTAGGCGCCGCGCCGCTCGTGACCTAGGATAGTGACCCTTAATGCGCTGGACATAGGGGTGGCATTCCCCTACGATCGAACTGGTAGAGTGGTGTGTGCAGCGGGGCGTGAAGGATAAGTAGACAGGATGACCCAAAACAGGGGACCACTGAGCATAGGGTCACGAAGCAAAAATAGAGTAGTGTGGATTGTGGATACGAAGGAGGTGATTGGAAGACGTATAACAATTGTGGAAAAGTAAATGGAAGAGATGAACACAATGGTGGATAAAAGATAATTAACCTAAGGATTGAATACATGCATGAATGACGACATTATAGCCGTCGTCCTAATAAGATGATGAAACCTGGTTGGTTGGCACAATACGACACAAGGACAGTGCCGCTATGTCGTATCAATACTGGTGGCATACTCCGGTTAATATTATATATACACTTAGTTACTAGAAGAACAAGGCAAGGGGGGGCGACTGAGCACGGGGCTACATATATCTATACTCGTCATGGAAAGGGAGATACGAGGTAGCTTTCCTGCACCTCTCCTGATAATCGTCTGCAGATTGGTCATAGTGAGTTTATCCGAATTAACAGGCCTGAATCAATACAATAACTGGCATAGGGTTATCGGGTGTATAGAGTCGTGGTTAAAGGTTGGGAATATATAGTTAGTGGATAAAACCACGGAAGGTTAGAGACATAGAATTGTTAGAATTGGGGGGGGCTATGATTGTTATATAACTAAATACAGGGCTGACGTAATCACGATCTGATTTGGTGTGAAATGGAAGTTAAGGTGTCTTAGATCGCCTCGAACCTACACAATGAAAGTATTATAGTCTGTATGGTGGTTACATAATTAAATACATACTTAGGTGGTACATTAAGAATATCAGTGAGTAAAGTATTGTGGTTTGTATATTAGAAGACTGTGATTGAGAGACGTATAATATGTGGAATGAATTGAGAGAGAGGGAGATAGACCAAATAGGGAAAGGAAAAGTGGCCTGGGATCTCGTTGGGGATGGGAGTTTCGCTCTCAGGATTTTCGTTCCTGTGGCTCGTTAGGGTTGGAGGTTTCGCTCTCAGGTTTTTCGTACCACAGCGTTCCTGTGGTATTTTATTTTGCTCCTGGGCCATGCCAAATATCACTCCTCCACCTCCCCTCCTTCCCCAGTTTCCTCCCCTCCTTCAGTTATCACCTATTTTCCCTGTTATTTCCTTTTCCTGTGGTCTATTTTCGTGCTAACATTAGCGAGTTGGTAGCAGGGCATTGTCATCACTGTTAGCAAGCGAGTGCAAGAGAGAGAGAGAGAGAGTATCGATCGACAGTCTCTCTCCAGAGGTGGAGGAAAGTGGTGGGCTGGGAGGTTGCCTCAGCCATACATTATGTAACTCCCGGCCTGTATCGCCGATTTTGACCATCCAAACGCTGTTTCCACTTGTTTTATTGTTGTAACAGGTTAATACCTTTATAATCAACCTATAATAGGTGCATATGGATAAGTATTAATGCTATTTATGGTAAAATAAATATTTTAGTGATGGGAACAGCTCAAATACGTCAGCACAGGAGTGTGGTGTCTCATACCCCCCATGCACACTTCAGAGGTTAACTGCAGTAATGAAAGGTAGCCTATAAATAGGCTAGCCCATGTTGGCTGTGCAATTGTCTCGATTTGACTATTTTTACCTAATTAGGCCTAAAGCAGCCTGAGCCTATTCCCAACCCCCATACAGTATCCCATGTTAAGCCCTAGGCTAGGCCTAGGCCTAATCCCAGTCTCAATCAAAATTCGAACTGCTAAATTCGTACCTACCGGTAGCGCTGCCTAGGCTAGGCCTATATTTTTCGTGAATAGATATAGAAAATGGTTTAAAGGAAAGACCATCCTATATTATGTTCAAATAATATGTAATAGCACTGTGTATGGTGGTATTAAATTTAAATAGTGATAAATGTGTATATTAATGGGATAAATACTCTTGGTTCTTGGTTCTTGGTACCTTTTTTTTTCAGACGAAGAATCCCGTCCGTTAATTGCCCTGTCTCCTGTGTGGCAGTACAGTCTTCACATGCAACCCAACCCAACCCAACTCCAACCCAAGAGTGAAACGTTACTCTCAAACTTTCTTCTACTCAACAGCTGAGCTCTGGAACTCTCTCCCAGAATCAGTCTTTCCCTCTTCCTATGACTTAAATTGCTTCAAACTCCGTGTGTCCAGGCATTTTGGCTTGAACGTCCCTTGATTTTGGCCCTGTCACTCTTTCAACTATGGGGGAGGCACTCGCTATAGGCAGTTATGCCTTTTGCCTCCCTCAATCACATAGAAAAAAAAAAAAAAAAAAAAATGCACTAGGCCGGTCGTTTTCAGATAGGCGCAGACCAGCCGGACGGCCCGCACCCGTACTCCCTCGGTGAGGCCCCTGCCTCCAAGGATGGTCGGAAGCAATAAATCACGGATCCCCAGATGACGAAGACGTTCCTGGAGGAGCAGGCGGTGGGAGTAAAAGCGCGGGCAGTGGGCGATGACATGGATGATCGTCTCAGGCCGAGAGCACCACCTACAATTAGGACTACCGGTGATGTTCAGACGGTGGAGATGGGCAGAGAGTGCCGTGTGGCCAATGCGGATCCTCGTGAGAGCGACATCATATGGGCGAAGGGGGTGTCGGACCCAAGGCTGAATCGCTGAGTCCTCCCGATAAGTCCTAAGTGTCGTTGCCTGTAGTGCGAGGCGGAGTTCAACATCCCACAAGTGGCGGATGTAGGCACTGTAGATACATGGGTGTGCAAGTCTTCCTGTAGGGGCTCCACCACAGCTGAGGAGTGCGCCATTGAGGTAGCTTGGTCCGCCACGACATTACCACTGATCCCTGTATGTGAAGGCACCCACTGCAGGATCACCATCCAAGGGGGATCGAGACAACGGAGTATGAGGCCTTGAATCCGAAATACCAGGGAAGCGTAGGAGGAAGGTCGAGGCGAGTTGAGGAGATGCAATGATGACAGCGAGTCTGTGTATATGACGACAGGTTGGGGACGTAGGTTAGTCATGACAAACACCAATGCTCGATATATCGCAAACAATTCCGTCGCTATTATAGGATGGCGGCCAGACAGCCTCCAGGTCTGGCAAAGAGACAGATCCTCGTAAAAGACCGCCGCAGTAGCGGAGGGCGGGAAGAGCGAGCCATCAGTGTATATGCGAAAATGTCCATCGTATATGGTGCCACTCATTTCCGCAAAGAGGGTTCGTGCCATCGCCGAGTCCCGGTCCTTCTTGAAGTTGTCGGCAAAGGTAAGGCGTAAGTGCGGCGAGAGGTCCATCTATGGAGGCACAGGCGACAACATGGGTACGGGGGACAGGCGAGGGGCAGGCACGTTCAGCCGCCGGTAGTGTTGGAGTCCACGTACGAGGAAGGGTTGTCGACGGCGCACTGGCCAGCGTGGGGCCTCAGATGCCACCCCGGACTCGGCATGGAGGACTGCAAGGGGATGGGACACCGGGAATTGAGCTACCCTCATCATCCACTTACAGTCTAGGTAGATCCAATCCCAGGAAAGGGGCAGCAGGCCAGAGTCCGCCTGGAGGGAGATAGTAGGGCAAGAGCAGAACGCACCCATTGCGATGCGAAGCGCCGTGTTGTGCACGACGTCCAGCCGGCCCAGGACCGATGCTGACGCTGATCCGTAGACGGCACTGCCATACCTGATCTTACTCCTGACGAACGATTCATAGAAGCGCAGCAAATCATCCCTGGAAGTTCCCCACCGAGACCCGGCAATACTTTTCATCAGATCCAGGCGCTTCAAGCAGGACGTCCGTAGATAGTCAATGTGCGGACGCCAAGTAAGGACAGGCCCGTCCAACCACATCCCAAGGAATTTGTGCCTGGTACGGTATGGCATCTGCGCCCCACCTAAGGACACACTTGGTACGCCAGGGAGTTTTGTCTTCAGAGAAAAGCACATGAGAGCACTCTTCTGGGGATTGAGACTGAGACCCCAACGATGCGCCCAGTCATTGAAGGAGTGAACCGCTGCCTGTAGTAAGTCCTGTGCATGAAGGAGGGTGTCAGCCCAGCAGACAAGGGTGATGTTGTCAGCATATACTAGCGTGGATGTTGAGGGGGACCGAGGGTAGTCAGACATGAGGGCATTATACAGAAAAGCACTGAGACCTGATCCCTGAAGGACCCCACAATGTACTGGAAACTGCTGCGAGCGTGCTGTCCCCACGGAGACTGAGAAAGTCCGGCCCAGTAAGAAGCTGCAGAACCAGGAGAGCACTTGTCCTCTCACCCCTAGTTCACCCAGTTTGTACAGTATCCCAGTGTGGGAGGCAGCATCAAACGCCCCCGCGACATCAATAAACGCCACCAGGAGTACCTTCTTCTTACGGTACGCATCCTGGACGAGATGCTCAAACCGGAGCAACACGTCAATTGTACCACGACCCGGCCTGAGTCCCCCGAGGTCATCAGACAGTAAGTTGTTGTTCTTAAACCACCAAGACATCCGAGCAAGAACTATTTTCTCCATGAGCTTGCCGACCACAGAGAGGAGGCAGATACCCCGTCCGGATGACAGGAGTGCTGGGTCTTTACCAGGTTTGGGGAACGGGAGGAGTAGAGCACGTTTCGAAGGTGCCGGAAAAACGCCCGAACACCAGCTCAAGTTATATAAGGCAAGTAAGGAGGCTTGAGCTTCTTGGGATATATGGGTGAGCATCTCGTTCGCCACGTCATCAGGCCCCATCGCTTTACCCTTCAGAAGGCTGGCCAGGGCACGTTGAAATTCAGCCTGGGTCAATGGACGAGCTTGGTCTGCAGGGAGTGGAGATTTAGTGTGGAAGGAGATCGACGTTTCAAGATGATCTTCCGCCAGCAGGGGAACAGGCCGACCAAACTTCTCGGAAAAGAAAGTCGCCAATGACTCAGCCTGTTCTTGGGGGTCACATATAAGACTGTTATTGACCGATAACGGGAAGGACGTATTGACCCGCTTTCCGTTCATTTTCCTTACAGGACCCCGCAAACTTTAATCCAGTGCAGTGAACCCCCCACGCAGCTCTCTACGCCGCCAGCAGTACCCTGGTACAGATAGCATCTGCCTTCCGGAAGGCCCGCTTCAACTCATTACCAGGACACCTACTCCATTCCCTCCAAGCACGCCGACGAGCAATCACTGCCGCTGCACACTCCGGGGTCCACCAGGGTACCGATGGGCGGGAGAAATTAGTTGTCCCAGTCCTCTTGAAAGCGTTCTCCGCAGCCTCGACCAGACACTCCGATATGGCCGCTGCCACCGGACCCAGGGAATCTGCGGCCGAGTCATCATAATGGGGCAGGCTAACAGCATAAGTCCTCCAGCCATCGTCCCTGAAAGCCCAGCGAGGACGAGCCTTAATAGTGTCCTTAATAGCCAAGCCTGGAACAGTCATCACAACAGGGAGATGGTCACTGCCCATATAGGGCCCCACCCGAAATTCCGCTCCCTGAAAAATGCCATCTCCAAGACACAGATCCAAGGTTGAGGGAGCAGCAGTGCGGGGGTCTATACGAGTAGGAAGTCCAGGGGTCGTGAGGAGGCTGAGGGTACTGCCGCCCAACAGAGCACTGAAGAGGGATGCGCCGGACTGCTTAGCGGAGGCACGGCCAACAGCCGGATCCCAATATTCATGACGAGCGTTGAAGTCGCCTATCACAAGACGGGGTGAGGGTAGCTGGCTGAAGTAGTGTTCGAATTCGCCCGTCGTAACATGGCGACAAGGGTTGTAGCATAGGAGCACCGAGGCCCAACCATTGTCAATGGCGATGGATACAGCTATGACCTCCATTACGCCACCTCCATAACCCCGCAGGGAGATTTCCTTGCTGGGAATTTTGTCAGAGACAGATAGAACTAAACCCCCACCTCTAGTACCCCTGTCAGCCCGGTACATGGTAAAACTATGGGGAACCGGAGCGTAAATTTATCTGTCATCCAGGATTCACATATTCCCACAAGAAAAGGGGATTCTCTCTCAATCAGATGGCGTATATCGTGAGTCTTGCGGCACAATGAGCGAGCATTCCATAAAATCAGCCGCTTTTCAGTAGTCGGCGCCATTACGGCAACATGAGGAGCGAGAACAATCTATGCAATATCCGAAAACAAATATCCTTAAAAGAGAGCCCCTCCTGTATGAGATCCCATAACTCCGAGAGAATGAGGCCAAATGATTCTAGGGTAGGTATCCGAGGGGAGGCGTCAGAGGAAGGTGAAGATGACGAGAGCCCCTCAGGAGAGACACCCTTATTGGAGGCCGGAGATGGACGTGCCCCAGGTGCACGCCGCGGGACTCCGGGCATACTCGGTCGAGAGGCTGTAGCTGTCGCCAGGGAACCATTGTCGCGGGTCCCGGGTACCGGTACTCCACGAGATCCACGGAGAACATCACGATGAGGGGCATCAGCTGCGAAGCGTGGACGAGGAGAGGGCGGTGTGGCTGGACGATGAAATATCACACTCGCGGAAGAAGTCGGCAGTCGCGACATTCCCAACACACGACGGACACCTGGGGCATCGACATCATCAACATCCTGTGATGGTACCACTTAATCCATCTGATCCGGAAGGGGGGCGAATCGATTTGGAGAGGCGACAGAGGCGTAGGACAGATCACCCCTCACCTCCCGAGATGACCGATGGGGAGTGGAGGGGCCAGATCCTACCGCAGTAGCTGCAGGGGATGGGCCGGAACGCTTGTGAGGGTTAAGAGATCGAAGAAATGATTGTGTGCTACGAGGGTCACTTCCCCCTCCCGGTATTCCTCGTGTTTCTGCAATGCTTGACGATAGACCAAGCATGAAGACGCTGTCACCTTATACTGACCATTGCAGAAAAAGCACTTCGGCGCATTCGAACAGGTCCCCTCACCAGACCGTTTCGGATGAAAACGACTACATGTCTCACAGCGCACCTTATTTCTGCAGGATAGGGAGCTGTGACCAAACAGATGGCATTTATAGCATCTCAACATGCGAAAGTGGTACGGCTCGACTGAGTAGCAGACATGACCCAGTAGAAGCTTCTTCGGCAGTGGCCCCGTAAATCTCAGACAGACCACATTAAAGGCCGACCGGGAACCGTCGTCGTTTCGTCTCATAAGCCGAGTCACCTCCTCCAACGACATCGGGTCACCTCCTAGAGCACGTGAACCCTGCAATATGTCCACATCAGAAACTGCACTGTTTTCAGGACCGATCTTCCCCCAGGAGTATGCTGGATCTTCAGGTGAGATAGAAATCCGGCATCTGACGGTCCAATCCCCGAATTTAACCATGTTGACCGGGGTCTCCCCCAACGAACACACCAACTGACGTGCAATGGAGATACAGACTGCAGTACCACGGCCTAATACCCGCGTATCACCTGCCCGAACATATTTGGCAAATACTGAATCATTGATGGCACAGGTAATCTTGGAAGGCGCATTAAAAACAGGCTCAAGGGACATAGGATCATGAGTAATAATGTACGTTACCAGTGATGGATTATCCACCAACACTTCATCTGGGCGAATGATCTCCAATGGCTGCGTTGAACCGCCTTCCGACCGTGCCAGTTTCTGTGCGCTCCCATCCGACAGGCTATCACCACCATCCGGACGGTCTAGGGTCTCACTTCCACGTTTGGATCCCTGGGGATGTTGGGATTCCATATGTTCCGGAACACCAGGGGGGGGGGGGGGGTCACCCGGGCCAGCTCCCTCCACCAAAGGTGGCCCCACCATGTCAGTGGAGGCGCCACAGGCCCAACACATAACACTTCACAACACTAACCGCCGCACACCCCACAGTGCTAGCAACCCCTAGCCAAGTTACCAGCTTGCCAGGGGGAGACACTGGGCAGCTACACCACCAAGACCGTTATAGGAGTCACTCCAATTGTCGCACAGTTGCACTACACCCCACCATCCACAGCCCCACACACACCGAGCTCGGCTAGGCTACCGGTAAGCTGCCGACCAGCCAATTACACAATTGTGGCGCCCCCTGCTGAAGTGAGGCAAACGACGAACATAAAGAAATGAGAAAACAGCGTTTGAAAGTTCCCGCTCTCCCTCTCAACCCCCGTGACTTGCCTCCCTCCCACTACCAGGGAGGGAGGGAGGCAGGCGCCGGTAAGGGGTCGGTTGCCTCGCTACGAACTGTCAAACGCTGTTTTCTCATAATACATAATAGGAATAATGTAAATAATGATATTAATAGTAATATTAATGTTTTGTGGTACAAATATTTATATAATTTATTATATTTTAATTTATTGTACCACAATGAAAATTTATTCACTTACTGTTGTTGGTTAGGAAGTCTGGGCGATGAGTGCAGTACAGAGATACTGGGAGATGAGTGCGGAGATACTGGGAGATGAGTGCGGAGATACTTGGAGATGCGTGCTGAGAGGCTGAGTGACGAGACTGATGTGACCCTGACCCTTCACTTAAACACATTATGTATAATAGGCACTTGAACTTATCGATAAACACTTTACCACATTATATGTAAAAATAATAACTGAATATACACTTGTGTTGGCTTCACACACTTATTTATATCGCACAAGGCACTTTCAATATTGATTATTCTTTGCTTATTATTATATTACCTTAACACCTTACGAGCGGCCTATGCGGTTTATTTATATGTACCGCACAGCGGGGTGTTTTTAGCCAAAATAGGGCTGTTTACGTGATCATTTTCATGCCTAAATAAGACCCAGAACGTAAAACAAGTACCTATCCCTGAAAGGGCATAAACAGAGCTTTCGAATGACACCATAACGATCCTTGTATGATGGATAGTTTTCTTGCAATAACCGTGCAACGCGAGTGCAAAAAGCAGGTAATTCGGTAGTTTCGGTACATAATTGAGTATGTAGCGAGTGAGAGAGGGAGGAGGGAGCTGAGATTTGTGTCAGTAGGTTCGCCGCGGTGGTCTGGAGCAGTCATACGCTCGCTAGTCTCCTGCCACCACTTGTCTCTCTCTCTCAGCCACATTACGTGCTGAAATTGCCACTCGACCTATGTCGAGCGCCGCCACATAGTCCAGCTTTATTTAACTCGACTTATGTTGCTCGCCGCTAATTAAGGGTTAAAACTAAATCAGTTTTTGTGTTCTTGTATATTTATTGATACTCAAAGAAGCCTCTCTCACCCTCGGCTTCCTCGTCATTATCTACATCACCCATCGGGTTAGGGTCATCAGCTACAGCCTCATCATCCGAATCTGGGTCATCACCATCAGACTCTGCCTCAGCCTCATGAGTAACACCCAGTATACTGTCCCAGTACCTAAGCCGGATGTAGGGTGGCACCAGGTCTCCCACAAGTACTTTTAGGTCCACCAACTTGGGTTTCGCCAGAGGGATGGGTTTGGTGTATTTCTGGGGAACATCATCGAGAGAGAGGTTGAAGGCTTTGTCTGCCCTCGGACCAGAACCCTTCACAATCCTCACAGATTCCCCCAAACCGTTTTCAATGGTGGCATAACTCGAGTCACAAGCGAAGCCAGTCGGGATGGTGTGGGACAGACGGAAGTATCTACGAACCTAATAGTGGTGGGGTTGCGTCGAGTACATAACTTCTTAATGCAGTCATAATCTTTGAAGTCTGTTTGTTGCATTTTCACAACCTCAAAGGGGTTAGACCTCTCACCGCCAGTCTTCCGGGTGGCCTTAATGATTTCGATGTGTTCATCAGGCGTGAAAATGTAATTCAACATCCTCATGTTCTTTTCAATAAGGGCAAAATCTCTATCTGCAGCCATGTAAGTATGACCAGACCTGAAATAGACTTGATGAATTTCCTTGA
Organism: Paralithodes platypus; assembly: GCA_032716605.1. NCBI lineage: Eukaryota > Metazoa > Arthropoda > Malacostraca > Decapoda > Lithodidae > Paralithodes > Paralithodes platypus. The sequence continues at coordinate 13,184,570 of CM064573.1, read as the reverse complement.
ATCTGCCAGAATGAATGAAGGAGAGGTAGAAGAGCAGCAGTGTAATGTTTTTGTTCTGCCCTGAACAGTTATCAGAGAACATGTATATCTCGTTGACTTCAGGAGGGACAAATATATCAATGAACTTCTTGATGCAACTGCAAATTTCGAGTGCCCCCCTCTTAGCTGTCACTTCATCCCAAATAAACATATGCCCCTTTCCAGTCTTATAGTTGTGAATGTTAAAATTATATGTCCACATTTTTCTTCTATAAAAGGCGATTCCTGTCGATATCTTGGGGGTTGGAAGTGCTTGCTGAAGGTCCATGCAGAGGACCATGGTAGTGTCGGGAGTGTCAGTGACAAGTTTCTTGGGGAGCTTGTATCCAACTTCAGCCTTGGCCAGGTGGAGAGATTGCCTCACCTCGATTGCCCTCTTCTCGGCCTCTGTCAGCAAAAAATCCTTACACTTATTGGCATACACGTCACAAGTTTTGCACGTATCTTGGCGTGGTTTGTACAGCTTAAGATTGGAAAAGTTGGCCTTCAGCACATCGTCATAATAGTGGCAAGTACAGGGCACCTCACTTGGGTACTTTTCTTCCAGCCACTCTTGATATAACTCATACATTTGGCGCTTGCTTAGCATATCAGTGTCTAAATAACGCACATCTGGGGAGTTTTTGCGAGAATAATGGCTGGTAATAGTAGGGAAACTTTTCACATGCTCTACTACTTTACGGTTACGTTCGTCCGCGACTTTACCGTGACTGCCAGGCTTGCCTCTACGATCAGATATGGGGACACTTGTGGAGGTCATGTTGTTCAAGGCACGATCCAACCGGGCTCTAGGGATACCATGAATGTTTGCAAATGCCTGCTTACATACAGTGATAGGGATGTCATTGACGGTGACGTGATAAGGCCGAGTGCAGCTTTTTTGTTTCTCCACATTCTCAGTTCGCCTCCGTTTCACAGCCTGGGATGTAGTCTGTTTTTGGATATAAACTGTCTGTGCATCCCAGCTGCCAGTCTTCCAAAAGTCTGTGAAAATGGACTGAATGTTCTGTTCACCCACAAGGTCATAACATTTCGCAGCACAGGTACAGGGAGGCCCCACTTTTCGCTGTGGCATTTTCCTCCCTGTATAAGCAGACGTATACTCAAGGCCCAAGTTCCTATTTGATTTTGCTGCATTTTTCTTCCACTTTCGTTTGTTTCTTGGCCTCTTTCGTACTCCAGAGGGTGACTGTATATCTGGTTGGTCACTTGCCTCCCCATCAGCCATGGTGGAGAATAATAGCACAGAAAAAAGCACAAAACAAGAACAAAATGTGGAAGGTATGCACTTGATACGAGCTGGCGCGAAAACTGAGGAGGGTGGAAGGGGAGTGGTGGACGCTGATTGGCTGGCGAGCGATGACTCATCATCATGGCGCCCGCTGATTGGTGGCGGCTCTTGTCTCGGGGCTTTGACTCAGTTCAGCACAGACTTCTCAGTCGTGCATTAGCTGGGTAAAAAATCCTGCAATAATTCTGGGAAAATCGTCCTTATAGACACTTCCATGTCGATTTGAGGCAAATGCTTCTTCCACAGGCTCAAGCATGCCTTTGCCTATCTGAGGCAAGTGCTAACTCAATTTCATGCGGCCCGTCGTTTGCCTCACTTCAGCAGGGGGCGCCACAATTGTCCAAGTCCATAAGCGAAGCAAACTTAGTCCAGAACCGCATGTCACTAGCCCACTCCACTGAGCTTACACCCCTGGCCAAGCCCTAAACTCACCAGAGGGATACACAGGGCAGAGGGATATCCCCAGGCACAAGGCAAATAACACATCCGTCGCGGACCGTGGTTCGAGCGGCTCTCCGGATAAATACTCCGAAGTTCGCATACGTTCAGAAAATTATAGTGCGACACTGTTGCCAGATACTAATCAATGCCATTATCATTATATCATAATGCATTTTACTCATTTGCATAATTTCAAATACCTAGGACATTAATATAATATTTTCCTATCTTTTTTGTAGTGATAGTTGTATGATTTAGTGGTATATTGGTGTCTGTCTAGGGTTATAATGCATTGTGAAAGTTACCTCTGAATCTCTGACTTGGTAACAGTTCGGTATGGGACGGCTTAAGTAACCCTGCTTTCTTTGAGTACTACACGGCAAGAGAAGCTTTCGGTTCTGTCATTACTGTTCAAGGTAAACAGCAACCCAAGAGTGAAACGTTACTCTCAAACTTTCTTCTACTCAACATCTGAGCTCTGGAACTCTCTCCCAGAATCAGTCTTTCCCTCTTCCTATGACTTAAATTGCTTCAAACTCTGTGTGTCCAGGCATTTTGGCTCGAACGTCCCTTGATTTTGGCCCTGTCACTCTTTCAACTATGGGGGAGGCACTCGCTATAGGCAGTTATGCCTTTTGCCTCCCTCAATCACATAGAAAAAAAAAAAAAAAAAAAAAAAAAACTGCTAAATTCAACATCATGTTCAAATAATATGTAATAGCACTGTCTATGGTTGTATTAGACAAAAATCGTGATAGGTTTCTATTTTATGTGGATAAATAGTATTAAGCTGCATAAACTAAATACCGAAAGTTCACTAGAGTGTTTGTTGATACATTTGCTAGAGAGCTAAAGTGTCTAAATTTTTTATAACAAATGTAAAAGAAAGTAAGAAAAGTGTAACAAGAAAAGTTTTAATACTAGGAAAAAAGAAAAAGAAAAAACAAAAAGTGACAATATATTTTGGAAAACATGTAAATTTATATAAAATAAGGACCCCGGTAAGAAGATGAAGAAATAATGAATGCTAGACTACTCGGCCCACGGGATAGCTCAGCCAGGACAGCTCGGCCCACGGCGAGACAGCTCGGCCCAGTAAAAACGAGACAGCTCGGCCCCGTGTTAATTACGAGACAACTCTTAATTAACCTAACCTAACCTAACCTAACCTACACATTATGAATCGAGAGAACTAGCCTATGACATAATTATACAATAAACGAACATTTCGCCCACATTACACACACGCCATAAATGGGAGGCCATATATGCAGCACCAAATCCTGCAAATCCCGTCCTCTGCGCATGCGTGAGAATCTTAGGCCCCTTGGCACATTTTTTTTCTTGTATACTATTATATTATCTTAACCTAACCTAACCTAACTTAAATTAACCTAACAGTTGAGCCTAAATAACATAATAAAAATATTAGGGAAAAGGCCGCGCATACGCAGAGGACAGAATTTGGTGCTGCATACATGGCTTCACCCATAAACCCTCCACTTAGCTCTCCCCTTCCTAATCCTGACTGGTCTCGTCAAATTGCTCCATAGCAAAACATGGGGCCGAGCTGTCTCAACTAATGGGCCGAGTTGTCTTGCCGTCGTGGCCGAGTTGTCCAAAAGTGGGCCGAGCTGTCCGAGCCGAGTTGTCCCATGGGCCGAGTCGTCCAGTCATCAGAAATAATACATCTACAGTGAAGAAAGAAAACTGGGGAAGGTGTAAGAAGACCAACGAGGGGCGATACTTAATTAACACCTTACGAGCGGCCTAGGCGGTATATAATAATTTATGTAGCCACCAGCGGGGTGTTTTTAGCCAAAATAGGGCTGTTTACGTGATCATTTTCATGCCTAAATAAGACCCAGAGCGTAAAACAAGTATCTATCCCTGAAAGGGCATAAACAGAGCTTTCCAATGACACCATAACGATCCTTTTATGATGGCTAGTTTTCTTGCAACAACCGCGCAACGCAAGTGCAAAAAGCATGTAATTCGGCACTTTCCCCATACAATTCCGTATAAAGCGAGTGAGAGAGGGAGGAAGGAGGTGGGATTCGTGTCAGTAGGTTCGCCGCGGTGGTCTGGAGCAGTCATACGCTCGCTACTCTCCTGCCACCACTTGTCTCTCTCTCTCAGCAACATTACGTGCTGAAATTGCCACACGACCTATGTCGAGCGCCGCCAGATAGTCCAGATTTATTATACTCGACTTATGTTGCGCCCCGACAGTTATGGGTTAAGGCTATCCCTCAACATCATCATCATCATCATCATAGATATGAGGGAGGAGGGAGGTAGGAAGGAAGGGCAGGGTAAGTCACACAGGCAATTGCCAAAACTTTAAAGGTCCATATCATTGTTATTAAACAAAGCATTTGACAAAGGGAGGAATTGTTAAAAACCTTAGCCAATACTCTGTCATTCACCAAAAATAAATTTGAATTATCATTATTATTTGGTAGGGTAGGTATGCATAGGTAGGTTGGCTAAATAATTGCTGGAATTCGTAGGGACTCGAACTGTTTTGAGAGAGTTAAATACAAAACAAATAATAGATCTGAATAATAAAGAGATTATGTTATTAAGCAAAACTGGGGGATGCGTGGAAGCCTATAGACTGTAGACGGTAAACGTTGTGTGGGTAGCGAATGCGGTTTTAAAGTAATTTAAGAATAGACAGTTTTCAATGCTGCGGTCAAACTATTCCACCCATTTATATTCTTTTGTTATCAAAACGTTCGGAATCGCGAGCCTCACCCAACTACGCAAGCATGGCTTTGATCATCGGCGTAGTTTTCAAGATGTGGAATTCAAGGTTTTTTCAAGATTGCCGGAAAAAAACCCACGTGCAAAAGCAAAACCTTCTCTATAACATTTGCGGAGCATTAGTAGGGGAGTCCGTATGCCAAAGCCCAGTCGTTTCCTATTAGTGGGAGAGACGGTATTTAGGCGTCAAGTTTTTCGGGAAATCGGCTGCCACGGACCTGTTTGGCCGCCATGCTGGATGTTTAGCATATCAAAAGTTGCCCAATACAAAAACGCACCTCTTGTGAAAGTTTGATCCCGATCCAAAAAGCGGTTCTGGAGTTATTGCGTCGAAACCGGCGCGTAAGAAGAATTTGGATGAAAAACCAGGTTTAATGATTACAATAGGGGTTCCCCATAGGGGACAAACCCCTAATAATAATAATACTTTATTTCAGACTCACACAGTACAGAGGGGACCATACTGGGGTCCATATATACCTTACAGTAACATAAATATATATAAGCTACTGTACATAGGCTACATAAAATAAATATAAATTAAATAATACCCAGCTTGCTATCATGTAGTTCACAGCACTGCCTCAACCAAAAACAGTGGTCATCAAACTACTGTGTTACCAAAACCACTGTCCTAATTGTGTACAGTACGATGCCTCACATCATTTAGCTTCCGGTACAGTATGTTGCTACAGTACAGTATAGGAATATCGGTACTGTACTGCACTATGAGGTTCAGTACCGATATGCTAATTCTGTAGAGTAGCAGACCTGAAATCATTACTTAAGGTTAAATATAGAGCAACTTCCTCTAGAGGTGTACACTATGCTTGGAGTTTGAAGCATTTTAAGATTAAGATTTTAAGATTAAGCATGTAAGATTCAGCAAAGAAAAGAGCCAGGTAATGACAATGAATGGACAGCTACAAGAGGATGAGGAATGGACACTAGAAGGAAGCAGAATGAAGAAGGCAAGAGAATAAAAATACCTGGAGGTAACAATTACAGAGGAAGGGTTTGAAAAGGCATAAAGCGAAAAGATAGGGCAAATGCAACAATGGCATGGGAAACTATGGAGCACGACAAAATTAGCGAATAGCTATGTGTTATGCATGCTTTTCTACAGGATTAACTTGGGTAATGTGAGTTCTAACTGACTGGGTATAGAAGGCTGCATGCACAAAACAAGGTATGAGGAATAGAGAACACAAAAGAAACACACGGTAACAAGACACACGATCACGACCACTTCTGAATACTCGTGCAAGACAATATGATAGAATTGAACAACACTAGCATAAGTGGATCTGGATGGAGCCTAGTCTCCCACTTCCAACGTTCAGGTATTAATCTTCTGATCACTGGTTTTATTCACAAGTTTATATACTGGAGACCATCAATGTTACTTATAGATTCATATTCACTGTTAGATTTATCACTGGTAGCTCTGGTGCGCAAGTAGTAGTTCACAGACTAGATTAGACACGCGTATTTTAGAGTACGGGAATTCTAGTAACCTCAGGGGGTACTGATCTAAGTTTTATATTCTTATAGCAGAAACACATAGAACGCAAATAAGTGGGCGAACATTAGATATCGCTAGGGTTTCACCTCTAGGTAATAATATCTGGATATATGGGTGATTACGAGAATTAATATCGCCTGTTAATTAATAAACACTGATATGCTTAGCACTTCTTAATGGAATGGTTATATATGAATTATACTGGGGCAAAGATATAGCCACTTCATAGAAATATTAATAAGTGAATCTCTAAATAGCACTGTAACACTGTAGTACTGATAGAGTGAATCTTGGGTAGTATTTGATTGGTCTCGTCCTGGTTATCTTGCGTCCGTGATGTTGGGGGCTAACGACTGGTTCCGCGGCTGTCCAGGTGGTCCATATGTAGGAAGTTCTCAAGTACGTGGACAGGTCCTTCTATCCAAATCTGCCATGGAGTCTGCTGGCTCTGGAACTCAATTCTCAGCAATCAACAATGATAGAGCTCGAGGTCCACTCTGGTGACCAACCCTGATTGGTGTCTATCTTTCAACTGATTTTACTGGGGGCTGGAGCTGGGTTTATAGGCTCGGTTTTGGACCCTGTAGGCCATAGGGATCTCGAGTTTTGATGGACTTATTTGAGCTCTCAATTGATACGGGAACTAGTTAAGGTGGTGATTACTGTTGTGGCACATGGCTATATGGAGCCTTCATAATGCGATATAACTGAGCCTTAGTAAGAGGTACTATTTTGGCTATACTGGAAGTATTTAGGGGAGAGAGACTGGATCTACTTTGCGAGGAGGATTGGGACAGCTGTGATAGGAGCGTCTCTCTTAGATTGTTCAATCTTCATTCTATGGTATAGCTGAGGTGCTAATTTAGTGATCAGAGTATGCAAGAAAGGTAAAGGGGTTATTGTGAGTTAATAGAGGTTAGTAAAGGTGTTAGTCATGCATGGTTAGTTCATTGATAGGAAGAATTCCTGTGCTACCTGGCAATTACCCGGAAGTCAAATCAGGGGTCAGGTATACCTCCGCAGGGGTTGGGGGTCTCCCTCCTCGGGGGGGGGGGGTAAAAAGGGGTAGGTGCGCGCCCTCTCTCTGTGATGGTCGTCCGGCGGCTGTGGCTGGGGGCTTGCCATATCACAAGTGTTTGTAATAACCCTCTGTTTATGAGACAGATGTGGGTGTTCGTAATACCAAAACCGAAGGTGCCTTGACTAGCTGGTTTAATCGGTTGGTTTGTTAATTGCATGGTTTGTTGGATGTGGTGGAGACTGGGTTGCTAACTCTGCCACATTTATCTGGAAGTATGGCAATAGAAGTTAGTCACTGGTGAGGCGGCTAGCCTCGCACAGACGATCATTTGGTACAGGGATGTGAATGGGTTGTGAGGGAATAGATGGCATGCAAAGGGTTAGTAAAGTTCTATTGGTGTTTCTTCCTACTGGGGAAAGGTAGGCTGGATAGGAGTATATATACAAAAGGTTTGAGAATGTTAGTAACGGAAAAGTTAAGGATATTCAGGGGGTATGCTGGAGAGGCTAGGTTAGGAGGGAGTGGAGGAGCGTGGGGGTTAACGAGAGGGAGAGGGTTAAGGGGGGCTACGTGGAAGTTTGACCCTAAGGTCTCTGGGCGTAGGGGTGGCATTAGACTACAGTTGGTATCGTAGCTTGGGGGTTAATGACAGGGAAAGTATGTTAGCCAAACGCTACCGGGGGATGAGCAATATGTGGTGGTATATGAGTCTGGAAAAGATAGAATCATGTGGACTGTGGGCTGTGTGAAAGAGGAGGTTAACTGTAGGTGTGTGCTTGACTGTGGATAAAAGTAGAGAAAAACATGGTGTATTATTACTCGTCAATACGAGGGGTTATGGACACTATTATTTGACACAATTTCTTGCTGATCTAGTTGTCCCTGGGAACTGCGTTTTCTATGAAATATAGACCAAAGAAAAGCGGCAGTTCGTAAGGGTACTTCGTTATTGTTTTGTGGTAGATATGTGTCTAGACAATGGTAAAAAAAAGTTATCTATACAATCTCTGGTTGGGGTAAGAATTAGAGTTACTGCATGGTGGCTAACATCTTCAGTCATTATCTCTGTCTAGGTCTTACAGGAATAATGGTTATATATTCAATGGCGTACCCGTGGGTTTCATAGTTTCTTATCAATTATGACATGGGGGTTAACATATTACTTCTCGGATGGAGGAACATACTATAGGTTTGACTCATGTATGGAGATAAAGAAAACCTAATATTTAGTAGTGGCCCCGTAATCATTGACGAACATGCCTATTATATAAGGCATCCTCTTCAAACACTAATCCGCCGTAGTTTGAATCTACCGTGCAGAGCATTTAAAATCTGAGGAGCCTTCATCATGAGCGCACGCGACCTCACTCATGGCTTCAGTCATTATGAATTGGGTTCTCACTACGAAAAAACTTTGTAAAAAATAAAAAACAAAAAGAAAATAAGAATAACTATCCAATAAGCTTTCCATCATATCGTGGATGTACTTGTGTGGATCTTTGACCAGACGCTGATTCAGGCGTCATTCTTCCTTCACTGACATATCAAGTAAACCAAAATCCTTAATACATCAACGAATGGGAAGGGGATGGTCGGGAGGGCCCCAGTCGTCAATGATTACGGGGCCACTACTAAATATTAGGTTTTCTTTATCTCCTTACAGGAGTCAAGCCTATAATTTATTAGTGGCCCCTCCATCATTGACGAACATGCCTGATTTCTAAGACTGGAGGGGACATTCGTAATCATATCATAACTCTAGAAAAGCAGATAATCAAACAACCACATAGTATTCTTACTTTTGTAAAAAAGAGATATTCGGGTGCATAAACTTTATACAGCCTAAATCTTCAAAAAGGGGTACAAGCAGGAGCGTGCTTCAAAGAAGCCTGCTTGAAAAAGGGTTAACTCTGAGACTCTGTGCACAGATCTGCTAGTTAAGAAGGCACCCCACTTAAAGTAAGTGGTGAAAACTAAAAACTTATAAGTTTACATGTGCACATATAAACCCCATTAACTAGTGGATATATTCCTAAAAATATAACCAAACATAAATTAATTCTTGTACATTCGTAGAAGTACTGAACTCGTGTACTTATGCAGAAGTAGGTACTTCAAAAGTAAAAGTCGTAGTTGCAACTACCGAGATTTCTCAAAAATCTATTGCTTCACAGCCAAGGCTACTTACAACAAGAATTGTTGTAACACTACTATTGGCCTTTAGCACAATTTCCTGCAATGAATACTACAGAGAAATTTTATAATACAATGCCTACAACCAGTATCACAGCTCGTATGTTCCGAACACATACTCCGGAGGGGTCTAGGGTGTCCTATGTCACACTGACTGCACCCTCCCCCCCTTTTTCTTGAAATTAAACAAAACGTGACTAAAAGGGCCACCTAGACCCTCTGCCGTAAAGCTATACATGGCAAGGAAGGTTTGTCCAGAGCTACTGAAAGGTATCGAGGCAAAAAACTCCTGATTAGAGGCCCACAACTGTGTGGACGTAATAACTTCCACCGAAAGATTATTAAGGAAACGTAAAGGGGCTGTCCCCTTGCGTAAATCGTGGGTCCTACCCACAACGCCAGGATTCTTCTCTTTAAAGTCCTCGACCAAGAGAGAAGCCAGTGTACGCTCCATCAAGCGTTCAACCGGACTTGCGACCCATAAAGCACCCTGGTGATTTAGAGGTGCCACTCTTAAATATTTGGTTAGAGCTTGCACTGGGCAAAAAAGATGGTGCACCTTTCCCCTGTTTAACGCCGGCACCGTGAACTCTGAAAACACGTGTTTACTGTGCTCAATCTCGGCTATGAATCCTAGGGAAGGTGCATTGTGAATACACGCATGAAGCCTATCAAACCTGAGGCAATTAGGTGCGTTGCTCATCGCCGCCAGCTCAGATACTCTGTTCCCGGTAGCCAAAGCCATAAAGAATACTGCCCTTTTGTAAAATCTGCAGTCTTTGGTACATACGGGAACGAGAATAACGACGATGCTTCGTCCAGAGACCATGTAGGCCTGAGCCGACGGGGAGGTGGGCGGTGTTTAAAACCTGCCCACATAAATCACTTTCAGATGAATGTTTCTGCATGAACAGATAAATTAAACAATAAACAACCAACGCCACCGAGGGCACAGTTTGTGTTGTTCTAAGAATCCGAGACGTAAAAGCTTGCCAATGCGATTGAAACTGTCGCTTTGTAGACTGGGTATATTGATTCGCTAATATCTTGGTCACGTCGCTACCATATGGTGCTAGCCACTTGGCCTCCTGAATGTCCAAAATGAACAAGTCCGCGAGGTATCTAGGTTGCCAATTGTGTTCTAACTGGAACAACCCGACCAGGAGTGACACTGGGTGCGGGCACCACGTGTTCAAATGCTGGTACCACACTGCGCCGGCCACAGGGGCGCGATTAGCGAGACTACGCCTCGCTAATCCTGTAGTTTGTTGACTACGTGGCACATTAGAGACGCGTCTGGCGGCGGAAATAGATAAATGGAACTCAACCTGTTCTCGTCCGTCATCAGAGCGTCAGGTCCGCCCGCCGGCGTTATCGTCCGGCGGGTGAGGTACGACTGAGTATCGCCATACACCTCGGCTGTGGCTGTCCCTCGCTTGCGAGCTCGGTATACTCCCTGAATGGGAGCCCTCGTCCGAGTCCCGTAAAGGTTTATGATAATTAAAAGCTCCCATAGCTCATTAACACATTGAAAGCAGAGCTGGTGAGCAAAATCATAACGTATACTAATTAATTTAATTTATATTTTAATTGTATTAAAATAAATCACTATAAATAAACACAATATTATCATAATATAATCATAGAAAATATATATGTTTATTATGATTCAGCTATTAAATTATTTCATTAACAAATAAAAATAAGATAGGGCTATCTGAGCTTAACGGCGTTGAACATACAGCAATGAGAGGTTCAAGTGCCGACACGACAGAGACTGGGGGAAAACTACCCCGCCCCCAGGAACTACCTGGTCACCTGGTGCAACACCGGTACTCCGCCCTGGAAAGAGAAATTTCCGGGGATTAATGCTCATAGGGTTACACCCAAAAAATGGTACAAAATATGTGCCTCAAAACCGCCGGTCAACGAACCGTAGCACTCCACCACTACTTTTCGTTGTCCTTTAGTTTCATATTAAAGATTTCAGCATATCTTTACCTGTCCAGAAGATTTAAGCATATCGTCTGAATCCTCATAAAGATGAAGCATATCTTCATTAAAGATGAAGTCTTGCAAGTATGATGAAGTATCCCTTTACACTTGAAACACTAGTAAGATTCCGGCATCTTTTTATCCCATAAAAAGTCTAAGCCTATCTTAATCTCTAATCTGGCTTCTCCCAGAAGCCCTCATAGATCGCCGTCTTGAAGGCCGTGATACCCTATTGTATCAATCAATTGTTTGGCAAATTATCGCGAATTGCAAATCAGTTAATATAACCACCCAAAGGTACAACCGCCGGGTTTTATATGCAATGTCAAACCAATTGTACCTGCCCCAGACCTCGTTGTAAAAAGGTCGCCGGGAGGGAAAGACTAAACAAACAAACGGCATTGTGACAATGGCTTAGTAAAGATTTCAGCATATATTTTACCTGTCCAAAAGAATTAAGCATAACTTTTTCATCCTCATAAAGATGAAGCATATCTTTATTAAAGATGAAGTCTTTCAAGTATCCCTTTACACTTGAAACACTAGTAAGATTCAGGCATCTTTTTATCCCATAAAAAGTCTAATCCTATCTTAATCTCTAATCCGGCTTCTCCCAGAAGCCCTCATAGATCGCCATCTTGAAGGCCGTGATACCCTGTTGTATCAATCAATTGTTTGGCAAATTATCTCGAATCGCAAATCCGTTAATATAACCACCCGAAGGTACAACCGCCGGGTTTTATATACAAGGACCCCAATGGAAATACGCCTAATGGCCTTATTGGGCTATCCTTAGTTGGAATTATGCAAGGCTGGTACATGTCATATTTATAACATACTATGTGGTACCAACTCTGTAAATTGCTAACTGAATAAATATTAATATTATTATGAATAGTATTATTATTATTAATGTCAAACCAATTATACCTGCCCCAGACCTCTTTGTAAAAAGGTCGCCGGGAGGAAAAGACCAAACAAACAGACAGCATTGTTTCAATGGCTTTGAAAAGCAGAGAAAACAAAGTCCAACGGTGTCAGCCTGATCACCTAGAAAACTGAGTGGAGCCCCCCTCGACGGGAATAACTCAGGAAGCCTGATCCCAGGCTCGACCATAGAAAACGCAGTTTCTGATGAGCCCTCAAGCGACCAAACTCGTCGGGGTAACTTACCTATTTTAGCCACCCTGACTAAAACTCGGTAAACAAAAACGGTGTTCTCGGAGCAACGAGAAAAACGCCGGAAAGGTAACCCACACTAAACTATTCATTACAGGAGGGCGTAATGCATAAAGCAATGAATAACACAGGAAGCCTGATCCCAGGCTCGACCACAGAAAACGCAGTTTCTTATGAGCCCTCAAGCGACCAAACTCGTCGGGGTAACTTACCTATTTTGAGCCATCCTGACTAAAACTCGGTAAACAAAAACGGGGTTCTCGGAGCAACGAGAAAAAACGCCGGAAAGGTAACATACACCAAACGAGACATTTTAACACATTTTATACAAAGGGTGTGCGCAAAAATAGGGATACCTGAACAGGAGGGCGTAATGCATAAAGCAAAAACCGGGGCAAAGGTAGCCATGACAGAGACTGGTGGGATACGTACTCCAGGTTCTGCATAGACCCGCCGGGACCCAGCTCTGGAAAAAAAGAAAATTTCCAGGAATTAATGCTCATAAGGTTAACCCAAACATGTTCGCACACAAGTGTTAAATAAAGACCAGCATGGCGTTTATAACTGATGAAGTCTTTCCGGTGGTGTTTGTTTCAAGATTCAATTTTGGAAAAACCCCCCCTAAAAAAGACGCCGGCCCCCGAATTATCTCGTAGATCAAAAACTGGGAAGCCTGACAATTATACGAGATCTAACTTCTCCCGAAGTTTCTTTTTAGATCGCCGTATGTTGAAGGCGGCGATACAAAACGTATCCCTCAATTGTCTGGTTAACTAACTGAATCGTAAATTCGTTATTCCCATCCCTCCAAGGAGCACCCGCCGGGTGTGAATATTAGTTTTAAAAAACGTTAACCCCAATTGTGCCCTAAAGCGCCGTATGTTGAAGGAGGCGATACACAATGCATCCCTCAATTGTCTGGTCAACTAAACTGAATTTTGCAAATTCGGACATCCCACCCTTCCAGGTTGCACCCGCCGGGTGATTTAAAGTTTAAAAGTTAACCCCAAATGTTCCTAACCCACTTCTTTGTAAAAGATCGCCGGGGAGGAAATACAAAGATCGCGAATTGCAAATCAGTCAATATAACCACCCAAAGGTACCACCGCCGGGTTTTATATGTAATGTCAAACCAATTGTACCTGCCCCAGACCTCTTTGTAAAAAGGTCGCTGGGAGGGAAAGACTAAACAAACAAACGGCATTGTTTCAATGGCTTATTAAAGATTTCAGCATATCTTTCACCTGTCCAAAAGAATTAAGAATAACTTCTTAATCCTCATAATGATGAAGCATATCTTTATTAAAGATGAAGTCTTTCAAGTATCCCTTTACACTGGAGACACTAGTAAGATTCAGGCATCTTTTTATCCCATAAAAAGTCTAAGCCTATCTTAATCTCTAATCCGGCTTCTCCCAGAAGTCCTCATAGATCGCCGTCTTGAAGGCCGTGATACCCTATTGTATCAATCAATTGTTTGGCAAATTATCTCAAATCGCAAATCCGTTAATATAACCACCCGAAGGTACAACCGCCGGGTTTTATATGCAATGTCAAACCAATTATACCTGCCCCAGACCTCTTTGTAAAAAGGTCGCCGGGAGGTAAAGACCAAACAAACAGACAGCATTGTTTCAATGGCTTTGAAAAGCAGAGAAAACCAAGTCCAACAGGTGTCAGCCTGATCACCTAGAAAACTGTGTGGAGCCCCCCTCGACGGGAATAAACCAGGAAGCCTGATCCCAGGCTCGACCATAGAAAACGCAGTTTCTGATGAGCCCTCAAGCGACCAAATTCGTCGGGGTAACTTACCTATTTTAGCCACCCTGACTAAAACTCGGTAAACAAAAACGGTGTCCTCGGAGCAACGAGAAAAACGCCGGAAAGGTAACCCACACTAAACTATACATTACAGGAGGGCGTAATGCATAAAGCAATGAATAACACAGGAAGCCTGATCCCAGGCTCGACCACAGAAAACGCAGTTTCTTATGAGCCCTCAAGCGACCAAACTCGTTGGGGTAACTTACCTATTTTGAGCCATCCTGACTAAAACTCGGTAAACAAAAACGGTGTTCTCAGAGCAACGAGAAAAAACGCCGGAAAGGTAACCCACACCAAACGAGACATTTTAACACATTTTATACAAAGGGTGTGCACAAAAATAGGGATACCTGAACAGGAGGGCGTAATGCATAAAGCAAAAACCGGGGCAAAGGTAGCCATGACAGAGACTGGTGGGAAACTTACTCCTGGTTCTGCATAGACCCGCCGGGACCCAGCTCTGGAAAAAAAGAAAATTTCCAGGAATTAATGCTCATAAGATTAACCCAAACATGTTCGCACACAAGTGTTAAATAACCCGCCGGGTAACGAGACGTAATACTCAACGACTACAGCTTGCTACGCGGTGGGGTTTCCTAAGTAAAAGATTTCAGAATATCTTAATTTGTCCAAAAGATTTATGAATACCCTCTGACATAATATATAAAGACCAGCATGGCGTTTATAACTGATTAAGTCTTTCCGGTGGTGTTTGTTTCAAGATTCAATTTTGGAAAAAAAAAAATAAAAAAGACGCCGGCCCCCGAATAATCTCGTAGATAAAAAACTGGGAAGCCAGACAAATATACGAGATCTAACTTCTCCCAAAGTATCTTTTTAGATCGCCGTATGTTGAAGGCGGCGATACAAAACGTATCCCTCAATTGTCTGGTTAACTAACCGAATTGTAAATTCGTTATTCCCACCCTTCCAGGGAGCACCCGCCGGGTGTGAATATTAGTTTAAAAAACGTTAACCCCAATTGCGCCGTAAGCTGAAGGCGGCGATACAAAACGTATCCCTCAATTGTCTGGTTAACTAACTGAATTGTAAATTCGTGATTCCCACCCTTCCAGGGAGCACCCGCCGGGTGTGAATATTAGTTTAAAAAACGTTAACCCCAATTGTGCCTTAAATTGACGTATGTTGAAGGAGGCGATACACAATGCATCCCTCAATTGACTGGTCAACTAAACCGAATTTTGTAAATTCCGTCATCCCACCCTACCAGGTTGCACCCGCCGGGTGATTTAAAGTTTAAAAGTTAACCCCAATTGTTCCTAACCCCACATCTTTGTAAAAGATCGCCGGGGAGGAAATACAACAACAGCATAGTTTTATATTGGCTTTGCAAAACCGAAAAAACTACAAACAACACGTGTCCGTATGAACACTGTTAGAGGGGTACAGCCAACCTGCCGGGAATCAGAAGGAGCCTGAAACAGGCACCCCAGAGACGCAGTCGTGGGGAGCCACAGACACCCACACGCCGGGGAAACAAGCCTGTTTTTAAACCACGCGTGGCCAAAACTCGGTAACCAGCTGGGTTTTTTCATGGTGTAACCGAGAAAAACCCGCCGGAAATAACCCACCCCGTCCAGATACCATCTGAACGCAACACAGGACCGAGGCGTAGCCAAAACACAACTAACGCCGGGCCCAACATAGTCCGTGGAATTAGCCAATACACAACTAACCCAGGACACATAAATAGTCCGTGGAATTAGCCAAAACACAACTAAACCAGGACACACATCACACAGTAGTACATATTTAGAAAATAAATCAATAACACTTGTATATGTGGTAAAGCTACGAGAGGCTGGCTAGGCCTAGGCAGACGGAAAATATTAACATGTCGGAATATAAACAAAAAGCACTGAATTATATCACAACAGGAACCACCGCCAACACACCACTGTAGCAAATACTTCCGGCAAAGGGAAGAACTGACTCGGGACCAGAAAAAACTTCACTAAGTGAAGAAAAATACGCTGAGAATGTCAGCAAAAATACGCTACCTCATCAGAAAGATAAAAGGAAGCAATAACGCGTAATGAAAGCTGCCTGCAACACAAAGCTAGCTAACTGTGACAAAGTTCACCTGTCCACAACCGGACCACGAGGGTACATCCGAAATAGATGCCCCAAACACATGACCCAAAATACACTTGACTGCGGGCAACCAGCCCAGGACACTCCTGCTACGCATATCCTAACCTTACTCGATACATCCCGGAGTAAACAAATGAGAAAAAACTCACTAGGGACGCAGCAAATACGGAACCAGCGGAGCGTGGAGAGACACGTCCGGGCCGGCTGACCGCAGAGCAGAGAAGGAAGAATGACGTCTGAATCAGCGTCTGGTCAAAGATCCACACAAGTACATCCACGATATGATGGAAAGCTTATTGGAAAGTTATTCTTATTTTCTTTTTCTTTTTTATTTTTTACGAAGTTTTTTCGTAGTGAGAACCCAATTCATAATGACTGAAGCCATGAGTGAGGTCGCGTGCGCTCATGATGAAGGCTCCTCAGATTTTAAATGCTCTGCGCGGTAGATTCAAACTACGGCGGATTAGTGTTTGAAGAGGATGCCTTATGTAATAGGCATGTTCGTCAATGATGGAGGGGCCACTAATAAATATAGATTTATGGGGGCGGTTGGTCTTCAGAAACTTAGTCTGGCAAGACAAGGTATTTTAGGGGGTTACATATTACTTCTCGGATGGAAGAACATACATGGATTGATGGGGGCGGTTGGTCTTCAGAAACTTAGTCTGGCAAGTCAGGGGTTAACATATTACTTCTCGGATGGAAGAACATACATAGATTTATGGGGGCGGTTGGTCTTCAGAAACTTAGTCTGGCAAGACAAGGTATTTTTAGGGGGTTAACATATTACTTCTCGGATGGAAGAACATACATAGATTTATGCCTGTCTGAACTGATTGGCATTGGCTCAACCTAGGGACAGGGCATGGGTGTATTAAATTAAGGTGTACTCATGTTCATCATCATGTAGGTAGAGTCTGGCAGGTAAGAGGTGTAGGACACGAGGGGTAGTGGATACGCGAGGTGGGGGAGGGTTGTGAATTGTAAAGGGGGTGGTTTGAGGCTAGGCGCCGCACCGCTCGTGACCTAGGATAGTGACCCTTAATGCGCTAGACATAGGGGTGGCATTTCCCTACGATCGAACAGGTAGGGTGGTGGGTGCAGCGGGGCGTGAAGGATAAGCGGACAGGATGACCCAAAACAGGGGACCACTGAGCATAGGGTCACGAAGCAAAAATAGAGTAGTGTGGATTGTGGATACGAAGGAGGTGATTGGAAGACGTATAACAATTGTGGAAAAGCAAATGGAAGAGATGAACACAATGGCAGATAAAAGATAATTAAACTAAGGATTGAATACATGCATGAATGACGACATTATATCCGTCGTCCTAATAGGATGATGAAACCGGGTTGGTATGCACGTGGCACAATACGACACAAGGACAGTGCCGCTATGTCATATCTATACTGGTGGCGTACTCCGGTTAATATTATATATACACTTAGTTACTGGAAGAACAAGGCAAGTGCGGGGCGATTGAGCACGGGGGTACATATGTCTATACTCGTCATGGAAAGGGAGATACTAGGTAGCTTTCCTGCATCTCTCCTGATAATCGTCTGCAGATTGGTCATAGTGAGTTTATCCGAATTAACAGGCCTAAATCAATACAATAACTGGCATAGGGTTATCGGGTGTATAGAGTCGTGGTTAAAGGTTGGGAATCTATAGTTAGTGGATAAAACAACGGGAGGTTAGAGACATAGAATTGCTAGAATTGGGGGGGACTCTGATTGTTATATAACTAAATACAGGGCTGACGTAATCACGATCTGATTTGGTGTGAAATGGAAGCTAAGGTCGCCTCGAACCTACACAATGAAAGTAATATAGCCTGTATGGTGGTTACCTAATTAAATACATACTTAGGTGGTACATCAAGAATATCAGTGAGTAAAGTATTGTGGTTTGTATATTAGAAGACTGTGATTGAGCGACGTATAATATGTGGAATGAATTGAGAGGGAGAGAGAGAGACCAAATCGGGAATGGTAAAGGGGCCTGGGATCTCGTTGGGGATGGGAGTTTCGCTCTCAGGATTTTCGTTCCTGTGGCTCGTTAGGGTTGGAGGTTTCGCTCTCAGGTTTTTCGTTCCTGTGGTATTTTTACTATGAAATAGTGCGATGGCTGTGAAAAGGACTGGGAGTACCTGCGATTATGTATGGCATGGAGGCTGTCGGGAATTTAGATAAAGGTTAAATTATATATCACTGGTACATGAAATATCCCAACAAATAGTTATAATATAATTACCAACAAGGTATTCGTCGATGGGTGTAATCCAGTCCCCCACACGCGGCTAATTCAATTGCATGACATGTAGGAATGTTCACATAATACAATATCGATACAATGAACTTAGCTTAAGAGGACTGGTGATGTAGGACTGTTGTTAATATTGTTGTAGATTAATATTTGTAGCACATGGTGAACTGTGGGTTGAGTCAGAGCCGGGGGAGGAGATGTTGACTGTTTGGTGTTG
Source organism: Paralithodes platypus (assembly GCA_032716605.1). Taxonomy (NCBI): domain Eukaryota; kingdom Metazoa; phylum Arthropoda; class Malacostraca; order Decapoda; family Lithodidae; genus Paralithodes; species Paralithodes platypus. Next base: position 13,165,692 of record CM064573.1, on the reverse strand, counting down.
ATTGAGAGACTCAAGGGGCCGGCCTCCGATCGCTTCGCGAAATTACATATGGCTGCCGGCTCATAATAATTATAACCCATAACTTGGTTTCATAATACATCTAGAGCTGATGTAGATATTTATACATTACAGTTAATATTTAACCTAACTTAAGAATAAACTACAATACACAAAGAACCAGCCGAAATCGTACAAGCGATACGATACCGCCAAATTCAAATGTCCTATTGGACCAAAACCTGTCGGGATCATTACCCTATTCCCGACAGAGGCGGTGGAAACGACTGAGGCAGAAACGAGGAAATTAGAAACAATACAAAATAAAATCGGAAGGACGGGATTAGGGGCAAATAAATACATAGCACAGGAAGCAATCCGGGGAGAAATGGGGTGGAGTACGTTTGAAGAAAGGATAGGGAAAGTTAAAGGGAAGTACAAAGTGAGGCTAGAAGGGATGGAGGAAAATAGGTGGCCATAGCAGCAACGCGTTCCGTTGACAGCTAGCAAAAAATTGCTTTGTGCGAGCGCTTTGCTAGGCTAGCGGTATGACATTGCTTCCTCACTCTGCTCGCTCTGCTAGGCTAGCAAAGCGAGCAGCCAAAAGAGGTTGCTAGGTTGACCTAGCAGAGTGATCAATGAAAGTGTAAATTATTGGTTTTGCCTATTTCCACACTATTAATAGTAATTAAAATGCCCCAGAACGAGAAGCCCACCACAGAAGCCACGAGCGAACACCACACAGAAACACCCGAAAGAAAGGTCCACAGAACGAAAGGACCAGCTGACCGAGCCAACCAGTTCAGACAGGCCCAAGCCCGCAGGGCTAAGCAGCTCCAAACCACACCTGCCTACCCCTTCTAAACACTGACCTTTCCCCCACCTCACATACACTACTCCTCGTGTCCTACATGATGACGAACATAAATACTCCTTAAAGTTAATACACCCATGCCCTGTCCCTAAGTCTAGGATATTAATATCAACATACCCTAAAATACCTTGTCTTGCCAGACTCAGTTTCTGAAGACCAATCGCCCCCATAAATCTATGTATGCAATCCTTAGGTTAGTTATTAATGTCAACATACCCTAAAATACCTTGTCTTGCCAGACTAAGTTTCTGAAGACCAATCGCCCCCATAAATCTATGTATGCAATCCTTAGGTTAGTTATTAATATCAACATACCCTAAAATACCTTGTCTTGCCAGACTAAGTTTCTGAAGACTAATCACCCCCATAAATCTATGTATTCAATCCTTAGGTTAGTTATTAATATCAACATACCCTAAAATACCTTGTCTTGCCAGACTAAGTTTCTGAAGACCAATCGCCCCCATAAATCTATGTATTCAATCCTTAGGTTAGTTATCTTTATCCGCCATTGTGTTCATCTTTTCCATTTACTTTTCCACAATTGTTATACGTCTTCCACTCTCCTCCTTCGTATCTACAGTCCACACTACTCCATTTTGCTTCGTGTCCTACACCTCTTACCCGCCAGACTCTACCTACATGATGATGAACAGGAATACACATTCATATTAAAACACCCATGCCCTGTCCCTAGTTTGAGCCAATGCCAACCAGTCAGACAGCCATAAATCTATGTATGTTCTTCCATCCGAGAAGTAGTATGTTAAAATCCCATGTCCTAATTGATAAGAAACTAAGATACCCACGGGTACACCAGTGAGATAGAACCATTGCCCCCGTAAGACCTAGACAGCCATGACTACAGATGTTAGCCACCATGCTATAACTTAATGCTTACCCCAACCAGAGATGGTATAGATAACCTTTTTTTGTCCATTGTCTATCATAGTATCACGAAACAATAACGAAGTACCCCTACGAACTGCCGTTTTTCTTTGGTCTATATTTCATAGAAAACGCAGTTCCCAGGGACAACTAGACGTACAAGAAATCGTGTCAAATAATAGTGTCCATAACCCCTCGTATTGACGAGTAATAATACACCATGTTTTTCCCTACTTTATCCACAGTCAAGCACACACCTACAGTTAACCTCCTTCTCCCCCACAGCCCCACAGTCCACATGATTCTATCTTTTCCAGACTCATATACCACCCCATAGTTGCATCCCCCGGTAGCATTTGGCTAACGTATTTTCACTGTCCTTTCAAACTCCAATATCAACTGTAGCCTAATGCCACCCCCACGCCCGGAGACCTTAGGGTCAAATTTCCACGTAGCCCCCCTGAACTCTCTCCCTCTCATTAACACCCCGCGCTCCTCGACTCTTTTCCGACCTAGCCTCTCCCTCATACCTCATGAAGATTCTTGATTTTTCCGTTGCTAACGCTCTCCAACCTTTTTTATATGTACTCCTACCCAGCCTACCTTCCGTTAGAAGGCCGGAACAACATTAGAACTTTACTAACCCCTTGCATAGCATCTATTCCCTTACAACCCATTCACAACCCTGCACCCAATGATCGTCGGTGCGAGGCTAGCCGAGGCTAGTAACTAACTTCTATTGCCATACTTCCAGATAAATGTGGCAGAGTTAGCAACCCAGTCTCCACCACATCCAGCAAACCATACAATTAACAACCAACCGATTAAAACCAGCTAGCCAAGGCACCTTCGGTTTTGGTATTAAGAACACCCACATCTGTCTCATAAACAGAGGGTTATTACAAACACTTGTGATATAGCAAGCCCCTAGCCACAGCCGCCGGACGACCATCCCAGAGAGAGGGCGCCCAGCTACCCCTTTTTACCCACCCGAGGAGGTATACCTGACCCCTGTTTTGACTTCCGGGTCATTGCCAGGTAGCACAGGAATTCTTCCTATCAATGAACTAACCATGCATGACTAACCCCCTTACTAACCTCTATTAACCCACAATAACCCATTCACCTTTCTTGCATACTCGGAAAATCAAATTAGCACCTCAGCTATACCATAGAATGAAGACTGAACAATATAAGAGAGACGCCCCTATCACAGCTGTCCCAGTCCTCCCCGCAAAGTAGATCCAGTCTCCCTCCCCTCAATACTTCCAGTATAGCCAAAATAGTACCTCTTACTAAGGCTCAGTTATATCACATTATGAAGGCTCCCTATAGCCATGTGTCACAACAGTAATCACCACCTTACCTAGTCCCCGTATCTTTTGAGAGCTCAAATAAGTCCATAAGACTCGAGATCCCTATGGCCTACAGGGTCCAAAACCGAGCCTATAAACCCAGCTCCAGCCCCCAGTGAAATCAGTTGAAAGATAGACACCAACCAGTGGCTAACCCCCTGAATTTAACCTTTAGCTCTGCCCTTGTGTTGTTCCTGAGTTGTGAGATTCCAGAGCCGGCAGACTCCGTGGCAGATTTAAAATAGAAGCATCTGTCCACGTACAAGTATCTATGTGCACCTTATAACCTTCACACACACTAGTGGGTATATAAGTGTGTAGCCAGCACCGATCGCCAAGAGATCCGACTTGAGAGCTTCCTACATTTGGACCACCTGGATGGCCGCGGAACCAGTCGTTAGCCCCCAACATCACGGACGCAAGATAACCAGGACCAGACCAACAAAATACTATCCAAGATTCACTTTATTAGTACTAACGTGTTATAGTACTAATTCGAAATTCACTTATTAATCTTTCTATGAAGTGGCTATAACTTTGCCCAGTGTAATTCATATATAACCATTCCATTTGGGGAGTACTAAGCGTATCAGTGTTCATTAATTAACAGGCGACATTAACTCTCGTAATTACCTTTATCCAGATATTAAAACCCTAGTGATATCTAACGTTCGCCCACTGATTTGTGTTCTACGTATTTCTGCCATAAGAATATAAAACTTAGATCAGTACCCCCCTGAGGTTACTAGAATTCCCGTGCTCTAAAACATACGCGTGTCTAATTCTAGTCTGTGAACTACTACTTGTGCACCAGACCTGCCAGTAATAAATCTAATTAGTGAAATTGAATCCATAAGTAACATTGAGGTCTTCCAGTATATAAACTTGCGAACCAAACCAGTGATCAGAAGAGTATACCTGAACGTTGGAAGTGGAAGACTAGGCTCCATCCAGATCCACTAATGCTAGCGGTTCATTTCTATCATTTGTCTTGTACGAGTATTCCTACTTTCCTATGCTCCCTATTAACCTACTTAAATAAACGTGATCGTGTGTCTTGTTACTGGGTGTTTATTTTGTGTTCTCTATTCCTCATACCTTGTATTGTGCATGCAGCCTTATATACCCAGTCAGTTAGAACCCACATTACCCAAGTTAATCCTGTAGAAAAACAGGGCATAACATTGGCGGCAGCGGTGGTTCTTGATTCGGATAAAAGGTTGCATTACATTGCAAGTTTGGAACAGCCAGAACACGATAACATCATGGCACACCGTTCTCACATTCCCATCCCACATTATGATGGAGAAACTTACGAGATCGAAACGTTCATGGACATAGTGAAACCCGTACTTGACCTAGTTTATACCACGGATGCAGAAAAAATAGCCGTGACATTAACGCACCTGGGAAAAGCCGTTTCCCTGGTTGCCTATCAAGTGCACCCTGCTCTCACATGGGACGAATTTCGCCCAATAGTGATAGAAGCCATTAAGCCTTCGTTGGATGTTTTCGTGGCCCACACCCGTATCCAAGACACTAAATTCGAAGGCGATCTAGATGCCACAGTGAATATGATCGCCCAACACATAAAAGTTTCTTTCCCCACATTGACCAGAATCCAACAAGAACAGCAGATTCTGGTCAACCTTGTATCAATATTGCCCTCAGCAGTAAAAGACCATTTCCGTGTGCACGATTTCGTCAGATATCAAAAAGATCTCATCACGATCCGACGTATTTTGGCAGTGCGCACAGAAGCACCCACCCAAATCGCTGTGATCAAGAGGTTTCCCACGCACCCGCAGCACCCCGACCACCAAAACTCCAAGAATGCCTACCCATCCTCATCCTTCCACAACAGACCCACCTACCCTTCCGGCAAGCCCCAACACAGTAGACCCCGGTTCCAACCTACCCAGCCACGCAGAATCTTCAACCGGAACAAAACCTACAACACCTACCAAAGTAAAAACCCTACCTTAGTAATTATCAACCCCTATGATTTCCCTGCCTGTAATGCTCAGTGTGCCCTCCATCAAATTCGTGACTCTGCCAAATCTCGCCCCTTTACTCCTTGCATTTCTGTAAATGAAGAGGAGTTGGGACAAGAGGAAGAAATGGAGGAAAGGCACACTGGAGAAATAGCCCCTATCATGACCTCAGAGGATACCGAGGAAACCCTGGAGGAGGTAGATACCGACCCCAGGATTTTTAAAGTACCCCCCGCCCAAGATGGCCTCGGCGGGGGACGCCATAACTGACCGCACTGCCCCCATTTATTACATGGCCAAAATCAAGGACATTCCTGTCAGCTTGTTAATCGACACGGGAGCTGCCAAGTCATGTTTGTTCAAGTCTTATTATGATCAACACCACCGACTATTTGGCCCCTTGTTAACCACCAAAGCAGAACTAATCTCAGCTGCTGATACTTACTTAAATCTCCTAGGAGACACTTTGCCCCTATCAGTAACTACTCCTGCCCCCCATTGTCGTTATTATCACACGTTCACAGTATTTTCCTCCCACTGTAAACATTACGATGGCTTCCTTGGACTTGACCTCCTTCAAAAACTCCAGGCCCAGGTTGACTGCGGCCAAAGGCTGATCTCATTAAAAAACAAATTCCAACCCAAAGCCTCTGACAAACCAATCACGCAGAAACCCATTCACAAAAAGAAAAAACACCTTCCCCCTCAACAAACCCTGAGTCAGGGTTACCAAGTTGCAGCTAGCACTAAGGTGACTCCTAAACCCTCCCCTTGCCCCGAATTCTCTCAAAATATCACCCAATTCAGTAAAAAAATGCCTCAACAAACGAAAGAAGACAAGTCCAAGCAACTCCCTCTCGGTAATCCCCTCAATTCTCGTAACTCTGTCCAGGATAAATCCTCCCATGTTTTCAGGACAGACTCTGATATATGTAACCATAATTCTATCAAATGTTTATGTACACATGTTTCCAGGGAAAATGCCGACCTATGTACCCAACAATGTTTCCCCCATACCCCCAGAAATGTTCAGCTATCCCACAACCAACAAAATTTCCCTTGTGACAGTTTTCCGTCAGTAGCTCCCTTCCCCCCCCCCACACAATGCACACCCCTAGAAAACTTCACAACCCCACACTTGACTCGCCCTCTCATGACAAACAAACTCACCAGTCCCAGAAAACCTTTAACCAGACCGTTACTGCCACCAAGAAAATTCCCCACATTCGTCCTTTTAACAACCCCAAATCAATACACCAGTCCTCCACCAATAACCCAGGTTCTACACCTAACTCTTCCCCCACCAACCCAACTCAGTCCCACCAACAAATCCCGTTTTCTAACTCGCTCACCTCTCACCACCCTGACCCGCCCGCAAGCGCCGTTAATCCTCCCCTCACGCGTGCCGACCGAGGGACACAACTATGTTACCACCATGCCCCCAGAAATGTCCAGCTATTCCACACCCACCCCAATCCCCCTTGTGACAGTTTTCCGTCAGTAGCTCCCTTCCACCCCCACACAATTCACACCCCTAGAAAACTTCAAAATCCCACACTTAACTCGCCCTCTCATGACAAACAAAACCACCAAATCCATATAAACTCCAAACAAACCGTCACTGCCACCGACAAAACTCCCCAAATTCGTCCTTCTAACCACCACCAATCCTTACATCAGTCCTCCCCCAATAACCCATCTTCTATACCTCACCCTTCCCCCACCAACCCTCCACAGTCCCTCCAACAAATTCCGTTTTCTAACTCCCTCACACCGCGCACTACTGATCCTCCCACACGCGCCGTTAATCCCCCCCTCACGCGTGACCCTCACCAAAGTGACCTTTCCCCCCTTATGCGTACCAAGCACCTGCTCGCCAGTCAATCCCCCACCATCATTATCCCAGCTGTAGTTCAAGATAAATGTCAGATTCCCCCCCACCATCAAAAATGGGTGAACCTTCGACCCATACCCCAAACTCACATGATATTTTCCCCCACTACCACGTCCACCAACCCCAATCGTTGCCTCTTACAACCCGCCATCATTTCCGCTCGCATCAACCACATTCTCGTGGCAAATATCTCCGAGGAATCCCTGACATTACCAAAAGGTCTCATTATAGGAGACCTCGAAACTTTTGATGACCTCTCCATAGATTTTAATGACACCCTTACCAGCCTCCAATTGCCCCCTCTCCCGGACACATTATCCGACCAAAAAAAAAACGGCATGTACGACCTATTGCTAGAGTTCAGTGACGTGTTTGCCCAACAACCCACCGAAATCGGACAGACCGATGTAGAACAACACATCATTAACACCACAGGCCCCCCCATACGACAACCATCCCGTAGAAAAAATCCCATACAACGTCAGGAAGAGGAACGCCAAGTCCAAGAGATGTTAGAGGCCGGTATTGCCACCCCGTCCATTAGTCCCTGGTCTTCCCCTGTTGTCCTAGTCAAAAAGAAAGATGGGTCAACCCGTTTTTGCGTCGATTACAGGACCATGACGTAACCATTAAAGACGCTACGCCATTACCCCGGATAGACGATTCCCTTGACTCCCTACACGGATCCAGATGGTTCACTACCCTCGACTTGCAAGCAGGGTATTGGCAAGTGCCTATCAAGGCTGAGGACCAAGAGAAAACAGCATTTTCCACTGGTGGTGGCCACCACTACGAATTTAACGTCCTACCTTTTGGCCTCTGTAACGGACCCGCCACTTTCTCCCGTTTGATGGAAGCGGTATTACATGGCCTAACCTGGGAAACCTGCCTAGCCTATCTAGACGATATTATTGTGTACTCACCAACCTGGGAAGAACACCTCCTCAGGTTGAGACAAGTCCTTCAAAGAATCCGAGCCGCCGGGTTGAAATTAAAACCCTCAAAGTGCGAGATTGCCCGAAATAAGGTAGATTTCCTCGGCCACGTAATATCTGAACATGGTATTGCACCAGACTCAAAGAAACTTCAAGCCATACAAAACCAACCCCCACCCACCACCGTTAAAGGAGTACGTTCGTTTCTAGGTTTAGCCACATACACAGACGTTTCGTCCCCCACTTTGCCACCATAGCCAGACCCCTCCACCAACTCACCCACAAAGACACCCCGTTCACCTGGACACCTGAAAGAGACCTCGCGTTTAACACTTTGAAACAAAAGCTAATCCAAGCCCCTATTGTCGCTTTCCCTGATTACCATAAACCGTTCCGTCTTTATACCGACGTATCTCTGTACGCCATTGGTGCAGTTTTAGCTCAAGTCAGAGACGGAGAGGAACATGTGATAGCGTATGCCAGCTCCACCCTCAACCAAGCACAACAGAATTATGCAGCCACCAAGAGAGAGTGCTTAGGGATCATTTGGGCACTCAGCCACTTCCGGTCATTTGTGTTGGGCGCAAAACTCGATATAATAACCGACCATCAATCTTTACAATGGCTGCGTAAGTGCGAAACCAACTCAGCCATTTTGGTACGTTGGAGGGAGACACTAGAGGACTACGACTTTACAATACAGTATCGTCCAGGCAAACTTCACACCAATGCAGACGCCCTGTCACGTTTGCCAGTACCAAAAGACCCCCCCACCAACCTAGCCGCCTTACAAAACACTGAGCTTTTATCTACCCCCATCCCCCAACATAATTCCCCCTCAGCCCCCTCCCTAATTCAATCTTGGGAAGCAAGAATCAGACCACCCTGGATACCGTTAAATGTCTTCAGGAAACTGACTCGCTGGGGAGATCAACTTGCCACAGACTCTGGTCACATAATCTTAGACCCCACCATTGCCCACGACTACATGATTGCCATCCACGAGGGAAACGGCATACACCTTGGACAAAAGAAGATGTTAAAAATCTTCACAGATCAATACTGGACCCCCAACCCCTCCAAAATTGCACAACGAGTGACAGAATCCTGCAAACCGTGTTTATTGGGGAAGGATAGATCACGCACCCCAGGCCCAGCTGGTACCATGTCTGCTACCAAACCGTTCCAAGTCCTATCCCTCGACATCATGGGCCCATTTCCTTCTTACGATGGCAAACGCTATATCGTCACATTTGTTGACGTATATTCAACATTTTTAATAGCTTGCCCAGTTAAAGACCACACAGCCACCACAGTCGCCACACTGCTTGCCACAGAAGTATTCCCTATATTCGGCCTTCCCCTTGCTCTTCTATCCGACAATGCCCCCGAGTTTAGTGGACACGTTTGGCAACAGTTCACCCAACAATGTGGTATTAAGATTAAACACTCATCCCCGTACTGGCCTCAAGGAAATGCTATATGCGAACACAGCCATCGCACCATCAACAATCAGTTACGGACAAAAATGATTGCTCTTAACACCTCAGACTGGCCATCACAACTAAAGATGATACAATGGGGCATGAACACCTGTCCCCGAGAAGACGGTATTTCCCCTCATGAACGTGTTTACGGCGTACCCCCCCTGTTACTGCCGTTCCACCATCACGCTCACCTCCCCTCCACCACCTCCACAATTGACCCATTGCAACATCTGCAAAACACCCTCCATACCGCCCAAACCTGTCAAGACACCAAAACTGATAACCCCGATGACAAAAACCCTTTCGCCATCCATGACACCGTAATGGTACCCAACCTCCCTATCACCAACAAATTAGGCCCTCGCTATGTTGGGCCCTACACCATCACACAAGTCCCAAACGCCTATCAAGTCACCATCGATTATCACGGCGTGACTCGCACGTTCCGAACTAGATTCGTCCGAGCGTTTAAACCGCTCAAACCACAAGACAATACCCCACCCCACACGTCTGAACCGGAATTAAACACCCCTACTAACCCTTCCACTCAGGCTATGAATATTCCCACACAAACCCCTAAGGACCTAAGCCCTCCGACACCGAACAGACAAATCATTCCTCAACATACCCCCCAAACTAACCTCCACAAACCCCAAGCCCCCACTATCACACCCTCCTCCACCATGACACCTTCTTTCACTTCTGATAGTCAAGTACCTCCCCAACTTATCCAAGTACGAAAACCTCCACCCACAACCCCGACCACAACAGAAACTCTCCCGTCTAGCCCTGAGATACCTCCCCCAGGCACCACAGTAAGAAAACCCCCCCCCCCCCACCCAAAACCAAGTACACACCCAAAAACACCACACAATCTACCTCAGTAACCTCACGCTACAACTTACACCCACGACAAAAATCTTTTAAAACCTCCAGAAAACACACCCTGCTAACCAAGTTCCGTAGGGCTGCCAGACCACTACCCTCCTCCTCCTCCTCCTCCTCTTCTTCTTCTTCGTCGAATTCTCCTCCACAAAGGGAAAGAAGACGAATAATCACCAGTAAACACCATAAACCCTCTAACTATATTCCAGAAGTAACAACCCCCACCCCCCCACGAAAACACATACCTTCCTCTTCAACCTCATCCCCTCTCCACCCCCACCTCATTACCCTGAATGACCTGCTAGATCTACCCCCCCACCAAACACCCATAAAACCGCCTACTTCCACCACCAGCAAATCACCGACCTCACCAAAGAACACACCCCACACACGTCCCTACCCCCAACCCTCCAACTTAAATCTACACTCCCTACCCACCCATCAAGCCCCCCCCCCGCATCCACCCCCTTCCCCTCCACTATCCCCACAACCACACCCACACATCAACCAACCTCCTCATCTCATCGAACACCCAACCAACCCCCCTAAAAAATCCCTCCCCAATGTCACCCCTGAGAGAACCCCCATACATACCCCCACCAAATCCTCTTCCATTCCGCCTACCACCCTCACCCAACAAAAACCTCCACACGCATCTACCTCTCAAATAACCCCCGACATCGCCCCCAATAGATGCCCTTCACCTGTAAAACGTTCTTCCCCTCAATATAAAACATCGTCGAGCGACTCAAGCCCCACGACAAACATCTACCTTCCCACCAGGACCTCCAGAGGTAGAATAATCAACAGACCCATCAGATTTAAAGACAGTTATACAAAAACAACACCTCGTTCTGACACTAAAGACCCAAGCCACACAACACACACACCCCCTCCTTCTCACACACCTCCTTCACCCACCTTACCTAAACCGATCTTGCGCATTGCCTCACTATATTTTCTCAGCCTACAACACCGCCCAAGAAAACCCCCAAAACCCCAGACTCATATCCCCCCTTCATCCCCAGCTCCGTTTTCGCGCGGTAATCCCTCCCCTTCGGTTAGTAACCCATTCACCACACTAAACAGACCTCCTGTCAATCCCACACACCTCACTCCGACCCCCACGGGGGAAAACTACAAACCATTCATACGAAAGGTTAAAGTAAAAACCCCCACAGGGCGCTTAGCCTGCCTACAATGCCCGCATCAAGCCCGGGCAACCGCCCTCCACAACACAGAGGACACATTCCTACAGGTATACATTGACCTGCAAAAGAAACCTGACCCTCGCTCTCTTGCTTGGTAGGACCTTCTAAATACCCTCAAAATGACCCACCATGACTATGCTTCTTTTTACTTCACCCTTGAGGCTCGGGGACGAGCCTACAATGAAGGAGAGTGAAGTAAAATGACCCAGAACGAGAAGCCCACCACAGAAGCCACGAGCGAACACCTCACAGAAACACCCGAAAGAATGGTCCACAGAACGAAAGGACCAGCTGGCCGAGCCAACCAGTTCAGACAGGCCCAAGCCCGCAGAGCTAAGCAGCTCCAAACCACACCTGCCTACCCCTTCTAAACAATGACCTTTCCCCCACCTCACATACACTACTCCTCGTGTCCTACACCTCTACCTACATGATGACGAACATAAATACACCTTAAAGTTAATACACCCATGCCCTGTCCCTAAGTCTAGGATATTAATATCAACATACCCTAAAATACCTTGTCTTGCCAGACTCAGTTTCTGAAGACCAATCGCCCCCATAAATCTATGTATGCAATCCTTAGGTTAGTTATTAATATCAACATACCCTAAAATACCTTGTCTTGCCAGACTAAGTTTCTGAAGACCAATCGCCCCCATAAATCTATGTATGCAATCCTTAGGTTAGTTATTAATATCAACATACCCTAAAATACCTTGTCTTGCCAGACTAAGTTTCTGAAGACCAATCGCCCCCATAAATCTATGTATTCAATCCTTAGGTTAGTTATTAATATCAACATACCCTAAAATACCTTGTCTTGCCAGACTAAGTTTCTGAAGACCAATCGCCCCCATAAATCTATGTATTCAATCCTTAGGTTAGTTATCTTTATCCGCCATTGTGTTCATCTTTTCCATTTACTTTTCCACAATTGTTATACGTCTTCCACTCACCTCCTTCGTATCCACAGTCCACACTACTCCATTTTGCTTCGTGTCCTACACCTCTTAGCCGCCAGACTCTACCTACATGATGATGAACAGGTATACACATTCATATTAAAACACCCATGCCCTGTCCCTAGGTTGAGCCAATGCCAACCAGTCAGACAGCCATAAATCTATGTATGTTCTTCCATCCGAGAAGTAGTATGTTAAAACCCCATGTCCTAATTGATAAGAAACTAAGATACCCACGGGTACACCAGTGAGATAGAACCATTGCCCCCGTAAGACCTAGACAGCCATGACTACAGATGTTAGCCACCATGCTATAACTTAATGCTTACCCCAACCAGAGATGGTATAGATAACCTTTTTTTGTCCATTGTCTATCATAGTATCACGAAACAATAACGAAGTACCCCTACGAACTGCCGTTTTTCTTTGGTCTATATTTCATAGAAAACGCAGTTCCCAGGGACAACTAGACGTACAAGAAATCGTGTCAAATAATAGTGTCCATAACCCCTCGTATTGACGAGTAATAATACACCATGTTTTTCCCTACTTTATCCACAGTCAAGCACACACCTACAGTTAACCTCCTTCTCCCCCACAGCCCCATAGTCCACATGATTCTATCTTTTCCAGACTCATATACCACCCCATAGTTGCATCCCCCGGTAGCATTTGGCTAACGTACTTTCACTGTCCTTTCAAACTCCAATATCAACTATAGCCTAATGCCACCCCCACGCCCGGAGACCTTAGGGTCAAATTTCCACGTAGCCCCCCTGAACTCTCTCCCTCTCATTAACACCCCGCGCTCCTCGACTCTTTTCCGACCTAGCCTCTCCCTCATACCTCTTGAAGATCCTTGATTTTTCCGTTGCTAACGCTCTCCAACCTTTTCTATATATACTCCTACCCAGCCTACCTTCCCTTAGAAGGCCGGAACAACATTAGAACTTTACTAACCCCTTGCATGTCATCTATTCCCTTACAACCCATTCACAACCCTGCACCCAATGATCGTCGGTGCGAGGCTAGCCGCCTCGCCAGTAACTAACTTCTATTGCCATACTTCCAAATAAATGTGGCAGAGTTTGCAACCCAGTCTCCACCACATCCAGCAAACCATACAATTAACAACCAACCGATTAAAACCAGCTAGCCAAGGCACCTTCGGTTTTGGTATTAAGAACACCCACATCTGTCTCATAAACAGAGGGTTATTACAAACACTTGTGATATGGCAAGCCCCTAGCCACAGCCGCCGGACGACCATCACAGAGAGAGGGTGCCCAGCTACCCCTTTTTACCCCCCCGAGGAGAGAAACCCCCACCCCTGCGGAGGTATACCTGACCCCTGTTTTGACTTCCGGGTCATTGCCAGGTAGCACAGGAATTCTTCCTATCAATGAACTAACCATGCATGACTATCCCCCTTACTAACCTCTATTAACCCACAATAACCCATTCACCTTTCTTGCATACTCGGATAATCAAATTAGCACCTCAGCTATACCATAGAATGAAGACTGAACAATATAAGAGAGACGCCCCTATCACAGCTGTCCCAGTCCTCCCCGCAAAGTAGATCCAGTCTCCCTCCCCTCAATACTTCCAGTATAGCCAAAATAGTACCTCTTACTAAGGCTCAGTTATATCACATTATGCAGGCTCCCTATAGCCATGTGTCACAACAGTAATCACCACCTTACCTAGTCCCTGTATCTTTTGAGAGCTCAAATAAGTCCATAAGACTCAAGATCCCTATGGCCTACAGGGTCCAAAACCGAGCCTATAAACCCAGCTCCAGCCCCCAGTGAAATCAGTTGAAAGATAGACACCAACCAGTGGCTAACCCCCTGAAGTTAACCTCTAGCTCTGCCCTTGTGTTGTTCCTGAGTTGTGAGATTCCAGAGCCGGCAGACTCCGTGGCAGATTTAAAATAGAAGCATCTGTCCACGTACAAGTATCTATGTGCACCTTATAACCTTCACACACACTAGTGGGTATATAAGCGTGTAGCCAGCACCGATCGCCAAGAGATCCGACTTGAGAACTTCCATTTGGACCACCTGGACGGCCGCGGAACCAGTCATTAGCCCCCAACATAACGGACGCAAGATAACCAGGACCAGACCAACAAAATACTATCCAAGATTCACTTTATTAGTACTAACGTGTTATAGTACTAATTCGAAATTCACTTATTAATCTTTCTATGAAGTGGCTATAACTTTGCCCAGTGTAATTCATATATAACCATTCCATTTGGGAAGTACTAAGCGTATCAGTGTTCATTAATTAACAGGCGACATTAACTCTCGTAATTACCTTTATCCAGATATTAAAACCCTAGTGATATCTAACGTTCGCCCACTGATTTGTGTTCTACGTATTTCTGCCATAAGAATATAAAACTTAGATCAGTACCCCCCTGAGGTTACTAGAATTCCCGTGCTCTAAAACATACGCGTGTCTAATTCTAGTCTGTGAACTACTACTTGTGCACCAGACCTGCCAGTAATAAATCTAATTAGTGAAATTGAATCCATAAGTAACATTGAGGTCTTCCAGTATATAAACTTGCGAACCAAACCAGTGATCAGAAGAGTATACCTGAACGTTGGAAGTGGGAGACTAGGCTCCATCCAGATCCACTAATGCTAGCGGTTCATTTCTATCATTTGTCTTGTACGAGTGTTCCTACTTTCCTATGCTCCCTATTAACCTACTTAAATAAACGTGATCGTGTGTCTTGTTACCGTGTGTTTATTTTGTGTTCTCTATTCCTCATACCTTGTATTGTGCATGCAGCCTTATATACCCAGTCAGTTAGAACCCACATTACCCAAGTTAATCCTGTAGAAAAACAGGGCATAACAGTAATGAATGAGAATACAGATGTAGGGCTACAGCAGTTAATAATTCTTGATTAAAAATATATATTTGACATCTTGCGCACCCCTATAGAATGTTGCCATAAATATGTTATGCCTACACTGCAACATACTCGATTAAGACGTCCATTTTTCTTCCTATGAGTATATAATGTTACAGTTGGCATCACCATTAATTACTTCATTTATATATAGGCTACTATATGAAAGCAACACTAAAGTCATTACCTATCAACAGAATCATTGTGAATATTACATAGGCTACATGGACAATACCGCCCCAGGCCACCACGGTACACTCTCAGTTAACAGGCCACCAGAGTGAATATTATGTAAAAAAAACATTAAAGTATTCTGAGCCTGTGTGTCAATGGAGTGGACGGTTTGAATAAGCATACTGGTAGCCTACAGTACAAGAGTAGCCAACCATCACGCCTGAGTTTTCGCCAATTAACTTAATATGAGCGATATCGATATTTAATGTAATCTGTTCAATACTATTAATAATTCAAACACGGAAAATCATCAGTTACTCATAACAGTCACCACCATACTTTGAAAGACATAGAACTGTAAAAGTGTAGAATGAAAACAAAATTGTGCATAGCCTAGTACTATGTCTTGATATAGTTACCAACTTTTCCGATATTTTTATTTAAACAGTATATGTTAAGTCCTCAAATAATACTGTAGTCACTTAGTATGAAAGCAATACATCGCATATGCATTTAACAATATTTATGGTAGCCTACATGAGCAATGAAAACTCGTAAGTAGGCCTAATAAACAAAATAATGCAAGGTGCAAGCCATATAGGCCTAATATCCATCTCTGTACAGTGTGTAGCCTACACTATTCCTTTAGTTTAATACACTATAAGACCATTAGGCTACAGCTATTAACCCGGCAAGTGCAGGAAGACTCTTAAGAGTTTCCCTGGCGACTGCGGGAAGACTCTTAAGATCCTGGGCCTAAAAAAATTCATTTAAAACATCCCCAATTTTTTTTTTTTTTTTTTTTTTTTTTTGCCCCTGGGCCATGCCAAATATCACTCCTCCACATCCCCTCCTTCTCCACTTTCCTCCCCTCCTTAAGTTATCACCTATTTTCCCTGTTATTCCCTTATTCTGTGGTCTATTTTCGTGCTAACATTAGCGAGTTGGTAGCAGGGCGTTGTCATCACTGTTACCAAGCGTGGGAAAGAGCGAGAGAGAGACTATTGCGTAACAGTGTCTCTCCAGACAAGGGGAGGGGAGGAGGGGAGAGAGGTTGCCTCAGCCATACATTATGTAAGTTCTGTCCTGTATCGCCGATTTTGACCATCCAAACGCTGTTTCCACTTGTGTTATTGCTGTAACAGGTTAATACCTCTATAATGAACCTAAAATAGGCGCATATGGATAAGTATTAACCTAAGACGTGCACATGGGGGGTATGAGACACCACACTCCTGTGCGCACGTATTTGAGCTGTTCCCATCACTAACATCGTTATTTTACCATAAATAGCATTAATACTTATCCATATGCGCCTATTTTACGTTGATTATAAAGGTATTAACCTGTTACAGCAATAAAACAAGTGGAAACAGCATTTGGATGGTCAAAATCGGCGATACAGGCCGGGAGTTACATAATTTATGGCTGAGGCAACCTCCCTCCCCTCCACACTTCCCCACCTCTGGAGAGAGACTGTCGATCGATACTATCTCTCTCTCTCTCTTGCACTCGCTTGGTAACAGTGATGACAATGCCCTGCTTGCAACTCGCTAATGATAGCACGAAAATAGACCACAGAATCAGGGAATAACAGGGAAAATAGGTGATAATTGAAGGAGGGGGGGGAGGTGGTGAAGGAGGAGATGTGGAGGAGTGATATTTGGCATGGGCCAGGGGCAAAAAAAAAATAAATAAATACAAAAATAAAAATAAAAAGGTTCAAGTTTTTTTGGGAAGTTTTAAATGAATTTTTTTAGGCCCAGGATCTTAAGAGTCTTCCCGCAGTCGCCCGGGGAAACTCTTAAGAGTCTTCCAGCACTTGCTGGGTTAATGCTATTTATGGTAAAATAACGATGTTAGTGATGGGAACAGCTCAAATACGTGCGCACAGGCGTGTGGTGTCTCATACCCCCCATGCGCACGTCTTAGGTTAACAAGTATGTATATCGGATATTAGTCTCACCATATATAGGTGTACAGTATATATAGTTGAGTGTTTTATTCCAGTTTCTATAATGTTCTTGCATACGCTTTTACACAGACCGTGGGTTCATACGATGGTTACAAAATATATTTTCGTCGAGTGTGATAGGCCTACATTTCGCAATTTCAGTGTTCTATTGACCCTTGTCTAGCGGGGGGTTTAGGGGTATTTTGGGCATATTCAGGCCCTCCTGAATGATCAATCAAGTATCTGCATGAAAAGAAATGTATTCAGCAAAAAACTAGGCACTAAAAGCTTCAAAATGAGACCAGAATGAGCTACGTAGCACTCGTCGTTCTCACGCAGTGGTACCACTAACATGGGAGTTTAGCGTATATCAGCATATTTTTTCCCGCTACGCTCACTCCTGGCAACACTGCCGGCCTCTCGAGAACAGAGGGAGCGTGAGTCAGTGGGCGGCGGTAAGCCCTGGGTGTCGGACGTGTGGCCTGCTGCGCTCTCGGCCATTTGCACTCGATTTTAACCCTTTAAAAGCCTTAATAATGCTCCTAACTTGCTGCAAATTGGAGCCCGACTTAACACCTTACGAGCGGCCTATGCGGTTTATTTATGTGTACCGCACAGCGGGGTGTTTTTAGCCAAAATAGGGCTGTTTACGTGATCATTTTCATGCCTAAATAAGACCCAGAACGTAAAACAAGTACCTATCCCTGAAAGGGCATAAACAGAGCTTTCGAATGACACCATAACGATCCTTGTATGATGGATAGTTTTCTTGCAATAACCGTGCAACGCGAGTGCAAAAAGCAGGTAATTCGGTACTTTCAGTACATAATTGAGTATGTAGCGAGTGAGAGAGGGAGGAGGGAGCTGAGATTTGTGTCAGTAGGTTCGCCGCGGTGGTCTGGAGCAGTCATACGCTCGCTAGTCTCCTGCCACCACTTGTCTCTCTCTCTCAGCCACATTACGTGCTGAAATTGCCACTCGAGTTATGTCGAGCGCCGCCACATAGTCCAGCTTTATTTAACTCGACTTATGTTGCTCGCCGCTAATTAAGGGTTAAGGCAGGCCCCGCCAGTTAAGGGTTAAGCGAATACATGTATATGAAAACACATTGATGGACGTTATGTGCGGTCAGCTGATATGCTCGAAGCAAAAAAATGCTAGTTAGTGTTCCGTTCAGCCTATTGACAGTGCTGCTAGCCTAGCAAAGCGCTCGCACGAAGCAATTTTTTGCTCGCTGTCAACGGAACGCGTTGCAGGTATACAGATGGGCGAGCGAGGGAAGTAAATGGAACAGGGAATGTAAAAGAAGGCTGGAATGGATAAATATAATACAGGACCAAATAGGAGGAGAATTTAGAAAACGAAATGGGAGGGTTGATTTGGTGATAATTGAAAATGGGAGATGATGTATCAGAGAGATAGAGAAAGGGATAAAAGAGGAGGGAAGAAGGAAATGGAGGGAAGGGGTAGAAAACAAAACCACGCTGTCTTATTATTATGTTCTATCCAACAACCAACTCTACTCCTAAAATCGATTAATGAAATATTACAAACACATGTGGCAGTCCGTGGATTCGAACCCAGTACGCTCACACCGAATATCAACACCTTATGCATTGCGCCACGAAGGCGAGAAACCAGCTAGAGAACATTGTTATGATGGGGGATGAGGAGCTAAATTACTGTTTAAGGCAAGGACAGGATCCCTTAGAGACACGTACATGAAAGAACAATTAAGGAGGTGGAACGGGATAGGATATTGCACTGTAACCAGTGTGACCTAAAGGAGACCCAATAGTCGAGGACATAGAGCATATAGTAGCAGAATGTACAAAATATGAAGAGGAGAGGAACGATTTGGAGAGATATATGAGAAATAGAGTTGGGGATTTAAGGTGGGAGGAAATAAAACAGAGAGACGATAGAGGGGTGGGAGCATTACTGGGGCTAACAAACGATATGGAAAAGCAAGACATAGAGATGATGAAGAAGACGCAAGAGAGGATATGGAGAAAGAGGAATGGGTAGTGTGACGCCTGCAGCTTAGCAGAACGCCACGTGGGCTCAGCCGCTCGCTTGGCCACTAGCTAACACTCGCCAGGGCAATGTATTTGGCTACAGTCTATCTACAATGTTGTTCTTTCTTTCATAGTGTTCGTGTTGTTACAAACAGTCCCGTGGTGGTCTTTATTTTCGTCTGTGACAACGGGAAGCATTTTATATCATGAGTAGAACATAAGATGCCTTGTATATAGTTAAGGAGAGAGAACCATATAGGCAGTGGGGTGGTAGTGTGTGCGTGCGTATACATGTGCTGCCTCCTCCCCGCTCGTAGGCTCGCGCGCGTGCCGTCTCACGCCTCTTGATTGGCTGGTGGTTCCTGGCGCCTTCTGCAGGTCTGCTGCCTGGTGATGTAGTGGCCTGTGATTGGCTGACCACCATGCCTTTGTGTGATCCTAGGGGTCCCGAGGAGCTACTCTCTTCAGAGCTTGCCTGATCAGCATACCCTTCACATCTCCCTTCCCACCTGTCCCCGACTTCTACTTTTTTTTTTTTTTTTTTTTTTTTTTTTAAGAGACAATGAACGGAGGAAGGAAAAACACAGATAAAACAAAAAGGTCCATGTGCCTAAAGGCATCCTCCATTCATAAAATGTTTGTAACAACTGGATTTAAACATCTGTAGATTGTAAGTTTGTGGAAAGCAATTCGAGGGAAGTGAATTCCAAAGAGTAGTAGCTCTGGGGATAAATGAATTCTGATAAGCAGAAGTTCTGCATTGTGGAGGAGAAAGTGTAAATTCATGGGCGCTCTCAGCTGCCCTAGTTCTACGGGAAAGATGTGGAGAGGCGGCACAATTGAAGCAAGTTCCTCGGAACAATTGCTGTGAAAATATCTGTAGAATAATGCAAGGGATGCAACGTTTCTTCGTATGGATAATGTAGGAAGGTCCTGTGTGATTGCAGGGTTATTGATTAATCTAATAGCTTTATTTTGAATTTTGTCCAACTGCCTCAATGCAACCACTCCACTTCCACCCCACAGAGGTGAACAGTAATCCACCTGAGAACGCACATGACTTTTTTATATTACGGCCAACTGCTCGTCAGTGAAGAATTCTCGAACTCTGTAGAGGAGTCCCAGTTTTTTAGAGGCATTCTTAGCAATGCTTCTAACATAATGTGTCCAGCTCAAGTTAGTAGTTAACCCTTAAAAAGCGGCCCACCACTTAAGTCGAGTTAAATAAAGCTGGACTATGTGGCGGCGCTCGACATAACTCGAGTGGCAATTTCAGCACGTAATGTGGCTGAGAGAGAGAGACAAGTGGTGGCAGGAGACTAGCGAGCGTATGACTGCTCCAGACCACCGCGGCGAACCTACTGACACAAATCTCAGCTCCCTCCTCCCTCTCTCACTCGCTACATACTCAATTATGTACCGAAAGTACCGAATTACCTGCTTTTTGCACTCGCGTTGCACGGTTATTGCAAGAAAACTATCCATCATACAAGGATCGTTATGGTGTCATTCGAAAGCTCTGTTTATGCCCTTTCAGGGATAGATACTTGTTTTACGTTCTGGGTCTTATTTAGGCATGAAAATTATCACGTAAACAGCCCTATTTTGGCTAAAAACACCCCGCTGGGCGGTACACATAAATAAACCGCATAGGCCGCTCGTAAGGTGTTAATGTTACACCGAGAATGTCAATACTAGGGGAAGTGGGAATATTTACATCATTAAAAAATATATGGGAGCCAGTGAGATTCTGTCGGTTAGAAAATTGAATGTACTTGGTTTTCTGTGCATTAAAGGAAACTAGATTCTCTTGTCCCCATTCATTAATTCTAGAAAGGTCCTGGTTCAGAGAAATTGCAGTGTTTATTTTTGAATTTATAAGATCGGGTTGGGTGAATGAATTGGTAAATGTGAAGGAACTGTGGAGTGTTGAGTCATCTGCGTAGGAATGTATTGGATTATGAGTGGTAGATATGAGATCATTGATATGAATGAGGAACAGAATTGGGGCCAAAACTCATCCCTGGGGAACACCAGCATTTATTGAGTGAAAGTGAGAATAAAGGCCATCTACCATTACACATATTTTTCTGTTATGAAGATAAGAAGAAATTAGTGGAACTAATGATGCAAGGCCGTAGTGTGACATCTTCGACAATAAGGATTGATGCCAGACTCTATCAAATGCCTTTGATATATCCAGTGCTAGTGTATGTGTTTCACCATGTTGGTCTGTAGCTTGGTTGATTTGATGCGTTAGAAGGCAAAGAATGTCTGCAGTTGATCGACATCGTCTAAAACCATATTGCCTATCACTGATTAATTTATTATTCTCCAGATGCTTAATTATGTGATTATTTAATATAATTTCAAAGATTTTGCCAAGAGTGGAAGTTATAGCTATTGGTCTGTAGTTTGATGGATCTGAAGAGGCACCTTTTTTAGGAACTGGATGGATGTTTGCTTCTTTCCAGGGTACTGGGAAGCATGAGGTATGAGTACACAGACGGAACATTTTTGCCAATACAGGAGCGAGCACCAAGGAGCAATTCTTAAGTACTATTGGAGGAATTTCATCTGGACCAGGAGCCTTATCTACTGAGAGATTCTGCAAAATAGTTTTGACATGTCTGGTGTGGATCTTAAGTGAGGGAATTTCAGGCGAATTAAAATTAAGTACAGGGACATCTTGATTTATTTCATCTAAGGTTGAGTTGGTGGAGAAAATATCCGCAAGAAGGTTAGTTTACCTCGTGGGTCACTTACAAGATTGCCAGTCGGAGATTTTAATGGTGGAATGGATGATGCAGTAGTGAAGTTGGATTTGAATGAGTTAAGAGTAGACCAAATATTTTGTTATCATTTGGATTATTTAGAAGTTTATTTGCCTGCTTATGGAGAAAGTTTTATTTAGTTAGGTTTAATACAGTTTTGGCATGATTTCTGATGTTTCTAAAGTAATTAAAGGCTTCATGTGTTTTTGATCTTGTGTATGCATTGTAGGCTATTGCTTTTTGTTCAGTTACTCTAGCACAATTATGGTCAAACCATTTAGGTGAATTAGATCTTTTACTGTACTTTTGATGAGGAATAAAAGTTTCCATTCCAATTTTTACAAAATCTTGTATGTGGCTCAAGGTGGAATGTGCATCATTAGAAAAGAAAGAGGTCCAGGGAATATCAATAAAGAAACCTTGAAGACCCTCCCAGTCTGCCCTATCGTAATGCCATTTAGTCACCAAAACAGGTTCAGAGTGGGAAGGTGTGGTAGGTGATAGACAGGTGGCCTGTATCAGACAGTGATCAGAAGATCCAAGCGGGGACCTCACTGTAACATCATAATTTTCTGAATTGGTTGTTAAAAATAAGTCCAGTAGGTGGGAATTATGATTAGGATTATCTGGTACACGGTGGGTTGGTTGACTAGTTGAGTGAGATTAAATGAGTCTGCAAATAGCTCACATTCAAGACCAGCATCATCAGTCCTGGCTGAATGAGTGAGCCATTCAACATTATGGACATTAAAATCACCCAACACAGTGATTTCAGAACAAGCATTTAAGTTGAGGACACTGAGTTGTGAGGACAGAGAATCAAAAAGACTTTGCTCTGGAGGAGTATTTGGGGAACGGTAGATGCAACATATATATTTAAATTTACCAGCTGAAATTAATTTGTATATAGATAATCAAAATAGGGACAATTGAAACTAGTAACCTCCTCCAGGGCAATTTCAGATTTTGCGAAGCAACATACACCTCCTTTAGGTCTGAAATTATGGAGCAGTTGATAACCTGGAAAATTAAATCTACACGTGTCAGATATGGATGTTATTTTTTTTTTTTATTTTTTTTTTAAAGAGACAATGAACGGAGGAAGGAAAAACACAGATAAAACATAAAGGTCCATGTGCCTAAAGGCATCCTCCATTCATAAAATGTTTGTAACAACTGGATTTAAACATTTGCAGATTGTAAGTTTGTGGAAAGCAATTCGAGGGAAGTGAATTCCAAAGAGTAGTAGCTCTGGGGATAAATGAATTCTGATAAGCAGAAGTTCTGCATTGTGGAGGAGAAAGTGTAAATTCATGGGCGCTCTCAGCTGCCCTAGTTCTACGCGGAAAGATGTGGAGAGGCGGCACAATTGAAGCAAGTTCCTCGGAACAATTGCTGTGAAAATATCTGTAGAATAATGCAAGGGATGCAACTTTTCTTCGTATGGATAATGTAGGAAGGTCCTGTGTGATTGCAGGGTTATTGATTAATCTAATAGCTTTATTTTGAATTTTGTCCAACTGCCTCAATGCAACCACTCCACTTCCACCCCACAGAGGTGAACAGTAATCCATCTGAGAACGCACATGACTTTTATATATCACGGCCAACTGCTCGTCAGTGAAGAATTCTCGAACTCTGTACAGGAGTCCCAGTTTTTTAGAGGCATTCTTAGCAATGCTTCTAACATAATGTGTCCAGCTCAAGTTAGTAGTTAATGTTACACCGAGAATGTCAATACTAGGGGAAGTGGGAATATTTACATCATTAAAAAATATATGAGAGTCAGTGAGATTCTGTCGGTTGAAAATTGAATGTATTTGGTTTTCTGTGCATTAAAGGAAACTAGATTCTTTTGTCCCCATCCATTAATTCTAGAAAGGTCCTGGTTCAGAGAAATTGCAGTGTTTATTTTTGAATTTATAAGATCGGTTTAGGTGAAAGAATTGGTAAATGTGAAGGAACTGTGGAGTGTTGAGTCATCTGCATAGGAATGTATTGGATTATGAGTGGTAGATATGAGATCATTGATATGAATGAGGAACAGAATTGGGGCCAAAACTGATCCCTGGGGAACACCAGCATTAATTGAGTGAAATTGAGAATAAAGGCCATCTACCATTACACATATTTTTCTGTTATGAAGATAAGAAGAAATTAGTGGAACTAATGATGCAAGGCCGTAGTGTGATATCTTCGACAATAAGGATTGATGCCAGACTCTATCAAATGCCTTTGATATATCCAGTGCTATTGTATGTGTTTCACCATGTTGATCTGTAGCTTGGTTGATTTGATGCGTAAGAAGGCAAAGCATGTCTGCAGTTGATCGACATCGTCTAAAACCATATTGCCTATCACTGATTAATTTATTATTCTCAAGATGCTTAATTATGTGATTATTAATATAATTTCAAAGACTTTACGCAGAGTGGAAGTTATAGCTATTGGTCTGTAGTTTGATGGATCTGAAGAGGCACCTTTTTTAGGAACTGGATGGATGTTTGCTTCTTTCCAGGGTACTGGGAAGCATGAGGTATGAGTACACAGACGGAACATTTTTGCCAATACAGGAGCGAGCACCAAGGAGCAATTCTTAAGTACTATTGGAGGAATTTCATCTGGACCAGGAGCCTTATCTACTGAGAGATTCTGCAAAATAGTTTTGACATGTCTGGTGTGGATCTTAAGTGAGGGAATTTCAGGCGAATTAAAATTAAGTACAGGGACATCTTGATTTATTTCATCTAAGGTTGAGTTGGTGGAGAAAATATCCGCAAGAAGGTTAGCTTTACCTCGTGGGTCACTTACAAGATTGCCAGTCGGAGATTTTAATGGTGGAATGGATGAAACAGTAGTGAAGTTGGATTTAAATGAGTTAAGAGTAGACCAAAATATTTTGTTATCATTTGGATTATTTAGAAGTTTATTTGCCTGCTTGTGGAGAAAGTTTGATTTAGTTAGGTTTAATACAGTTTTGGCATGATTTCTGATGTTTCTAAAGTAATTAAAGGCTTCATGAGTTTTTGATCTTGTGTATGCATTGTAGGCTATTGCTTTTTGTTCAGTTACTCTAGCACAATTATGGTCAAACCATTTAGGTGAATTAGATCTTTTACTGTACTTTTGATGAGGAATAAAAGTTTCCATTCCAATTTTTACAAAATCTTGTATGTGGCTCAAGGTGGAGTGTGCATCATTAGAAAAGAAAGAGGTCCAGGGAATATCAATAAAGAAACCCTGAAGACCCTCCCAGTCTGCCCTATCGTAATGCCATTTAGTCACCAAAACAGGTTCAGAGTGGGAAGGTGTGGTAGGTGATAGACAGGTGGCCTGTATCAGACAGTGATCAGAAGATCCAAGCGGGGACCTCACTGTAACATCATAATTTTCTGAATTGGGTGTTAAAAATAAGTCCAGTAGGTGGGAATTATGATTAGGATTATCTGGTACACGGGTGGGTTGGTTGACTAGTTGAGTGAGATTAAATGAGTCTGCAAATAGCTCACATTCAAGACCAGCATCATCAGTCCTGGCTGAATGAGTGAGCCATTCAACATTATGGACATTAAAATCACCCAACACAGTGATTTCAGAACAAGCATTTAAGTTGAGGACACTGAGTTGTGAGGACAGAGAATCAAAAAGACTTTGCTCTGGAGGAGTATTTGGGGAACGGTAGATGCAACATATGTATTTAAATTTACCAGCAGAAATTAATTTGTATATAGAATAATCAAAATAGGGACAATTGAAACTAGTAACCTCCTCCAGGGCAATTTCAGATTTTGCGAAGCAACATACACCTCCTTTAGGTCTGAAATTTTGGAGCAGTTGATAACCTAGAAAATTAAATCTAGACGTGTCAGATGTGGATGTTACTTGAGTCTCTGTCAAAAAAAGGAGAGTAGGGGATTCTGCTTGAAGAAATTGGTGTACAGAATTGATGTTAGAGTGAAGTCCCCTTATATTGCTAAAGAAAAAGCTGCACCGATGAGCAGCTTTGGGACATTGCAATGCTCTTGACACAGTCGCATGATGACGACCGGGAGGGCCCTGTGTCAATGACCCAACCCTGCCGGGGGTGGATATCCGAGGGACCACCAGGTTTGCTCTTAACAATTGTACTGCCATATTTATTGGGTAAGGTGTATGGTGTTACATGTATGATATGTAGTGGGAAGAGTAGTGTTTTATGGATAGAGGATAGCGATGTAGGGCAATGTCGTGAAGTTGGATGTGTATGTTATATAAAGAGGGTTTTCCTGATACCCCTGATGTGTGAGGCAGAAAGATATGTATCCAGCTACCAAGGCCTGGGAGAGAAAATGGAATTCAGGCTATTCCCTGAGTCTCCCAAAACCTTGGCGGTAGTACTTCCCTGGGCGGGGCTGCCTACCCCTACTACCTACAAAGCACTTTCTCTCTCTCTCAACTTCTTACCTCTCATTCTCCCTCTCTATTTAATATCATAACTCCCCTTTGGTTCTGCACGATTTCATATATCGGCCATCGTATTATATGCTGAAGCTCTCAGATATTACATGTTTAGTTAGGCATTTTGGAGGGGTTACCATTTTGTCTGTAGAGGTTCGACACACTCACGGTGTCTCCCTACCTATTCCTTGGCTGTCTGCTGGGCTATTTAATGCTAGACTGGGGTAAGGCTACTTGTGTTGTGATTTCCGATGTGTAACAGGTTTTGTTGAACCTGTACAATCGCAACAGAGACGGGGGAAGCCTAGGTGGTCTTTCTGACTGTGTACCTTGTGAGTTTAGCACTGTGTTGCGAGTGAGGGCTTTTGCCTCTGCCACCCAACACTGTGCTAACTCGTTTTGCTTTGACTTTGAGAGGGTCGCCAGGAGAGAACCAGATACTAGCGATCTGGATCTCTCAAGAGTGCACCCCGTCATTTAACGTAATTTGGCCGCACAGTCTTAAGGACCTCGCTAGGCTACGAGCTGCTTGCTCAGCCATTGTTTCCTAGCCTACGACATCCAGCTAGACTTTATTAGCCTAGCAGACACCCGATTAGGATCATAAGCTCTTATGTTATGTATGCAGCATTTTTATTCACATTGACTGTAAGCCTTGGTTGTTGTTGAGTTGCACAACCCGAGCAGGCTTTTTGAGTTGCCTGAGGAAGCACTTATTTTGTTGTTGGAGATAATACTATTGTGCATTTATTATTATTCCCATGCCAGTTAACCCTGTATCATCTGTATGTCTCTACACTTGTCATATCTTGTTCCTGCTCTATATAACAGTTCAAAATCCGATTCGATCATCTTAAGCAGCATCAGACTTTCTTCAGAAGATTCCTGCTCGATGCTTTAGGACTTTCGTTCACTTTCTTTAATATAGGAGTGACAGTTTATTATTGTTTAGAATAACTTTAATTATACCTTCTTCTTGTTTGCATTAAATCATTGCAGTGATTTAATTAAGATCTCTATCTTTTCCTTGTATACCTTATTAACGTAATTGTACGTTGTTGTGATCAGGCTGTATTAGAGATCATCAGCCTGTAGTAGTAGTGCATTTATACCGAGTTATAGGATACCCCGTTATCGCAGATTTAACTCTGGAGGGTATAGGTGTTTTTGTGCGCCGGCATTATAAGTTCGAGGGTTGGATCTAGTGTTACCGTTGTGGCTGTGTGCCTTTCTAGTCCAATGATTAAGAGCCCTTGTTTTATACGAGTCCCGGTCGTAACAAATGGCGACCTTGCTTAGGATTTTGTGAACTTAGAGAAATATTGCAGGAGTGTTGTGGTCATTTGTTTTTGTTTAAAGGAATATAGTGGACACATGGATTTTTTTTTTGGATAGTAGTATAACACTTAAGAGTCTTCAAGCATTTTTGAGTGAATAGTGCTACATAAGAGTTTAGGTACTCCTTTTTATTTTTAAACATTGAGAATTTTCGGTGGACACTATGTCGGACGACGGATCAGTGTACAGTGAGGACACAGTACGGGAAACAGACTCTGAGGTGCAGCAGCGGGGTTTGTCCGAAGGCATTAGAGTTATAACTAGTGAGGAGGATGCAAAGAAGTTTCTGGAGATGCCTATTACTGTTGACCGGGTGTCGGGGATTGATCGGTATGGTCTCCAGTGTTTGGCCACGGTCATGGGGCATGTGGGCACTAGCAGCATGTCGAGAGGTGACCTGGTGGCCTGTGTGCTCGGCGGGGTGCGTGGGGCTTCGGGGGGAGTGGGAGCTGGGCCACCTTCGGCCCAGCCCCCATTCCACTCGACTCCTACCATGGCGCCCCCTCGGGCTCCGGAGCCAGGTACGTTCCCGCAGGCCGATAGCCACTGGCAGCGTGGTTTGCACTTGGGTGAGTCTCCAATTGTTGCATCTCCTCCTCCTCAAGGTTTGACTCCAGAGATGCTCTTCCAGCTTGAGATGGCTAAGATGCAGCTGCAGCAGCAGCGGGAATCTGAGCAGCAGCAGCGGGAGTTTGAGATGGCTAAGATTCAGGCTGAGGAGAGAAGGGCCAGATATGAGACTGAGGCTGAGGAGAGAAAGGCGAAGTACTGTGCAGACATAGATCTTGAGAAGTCTAGGGTGGAGTCGACAGGGCAGCGTCTCGGTTCTGGGAATCGAGGTCTTGGTCAGTCTTTATCGCACCTGCTCAAGTTGGTTCCTGTATTTGATGAGTCGGGTGTCACCGAATTTTGTATGCGTTTTGAGAAGAAGTGCCGGGAGCACCAATGGCCTGAGGTTAAGTGGGCAGCCCTTGTTTCCTCTAGGTTGGTTGGCAAAGGACTCAAGGCATATGATGCGTTGCCTTTGGAGTCGTGCATCGATTATGAGGTATTGAAGGAGGCTGTCCTGCGGGCATATGAGTTACAACCAGAGACGTACAGATTGAAGTTACGGGGTGTAACGAAGGGTCGTGAGTGCACCTTTCTTGAGCATGCCCGGGATCTGTCCGATGCATTTAGAAACTGGCTGCGTTCTGAGAAGGCATCGACGTTTGAGGAGTTGAAACAGCTGATGCTTCTAGAACAATTTTTCAAGTGTACGGGCGGCGATCTGACGTTGAATATTAAAGAGAAAAACCCAAAAACTCTTCAGGAGGCAGCTGAGATGGCTGACCTTCGGTTATCTTCGATTCGTGGGTGCGGTCTTGCACAGAGAAGTGATGCAAGCAATAAGGAGCGTAACCCTCCCCCTCCCCGAAACACTGATAAACATAATTACACTAAAAACAAGAGCAACGACACCAAAACTGACCATAAACCTAGTACCGTCCCGTTTAAGAAGGGTCCGGGCACTTCCCCACCTCAAGGGAAGCCCAAGGGGGAGTTAGAGTGTTTTCATTGTCATGAGAAGGGGCATTTTGCAAGAGCCTGTCCAAGCAAGCTACCTAATGCAGTTGTGTCTTTGGCTCGCAACATTGGGGTGTCCCCGAAGTCGTCTGAGTTTGCCCGGGGTATAACGTCAGAGGCTGGGACACCGCCAGTGGAGAAGAATCCGGAAGGCTCGAACCCTGTCCGCGATGTCTTTTGCGACCATCGAGGGCGTGGCTGCATGAAGTGGGCTGGTAAGAAGCATGGAGTTGAGCTGTTGCGAGACACGGGTGCCTCTCAGACTTTGTTGAAGAACTTTACTGGTAGACCAATAAACGTGGCACGGGTGGTTGTGGTGCAAGGTATCAATGCTAGCAGGTCATACCCGTTGGTCAGGATGGAACTGGAGGTGGATGGTGTGACACGAGAGTTGGATGTGGGAATTGTGGAGAACTTGCCTGTTGGGGGCGTCGACCTCCTTCTCGGCAACGACTTTGCGGTGCCTACTTCTGAGGTTTCACCCTTGGTCGTTGCTGAGAAGCCGGCCGACGTTAGTAGGGAGGAACAGGAGTGGGTAGAGAAGTGTCAAGTACAACCTATGGCGTGCGTTGTTACAAGATCTCTTGCATCGTACGGAGAAATGGTCGGAAGAAGACGGATAAAATTGGTAAAAGTTTGGAGAGTTTAGTACCAGCAGCACTTCTTGGTGACTCAGTATTGGCACCATTGTTGGAGTCTGGAGAAGCCCCAGGACCTGTCACAGCTAGTGAGGAGGTAGGGCAGGAAGAGACTCCGAGGCAGCAACGTTACACACAGAGAGAAAAAATGGTTGCTCAGTTTGATATTGGGGGAGGACTTGGGTTGCTTCGGAAGCATCTAGACAGGTTGGTTTCCTCAGATATTTGTAAACTGCAGTTGGAGGATCCGGAAGTTCAGAAGTGTGGTAATGGTGCTGTCGAGATCAAACACGAGGACGGGGAAACATGTCATGTGAACCTGTTGGAGGAGTTTGTGAGGCAACCACCTGAGCAGCCTACTGTCCCTGCATTGGTCTGCAGCGGCCAAGGTGGAGAAGGAGAGGGGGGCAGTAGGGCACAGGTGGAGGAGAGTAGGGATTGTCATGTCTCGGCGGAGCAGTGGGCGGGGGACACGAGTCTGGTGGGTGTGGAAGCGCTAGAGCACCTGCTTGAGCAGCAGTGTGCAGCGCTCCAGCACCAGCTCGGTTCATACCCCACTGGTCGTGCCGAGTCCCCGAGCCTCATAACTCAGGCGGTGCAAGATGTTCCGCGGGCAGGTCACGTGAATGTTGGGAGACTGTTATTCGTTGTTTCGGTGGTTCAAGGTGGGCGACGAGGCTTGGACATGGTTGTCAGGTCAAGGTCGACCCATGGCTGCCAAGGGTGGTGGTCCAAAGGAGGACTTTGAGCAGATTGGTGAGGTTGGCTGTGGAGTGGATGTGCCCGGTCGTCGCATAGCCTCCCAATGCTGCTCTAGTCGAATGCAACAGCCCTACCATAGACCGACTGTATCTGGCCATGTCGCTAAAAGCAGTGATGCTGCGCAGGCAGATGTAGTCGTAAGGAATGCGGGGGTGCGCATGTACGGTATCGGCGGGGAAGCCTTAGCAATAATGAACTATGGGAGTGACTGCACAGGTGGTACTGATTGTCCCTCTCATGACCTGGCTGTTCTAGGGACGAAGGTGGAGAAGGAGGGAGACTACAGGTTAGAAGCTGCGGTCTCGGCTGGGTTGTGGGAGGTCACTAGGCATGTTGTTCTGCGAGATAAGTTGTTTACTAGGCTGTGGCAGTGCATATCCGCATGTTTGTTGCTTCTCCAGGCCTGATGTACGGGGTAGAATCCGACATGGAGGCTGGAGACAGTGCTAGGCTCAGTTTAATTCCCTACCGTATAAATTCTGCTCAACAGCCTGTCGTGAAAACAGAGCTAGACGACATGTGGAAAAAGGGTCTGAGGGATAAAGGATATCGTGAGTGGTCGTTGCCTGTAACTTTGCAACCTCTGTTAAGTGGCAAGATCAGTGAGTGTGTTGATTGCGAGAGTGTGTGTGCATTATCCCTGACTGACGCCTATACCTTATCGAGAGTTGACGACACCATCGACCGCATCGGGGCTGCATCGCTAATCACGAAGGTAGAACTAGTGAAAGGTTATTGGCAGGCCTCGTTGTGGGAAAGAGCGAAGAGAAGTGCCAGTCTTGTGATGAACTGGGCAGTTTATCAGTGTCAGGTGTTGTTGTGCTGCCGGAACACAAGTTGGATGTGTGGCATGCTAAGGGCACTGATAATGTTTTGGCTGATTGTTTGTCACGGGAGGGTTTGTTTGCAGTAGAACCCTCGCCGTTCAGTCAGTGTGTGTTGAGAGTGGAGTAAAATTGGCTTGCCCCTGTAAGTGCAGTCGCCATAAACATATTAAAAATGAAAATTCTATAAAAAACTCTTTCTTTAATAGTTAAATTTTTGTTTAAGTATGTTATAGCTAAAGTTCTGAGTCGAACCTGTGCTTCTCTCAGAAGGCTGGGCTAGTAGAAGCTCTCTCTAGGAGCATAGCAGTATGAATTAATTAAGCTATTGTGTTGGGAGGGGTTGTAATTTTTGTTGTTGATGATAACTGAGCTTTGCCTTCTTTGTTGCGAAGTGATTAGGGGTGGCGAGTCTTATCGGCGTTCTGCTTGTCAGATATGGAGCTCATGGTTGAGCATCTAATATCTTAGGGGGGGTGTGACGCCTGCAGCTTAGCAGAACGCCACGTGGGCTCAGCCGCTCGCTTGGCCACTCGCTAACACTCGCCAGGGCAATGTATTTGGCTACAGTCTATCTACAATGTTGTTCTTTCTTTCATAGTGTTCGTGTTGTTACAGACAGTCCCGCGGTGGTCTTTATTTTCGTCTGTGACAACGGGAAGCATTTTATATCATTAGTAGAACATAAGATGCCTTGTATATAGTTAAGGAGAGAGAACCATATAGGCAGTTGGGTGGTAGTGTGTGCGTGCGTATACATGTGCTGCCTCCCCCCCGCTCGTAGGCTCGCACGCGTGCCGTCTCACGCCTCTTGATTGGCTGGTTGTTCCTGGCGCCTTCTGCAGGTCTGCTGCCTGGTGAAGTAGCGGCCTGTGATTGGCTGACCACCATGCCTTTGTGTGATCCTAGGGGTCCTGAGGAGCTACTCTCTTCAGAGCTTGCCTGACCAGCATACCCTTCACACCTCTCTTACCACCTGTCCCCGACTTCTACCTATAGAGCACTTTCTCTCTCTCTCAACTTCTTACCTCTCATTTTTCCTCTCTATTTAATATCATAACTCCCCTTTTGTTCTGCACGATTTCATATATCGGCCATCGTATTATATGCTGAAGCTCTCAGATATTACATGTTTAGTTAGGCATTTTGGAGGGGTTACCATTTTGTCTGTAGAGGTTCGACACACTCACGGTGTCTCCCTACCTATTCCTTGGCTGTCTGCTGGGCTATTTAATGCTAGACTGGGGTAAGGCTACTTGTGTTGTTATTTCCGATGTGTAACAGGTTTTGTTGAACCTGTACAATCGCAACGGAGACGGGGGAAGCCTAGGTGGTCTTTCTGACTGTGTACCTTGTGAGTTTAGCACTGTGTTGCGAGTGAGGGCTTTTGCCTCTGCCACCCAACACTGTGCTAACTCGTTTTGCTTTGACTTTGAGAGGGTCGCCAGGAGAGAACCAGATACTAGCGATCTGGATCTCTCAAGAGAGCACCCCGTCATTTAACGTAATTTGGCCGCACAGTCTTAAGGACCTCGCTAGGCTATGAGCCGCTTGCTCAGCCATGTTTCCTAGCCTACGACATCCCAGCTAGACTTTATTAGCCTAGCAGACACCCGATTAGGATCATAAGCTCTTATGTTATGTATGCAGCATTTTTATTCACGTTGACTGTAAGCCTTGGTTGTTGTTGAGTTGCACAACCCGAGCAGGCTTTTTGAGTTGCCTGAGGAAGCACTTCTTTTGTTGTTGGAGATAATACTATTGTGCATTTATTATTATTCCCGTGCCAGTTAACCCTGTATGTCCCTACACTTGTCATATCTTGTTCCTGCTTTATGTAACAGTTCAAAATCCGATTCGATCATCTTAAGCAGCATCAGACTTTCTTCAGAAGATTCCTGCTCGATGCTTTAGGACTTTCGTTCACTTTCTTTAATATAGGAGTGACAGTTTATTATTGTTTAGAATAACTTTAATTATACCTTCTTCTTGTTTGCATTAATTCATTGCAGTGATTTAATTAAGATCTCTATCTTTTCCTTGTATACCTTATTAACGTAATTGTATGTTGTTGTGATCAGGCTGTATCAGAGATAATCAGCCTGTAGTAGTAGTGCATTTATACCGAGTTATAGGATACCCCGTTATCGCAGATTTAACTCTGGAAGGTATAGATGTTGTTGTGCGCTGGCATTATAAGTTCGAGGGTTGGATCTAGTGTTACCGTTGTGGCTGTGTGCCTTTCTAGTCCAGTGATTAACCTCTGAAGTGCGCATGGGGGGTATGAGACACCACACTCCTGTGCTGACGTATTTGAGCTGTTCCCATCACTAACATCGTTATTTTACCATAAACAGCATTAATACTTATCCATATGCGCCTATTATAGGTTGATTATAAAGGTATTAACCTGTTACAACAATAAAACAAGTGGAAACAGCGTTTGGATGGTCAAAATCGGCGATACAGGCCGGGAGTTACATAATGTATGGCTGAGGCAATCTCCTTTCCCGCCACTTTTCCCCACGTCTGGAGAGAGACTGTCGATCGATACTCTCTCTCTCTCTCTTGCACTCGCTTGCTAACAGTGATGACAATACCCTGCTTGCAACTCGCTAATGTTAGCACGAAAATATACCACAGAATAAGGGAATAACAGGGAAAATAGGTGATAACTGAAGGAGGGGAGGAAAGTGGGGAAGGAAAGTGGGGAAGGAGGGGAGGTGGAGGAGTGATATTTGGCATGGCCCAGGGGCAATAAAAAAAAAAAAAAAAAAATGTTTTGGGGTGTTTTAAATGGATTTTTTAATAGCCTGACTCTTAAGAGTCTTCCCGCAGTCCGCCGGGGGAACTCTTAAGTCTTCCCGGAGTTCCCGGGTTAAGAGCCCTTGTTTTATACGAGTCCCGGTCGTAACAGTAGGCGGGGTGGGACGGGGGGGGGGGGTAACGGTGAGGGGATGGGGGAGGGAGGACATGGTAGGTAGGTCCAAAAAGCTGTTCCTAGTACTATCCTTCTACTCTAAACTTTCCCTCTCATTAACATTTCTGAGCCAGTACCGATACAGAGGTCAGCCCTGTGGATCTACACAGTCTACGGGCAAGCTCTAATTAATAAGAAGAAGGTTGGGCCGCATCCCAATTGACCACTTGCGAGTTTTGTTCTATAAGGAAGTTGGAGCTGTAGACATCGATGGTAAATATAAATTCAATAATTATGTCTGTTTCTAATGGCTAAAGAATTGGGTTTTGAGATGCGGTCTAGGAACGGTGTTACCGCATCTCCAGCTTGTCACAGCCATGCGACAAAGCCAACTAAGCCTTTGGATAGCCTTCCCCCTGCCATCCAGACCCACGACAAACCTGCCCCTTCCCGTATCGCCAAGATAACGGTGGAACGAGTGGGACACGTCCGTCCCGAGTGGACCACACCAGTCACCCACGGCAAGTCATTTTCTTTAACCACCAGAGCCAAAGAAAATGATCATTGCAGGGGTAACCATTACAAACCCCCATCAGCCAGCCCAGTAACTCCTCAACCTAGCTACACAACCACAGGTGGTACCATGTTGTTACCTAAATTACCTTTCATATCCCCTATCAAAGAACCTAAAGCTCTTTCAGAACCAAAACCTCTCTTCCCCCGATTGCCTTTCATATCCCCTATCAAGGAACCTAAAGCTCTTGCATCCATTCAATCTAAACCATTGTCCTGGTTTAAAGTCACTCATAAACCAAAACTTGCCTATCCTTCCAGCCAACAATAAGTCTTAACCCCCAGAATAAGTCATCATCCATTGTAAGAAACTCATCCGCTTCCTCTCCCACCAGGAAGACATCACCCCATAATGTGTACAGATCTGCCCTGAGGAATCTTCCTCCAGCTACATCTACAAGGGCCAGCCAAAAGTCCAGGCGCAACACTTCCAGGACTACAAGGACCTAACCACCACGCGCGGACACCACCCCAGCGCCTTTGATCCTCTCAAGCCGGGCGCCTTAAGTCTGGGCAAGAATATTCACAAGTACTCAGCCAGTCTGGACATCAGTAACTAAGCTTGCCTTTGGTAATTTTTTTATCTGGGTAAAAGCAGCCAGAATAGCTGGTGTTCACACTTGAAGCTGTGTGCAGTGATCGGAGACGACCAGGTCGGGTTCTCCCCTTCAGGAAGAGGACTAGCTTGTGCAACCCACTTTGGGCCCCACCTTCCTGGCCTTCGATGCTGTGCCTAGACCAAGTAAATAAGGATTCCTGTCTTGTTCCTTTCAAGGGATTATAAGGATAGTGCAGTACTTAGAGACGACCAGGTCGGGTTCCCCCCTTCAGGAAGAGGACTAGATTGTGCAACCCACTTAGGGCCCCACCTTCACTGGCCTCTATTTACTGTATTAGTCCTGTGGTTCCAGAGGAGATTGCAAGGGAGTAATTTAATTTTCCCAAACCTTAGACTAACCATAGTGTCACTGGATAGACTGCTTGCAACTCTATACAGACCATTATGCTAGTCGCCATAACCCCCCCATCAGCCAGAAGAGCTGGTGTTCACACTTGAAGCTGTGTGCAGTGATCGGAGACGACCAGGTCGCGTTCCCCCCTTCAGGAAGAGGACTAGCTTGTGCAACCCACTTTGGGCCCCACCTTCCTGGCCTTCGATGCTGTGCATAGACCAAGTAAATAAGGATTCCTGTCTTGTTCCTTTCAAGGGATTATAAGGATAGTGCAGTACTTAGAGACAACCAGGTCGGGTTCCCCTCTTCAGGAAGAGGACTAGATTGTGCAACCCACTTTGGGCCCCACCTTCACTGGCCTCTATTTACTGTATTAGACCTGTGGTTCCAGAGGAGATTGCAAGGATGTAATTTAATTGTCCCAAACCTTAGACTAACCATAGTGTCACTGGATAGATTGCTTGCTACTCTATACAGACCATTAGACCATTATGCTAGTCGCCATAACCCCCCACCAAACCATGTAGCAGAACTCCGGCATACTCTTAGTAAGTCCCTGCTCACGCGGAGTGCAAGAGGAACCCGGGTGTCTCCTGTGGTAGGCACAGAGGAGCAAGGAGCTGTAAGGACGTAGGAGTGCAGTCTAATCCCGGACCAACATCCGGAAGTACCACACCCCAGCCGCCCTCCTGGACCACTGGATTCTCCCTCGATCTACGGCACCTCTTCACTCCAGCTCTCCTTTAAGTGCCTTATTACGGTTTATGGGTATAGAGTTGTCTCAGGGTAGTGGTTGAAGTTATCTTCAGGGGTTCTCACTAAATAACGTCTTGCGAGAGGGCTTTCCTCTCTCTACGTAAATTGACGTTAATCTGCCCACTTGCCGGGACACATTAGACATAACTATCAGGGGATCCTTATATCCGCACATTCCCGGGTTATTGGTCTCCCATAGCCCGTCAGAGGGGACGCGCCTATATAAGACCCACAGTATATGACATACACACATATTTACACGTAACCTTGTTCCCTTGTATAACTTCTAGCCTCATTCACTTAACATTCTGTCAGGTTCATAACTCGAATAGACCTCACTCTATCTCAGCTCCCGACGATTGTTGTATCAGCCTTCCGCATCTTGCTAGTTGCCCACACAAGTAGTTTTAGAATAAATAATCTTGCCAGGTGAGATCTAGCACACCTGTAGAATTCAGTTCATTTGTGAGCCTTTCAGAGCCCACCTTATTGTTGATGACCACTTGGTCATGTTGCTTTAGAGTCAGTTAACGTCACTATTGCCGGGGACATCATAGTATGATCCAGACGACATCTGCCATTACTGCACTCTTGTTACCTTGCTGAGATCTTGCTTGAGATCTAGTTGAGTGGGAGGTAAGCCTCCACTATTTTGGATACTCTATAATTGTATCCGAGGAATTATTGTTAAATTGAGTCCGGACCCATTGTTCGACTCTTGCCTTATAATTGCTAATCATATTATTATTTTGTATGCTCTATTTACCATTGGTGCCATTTTGATGATCTCAGTGTTCCAGAATTAAATATATTGCTCCTCCATGAACCAGGTGTAAAGCGAATAAAACCCATGTTAACTTGTCGCCTGTGTACTTATTCTCCTGCCGTGTTGTCTCTTTATTAAAGTTAAAGGTATACTTCTCCAGTTAGAGAGTTAATCATTGCACTCAGAATATCTCGCGTTCCAATTTGGACCGGGCATATCACTGGTGGCAGCGGTGTCTCTTTCTCGAGGGTAGCCTTTCATTTTTTTTTTTCCTGCTTTAATATTTCTGAGAGTAGCACGACAGGGGTAAGTAGTCAGGATGACGGGGAGAGCACTGGATATTATTCCTTTCAAACCGGAGGAAAATGACATAGCCACCTATTTAGAGGTCATCAAGCCAGTTCTTGACATCATATTTAAAGATGAAGTGGCCCCTAAAATTCATACAGTAGTAATGAAGCTAGGGCGACACATGGCCCTAGTTTCCAGTTATGTGAAAGAGAACCCGGGGATGACCTGGGAACAGTTTGAGACCTATACTAAAGCTGCCATTAACCCCGTCTTAGGTACCGTAATAGCTGACCAGCAGTTCCACGCTATCACATACAACGGGAACCTCGACGCCACCATCAGCAAGCTCAACAGGCTGGCTTCCACCACTTTTACGACGGCTACAGCTGCGGAGAAGAAAGAAAACGTCCGACGTACCCTCATGAGGATCCTCCCTATTGCAGTCCGGGACCACTTCGCCATTACAGAACCGGCCGGATATGACGCGGATCTCCCTGTCATACGCCACCTTCTGGCCTTGCAGAAGTCCCCTTTGAGCAAGGGAAAATCGCCAGCATCAACAGAGCTCCGACTAAACCCCAAGGAGCTCCTTCCGGACCAATTTTCCACCCCAACCGCAGCCCGGATAAACCAGAAGAGTGGGCCAGGATCAAGCCTGGAAATTGGAAGCCCTGCGGATCCCAGTGCCCTATCAACGGGCTGAAACGTTCCTTCTCCGAATTGTTGGCCAAGCGCTCAAGGATTCCTTTATTCTGGGGAGAGATTCCCTGGTTGAAACCATCCAGACGAGTTGCCACAATCCTGGAGGACGGCACTGCAGGAGCTGATGACCACGACGAGGAAGCTGCAGAGGTTGGTGACCTGGACGACCACAGCACAGTCGAGCCGGAAGTCATCCGACCGGATTTTTAGACCGCCCCCGCCCACCAACTTGGAGACTGGCGGGGGCTCGAGATAAGGGTAGCTCTACTATGATGAAACCTCCCATTTACACCCACCTCACCATCCAAGGAGTCAAATCTCGACTACTCGTCGACACCGGAGCCTCAAGATCATGTATTTTTTCCTCATATCACCAGAGACATCACAACACTTTTGGACCTCTTCAACGCTCTTCCACCACCCTTATTGATGCCAACAACAACCTCATTCCAAGTACTGGCATCACTGCAGTCTGCACCACTATATGTGGCCACCCCTCAACCCAACCACGGCCATCACCACGCTTTCATGGTATTTCCCTCCCAAGAGACTGCTTACGACGGATACCTGGGATTCGATCTTCTCACTGTCCTTCGCACTACCATCCAGTGTGTGGAACGAAGATTGCTATTTTCCACCGACCACCCAGGACTCACCACTCCGTAGACTACAATACCGCTCCACAACCCCCCTCAACCTTTGAAAGCCATCCGTGTTGCATCGGCCATCACCACTCAACCCATCACTTTGCTGCCACATCATGAACATTGGGTATCCATCCATCCAACCCTGACAGGAGAACTCATTCACACTCCTTCTCTTCAGAGCCCTTTTAACAGGGATTGCCTCACTGCACCTGCCATCTTAAAACAAAACGCAGTACGTATAGCCAACATCTCCGACCACCCTATCACTTTACCCAGGGGTCTCACCATTGGAGACCTACGATGACCAGCCCTCACCTACCACCACCACCATTCCTTCATCAACTCCATCACTCCCGGAAATTCCTGCTCACCTCACCCCTCAACAAAAGGACGATCTGTGTCAGTTAATGACAGAATACCAGGACATCTTCGCCACCAACTCCCAAGATGTAGGTCACACGCATGTACTAGAACATCACATACATACTGTCGGACCCCCAGTGAGACAAGCTATACGAAGAAAGAACCCCCTTCAGCGCCAAGAAGAACAGAAACAAGTTGCAGAAATGCTAGAAGCAGGCATCGTCAACCCCTCAACTAGCCCTTGGTCCTCCCCAGTGGTACTGGTCAAGAAGAAGGATGGGTCCTCTCGTTTCTGCATCGACTATTGACAACTCAACGATGTCACCATCAAGGATGCCACCCCTCTGCCCCGCATCGACAACTCCCTAGATTCCCTACTAGGGGCCAGATGGTTCTCCACTCTGGACCTACAATCAGGGTATTGGCAAGTCCCCATGGCCCCCGCAGACCAAGAAAAGACGGCTTTTTTCACCAGTCAAGGAAAGTTATACGAGTTCTCTGTACTACCGTTCGGATTGTGTAACGGTCCCGCCACCTTCTCCCGGCTGATGGAATCCGTACTTCAGGGATTAACTTGGGAAACATGTTTGGCCTACTTAGACGACATCATCGTGTTTGGCCGCACCTGGGCAGAACACCTCCAGCGCCTCCGCCAAGTTTTCCAGAGGATCC
Source organism: Paralithodes platypus (assembly GCA_032716605.1). Classification (NCBI taxonomy): domain Eukaryota; kingdom Metazoa; phylum Arthropoda; class Malacostraca; order Decapoda; family Lithodidae; genus Paralithodes; species Paralithodes platypus. Next base: position 13,125,147 of record CM064573.1, on the reverse strand, counting down.
GGCAAGCCGGATTGAAACTGAAACCCACCAAATGTACCATGGCTCGACATCAGGTACAATTCCTAGGACATATGGTATCCGAAGGAGGACTCGCCCCCGACCCAAAGAAACTACAAGCCATCCAAGAGATCCAACCCCCGAAGTCAGTGAAAGGAGTGAGGGCTTTTCTGGGGTTAGCATCTTACTATCGGAGATTCGTGAAGAATTTTGCTACAATTGCCAGACCCCTGCACGACTTAACCCGGAAAGAAGAACCTTTTGTGTGGACCCCCGACCGCATCCAAGCCTTCAACTCCCTCAAGGTCCTGCTCGTGTCTGCCCCCGTCGTCTCTTTTCCGGACTACCAACTTCCATTCCGACTCTACACCGACGTGTCCCTCCTCGGCATCGGTGCAGTCCTCTCCCAAAATCGAGAAGGACGCGAGCACATCATTGCTTGTGCCAGCCGTACCTTAACCCCTGCAGAGACCAACTACCCCGTAACCAAGAGAGAATGCTTAGGCATCGTTTGGGCCCTCCAACACTTCCGGGCCTACCTAGCGGGCGTCAAAATCACCATCATCACGGACCACCAAGCCCTACAATGGCTCAGAAGATCAGACACTAAAAACGCCCTGACAGTCCGTTGGCGAGAGTCACTGGAGGAATTCGACTTTGAAATCTCCTATCGGCCGGGAAAACTCCACACCAATGCAGACGCCCTATCCCGGCTACCTCTTGCACCAGAATAACTCAAAGCCATTCAAGACCCATGACCCCCACCTACCACCACTCCCCCTCTCATACAGGCGTACCTCCGGAACGAAAAACCTAATTGGATCTCCACCCGACTATTTGGCCTCTTGCAAAGAAGGGGAGACGTACTCTTCACACCCGAAGGTCAGATTGTACTAGGCCCCGAAGATGCAGAGCAAATGATGTCTTCCCTGAACACCAACAACGGGATCCACCTAGGACAGAAGAAATTGGTGAACACCTTCAAGGACACCTACTGGACTCCTTGCCCATACACCACTGCCAAACAGATCACCGAAGCCTGCCGCCGCACCTGCACCCTGGGAAAAGATCAAACACGCACTCCAGGACCCTCCGGCAAACTCATCGCTTCTAAACCTTGGCAACTTCTGGCAGTTGACGTCATGGGGCCTCTGCAAAATGACGGGATACCGCTACATCATCACCTTTGTGGATACGTACTCCAAATACATCATCGCTTGCCCTGCCCGAGAAGACACAGCTATGGCCGTAACAGAGGCATTATTACAACATGTGTTTCCATACTTTGGATTGCCTCAGGCAATCCACTCCGACAATGCCCCTGAATTTACCGGACAAATTTGGACACAGATCTCAGAAATATTCGGGTTCCACAATAGCCATTCTACACCTTACTGGTCAAAAGGGAACTCCATATGCGTGCGTTCCCATCGAACCATCGCCAATCAAATCCGGACCCGCCTGCAACAGATGAACTCCTCGGACTGGACCAGCCAAGTTCGCATCATACAATGGGGAATAAACACCTGCCCCAGAGACAACGGGATCACCCCTCACAAGATGGTTTTTGGAAGCCCACCTCTCCTAATACCTCTACGTCACCTAGCTGCCCCTACTGAGCCCTCGCCAGGTCTAAACACCAACCTCGTCCATCTTAGAAACCGCCTACGTCAGCTCCAATTCACGCAAGATCTCCAGCCTGATGAAGTCCCCAAAAACAACCCTCACCGAGTAGGCGACCTGGTAATGGTAGCCATCTTGCCTGTACCCTCCAAACTGAAGCCAAGGTACAAGGGTCCATTTGAGGTCCTCAAAATTCCTAACTGTTTCCAGGTCATAATTAACTATCACGGGGAATCTCGCACTTATAGGAATAGATTTGTCAGAAGGTTCCAACCTCTTAACAAAAATGTAACTTTAGTCGCTGAACCAGATCAGGATGTTAAATGTACTACCCCTGTTTCAAATCTTCACCCTCAAACCTCCCTTCTTCCCATACCTGACCCCCTCACCCATTCCGTACCTCCTCCTCAGCCTCCTTTCACACCCCCCCTCATTTCTCCTTTGCCTGCCTTTAACTCTCCTGTTCCTCAGCCTCCTGTTGCCCTCCCCACTCGCCTCACCCAGTTCACCCCTTCTCACCTCCCTAAACACCAACCTCCTCCTATCCTTTCTACCCGAACTCAAACCTCCCCCTCTTCTCCTTTACCTCCTGTCAGCCACCCACCTCTTCTACCCCACTTCACCCCTTCCCGCATCCCTAAGCTCAAACCTCCGTCCTTTCCCTCTCTCCAAACTGAAACCTCTCCCTTTCTCTCTGCCCTCACTTCACCTCAGCAACCCCTTTCTGACCAGTCACCATTAACCAGCCATACCTCCTCTAGCCTTCCCCCATCTCCACCAAAACTCACCAACATACCCCCCGCTTTACCTATCACCCCCAGTCTTCGCCCTAAAACCCCTTTCTGTAATTCCTCACCTGTCCCTCCTGACTCTAAAAACCTACTTTCCTCTCCTAAATCTATTTCCCCTCCATCGCGTAAAACCATACATAAATTTCGCCCAATGACACCATTAACCCCATCTCCCCCCTTCCCCAGACTGCCTTCTCATACCCGCTGTGGGAGACCAGTCAAGCCACCCACCAAATGGGAACCAGCCCTTTCCCAGCCAAGAACAAGAAAAGGGCAAAACTCAGATGCCCGGAGCCACGTCACCAAGCCGGTTCCAAGCTCCTCTCCCCAGCCTGGTACCTCGGCGTCCGCACCACCGAATGACAAGGGCCCAGCCAGGATCTCTGTCCTCACTCACCACCCACCTCCCACGACGACACCCTCGCTGACCTCTCTCACCAATATGAGAATTGACCAGATAGCCCTAGTGCGGAAGGACTCCACCATCCTGATCAGATCACCTCACCAACTTCTCGACCAGCTGAGATACTACGACTCCTCTTCTCTCCTCACCCTCACCGGAGACCAGAGGGCCACACCGAACAACAGGGGGATTATCTACCACCACCTCCTCCAACACCTGACCCCCTTCTTCCAGGATGTTACCTCTAGACACTACCACCTTGAGTCCCGGGGTCGGGACTTTTATCTGCCCGACGGTAGTGAGATGCGGTCTAGGAATGGTGTTACCACATCTCCAGCTTGTCACAGCCATGCAACAAAGCCAACTAAGCCTTCGGACAGCCTTCCCCCTGCCATCCAGACCCACGACAAAGCTGCCCCTGCCCGTATCGCCAAGATAACGGTGGAACGAGTGGGACACGTCCGTCCCGAGTGGACCACACCAGTCACCCACGGCAAGTCATTTTCTTTAACCACCAGAGCCAAAGAAAATGACCATCGCAGGGGTAACCATTACAAACCCCCATCAGCCAGCCCAGTAACTCCTCAACCTAGCTACACAACCACAGGTGGTACCAGGTTGTTACCTAAATTACCTTTCATATCCCCTATCAAAGAACCTAAAGCTCTTTCAGAACCAAAACCTCTCTTCCCCAGATTGCCTTTCATATCCCCTATCAAGGAACCTAAAGCTCTTGCATCCATTCAATCTAAACCATTGTCCCGGTTTAAAGTCACTCATAAACCAAAACTTGCCTATCCTTCCAGCCAACAATAAGTCTTAACCCCCAGAATAAGTCAGCATCCATTGTAAGAAACTCATCCGCTTCCTCTCCCACCAGGAAGCCATCACCCCATAATGTGTACAGATCTGCCATGAGGAATCTTCCTCCAGCTACATCTACAAGGGCCACCCAAAAGTCCAGGCGCACCACTCCCAGGACTACAAGGACCTAACCACCACGCGCGGACACCACCCCAGCGCCTTTGATCCTCTCAAGCCGGGCGCCTTAAGTCTGGGCAAGAATATTCACAAGTACTCAGCCAGTCTGGACATCAGTACATTCTGAGTTGAGCAGCCACACCGACCAGAGCTACATATCCTCCTCTCTTCACCACCATCACAATGCCTCCCGCAACTTCCACACTCGTTGCCGGCACTGTAAAGTGGTTTAATGTGAAGAAGGGCTTTGGATTTATCACCAGGGACGACAACAGCACTGATATTTTTGTACACCACAAAAATATTAAGAAAAACAACCACAGGAAGTCTGCACCCTCTCTAGGTGACGGAGAGAGGGTAGAATTCCACACCAAAACAGGGGCAAGAGGTCCTGAGGCCACTCTGGTCACAGGACCCAGGGGCAAAACAGTCAAGGGCTCACATCATGCCCGAGACTTGAAGGAGAGGCAGGGCATTATGAAAAAGGTTGACAGACTAAAGAGCATGGACCTGCCTAGTGATATATCAATTAAGATCGATATTATCATCAGGACGGCCGTGTCTCTTGCTAGAGGAAACAACTCCCTCCTCCAGCAATACCTACCTGCCCTCCTTCAGGCCAACAATCTCCCAGGTATTCTTGTACCAGGAGGGTTGTTGGACTATGCCCAGAGGGGTCCTGTCAGACAGAGACCTACTCCACAGAGGCGCTTGACCATCAAAGCACCTCTAAACAGAAAAAACTGTCTCCTGAAGCTGAAGCAGTAACTCCAGAAGCTGATCCTAGAAGAGCTGCTGAAGAAACCAACTCAACTCCGACACCTGCAGCAGAAGAAGAAGAGGCGATGGAGGAGACCCCTGCAGTCAACACCAACCCACCTGCAGAGCCTCCTTCACCTCCTTCAAAACCAAAAAAAGGTGCCTCCATGCCCCTCATTGAAATCGAACCAGTGAGACAGGTAGAGAAGAAACCAGACACCCGCAAGACCCCTCACCAATTGTTCTTGGATATCTGCCTACCACACCTGAATAAGGACCACAACATGACTATGAATCATGCTTACGAGGACTGCGTCCCACCTGAATACGACGGATTCCTGAGCTACTGCATGTTAGACTGGAATTGCTTAGGCTGCAGTTGCTATTTTCACAAAAAAGGCAAATACAACTACATCGAATGCGGCCTAACAGTGAAGCAAGCTCTGAAGCAAGGCTTCCCGGACCTCCCGAGGAAGTAATATCACCACCACCACCCATCACCCTCACCAACACCTCATCACCAGCGGGCTATTAGTACGGGACTCCCAGTCGGGCCGGGAGGATAAATATATGGCCTTAAATTCCCTACCCGTACAATAGCCCACAGTTCCAGCCGCCCAGCTCTCGACCCACTGCCTCCCTGGTCGGGTCCAGCCGTCTTCGTAGTAACGCCGATCTCCCAAACACTGAAAACCCTCAGGCAGCTCCAGTTAAGCCTGGACACCTTTTTCTCCTCCTAAAACTCACTTCATCCAACTAATTCTTGTCCTATCCCCACTTCCCCCTAACCCCCTGTCACTACTCAATTTGATTGATTGATTGACATCAGTAACTAAGCTTGCCTTTGGTTTCTTTTTTATCTGGGTAAAAGCAGCCAGAATAGCTGGTGTTCACACTTGAAGCTGTGTGCAGTGATCGGAGACGACCAGGTCGGGTTCCCCCCTTCAGGAAGAGGACTAGCTTGTGCAACCCACTTTGGGCCCCACCTTCCTGGCCTTCGATGCTGTGCCTAGACCAAGTAAATAAGGATTCCTGTCTTGTTCCTTTCAAGGGATTATAAGGATAGTGCAGTACTTAGAGACGACCAGGTCGGGTTCCCCCCTTCAGGAAGAGGACTAGATTGTGCAACCCACTTTGGGCCCCACCTTCACTGGCCTCTATTTACTGTATTAGTCCTGTGGTTCCAGAGGAGATTGCAAGGGAGTAATTTAATTGTCCCAAACCTTAGACTAACCATAGTGTCACTGGATAGACTACTTGCAACTCTATACAGACCATTATGCTAGTCGCCATAATCCCCCCATCAGCCAGAATAGCTGGTGTTCACACTTGAAGCTGTGTGCAGTGATCGGAGACGACCAGGTCGGGTTCCCCCTTCAGGAAGAGGACTAGCTTGTGCAACCCACTTTGGGCCCCACCTTCCTGGCCTTCGATGCTGTGCCTAGACCAAGTAAATAAGGATTCCTGTCTTGTTCCTTTCAAGGGATTATAAGGATAGTGCAGTACTTAGAGACGACCAGGTCGGGTTCCCCCCTTCAGGAAGAGGACTAGATTGTGCAACCCACTTTGGGCCCCACCTTCACTGGCCTCTATTTACTGTATTAGTCCTGTGGTTCCAGAGGAGATTGCAAGGGAGTAATTTAATTGTCCCAAACCTTAGACTAACCATAGCGTCACTGGATAGACTGCTTGCAACTCTATACAGACCATTATGCTAGTCGCCATAACCCCCCCATCAGCCAGAATAGCTGGTGTTCACACTTGAAGCTGTGTGCAGTGATCGGAGACGACCAGGCCCCCCTTCAGGAAGAGGAATAGCTTGTGCAACCCACTTTGGGCCCCACCTTCCTGGCCTTCGATGCTGTGCCTAGACCAAGTAAATAAGGATTCCTGTCTTGTTCCTTTCAAGGGATTATAAGGATAGTGCAGTACTTAGAGACGACCAGGTCGGGTTCCCCCCTTCAGGAAGAGGACTAGATTGTGCAACCCACTTTGGGCCCCACCTTCACTGGCCTCTATTTACTGTATTAGTCCTGTGGTTCCAGAGGAGATTGCAAGGGAGTAATTTAATTGTCCCAAACCTTAGACTAACCATAGCGTCACTGGATAGACTGCTTGCAACTCTATACAGACCATTATGCTAGTCGCCATAACCCCCCCATCAGCCAGAATAGCTGGTGTTCACACTTGAAGCTGTGTGCAGTGATCGGAGACGACCAGGCCCCCCTTCAGGAAGAGGAATAGCTTGTGCAACCCACTTTGGGCCCCACCTTCCTGGCCTTCGATGCTGTGCCTAGACCAAGTAAATAAGGATTCCTGTCTTGTTCTTTTCAAGGGATTATAAGGATAGTGCAGTACTTAGAGACGACCAGGTCGGGTTCCCCCCTTCAGGAAGAGGACTAGGTTGTGCAACCCACTTTGGGCCCCACCTTCACTGGCCTCTATTTACTGTATTAGTCCTGTGGTTCCAGAGGAGATTGCAAGGAAGTAATTTAATTGTCCCAAACCTTAGACTAACCATAGTGTCACTGGATAGACTGCTTGCAACTCTATACAGACCATTATGCTAGTCGCCATAACCCCCCACCAAACCCTGTAGCAGAACTCCGGCATACTCTTAGTAAGTCCCTGCTCACGCGGAGTGCAAGAGGAACCCGGGTGTCTCCCGTGGTAGGCACAGAGGAGGAAGGAGCTGTAAGGACGTAGGAGTGCAGCCTAATCCCGGACCAACATCCGGAAGTACCACGCCCCAGCCGCCCTCCTGGACCACTGGATTCTCCCTCGATCTACGGCACCTCTTCACTCCAGCTCTCCTTTAAGTGCCTTATTACGGTTTATGGGTATAGAGTTGTCTCAGGGTAGTGGTTGAAGTTATCTTCAGGGGTTCTCACTAAATAACGTCTTGCGAGAGGGCTTTCCTCTCTCTACGTAAATTGAAGTTAATCTGCCCACTTGCCGGGACACATTAGACATAACTATCAGGGGATCCTTATATCCGCACATTCCCGGGTTATTGGTCTCCCATAGCCCGTCAGAGGGGACGCGCCTATATAAGACCCACAGCATATGACATACACACATATTTACACGTAACCTTGTTCCCTTGTATAACTTCTAGCCTCATTCACTTAATATTCTGTCAGGTTCATAACTCGAATAGATTTCACTCTATCTCAGCTCCCGACGATTGTTGCCTCAGCCTTCAGCACCTTCAGCGGTTGGGCGTGATGACTCCAGCTACTGGTCCAGGGTGAGTCACAAGATGATTCCTTAGACCTTGGCGCCTACCACGGGACAACCGGGTTCCTCTTGCACTCCCACAGTGCAGTGATCCCCAAAGGATATGCTGGAGTTCTGCTACAAGGTTTGGGGGGTTAGGGTGACTAGCATAATGATCTACCTAGAGTGGCAAGCAGTCTAGATAGTGACATTATAGGTAGTCTAAGGGGGTCAAGGTAAGTGTCTTCCTTCCTTGCTAGTTCGTGGAACTATCAGAACCATGTAGCAAAAAGAGAATCCAGAAAGGGGAGCCCAAAGTGGGTTGCCCAAAATTAGTCCTCTTCCTGATGGGGGGAACCCGATCTGGTAGATCTCAAGTTACTACACTATCCTCATAATCCCTTGAACAAAACAAGGTAGGAATCCTTTGGTACTTGGTTTGTGCACCGCATCAAAGGCCAGAAAGGGGGAGCCCAAAGGGGGTTGCCCAAGCTAGTCCTCTTCCTGATGGGGGGAACCAGACCTGGTAGATCTTCGATCACAGCACACAACTGACAAGTTGAACACCAGCTATCTCTGGCTGTTCTTACCCTGAACTAAATAATACCAAATGGCAAGCTTAGTTACTGATGTCCAGGCTGGGTGAGTATAAGGCAATCTTCTTGCCCCTACTTAAGGCGCCCGGCTTGAGAGGATCAAAGGTGCTGGGGTGGTGTTGGCGCATGGTGGTTATGTCCTTGTAGCTCTGGGGGTGGCGCGCCTGGACTCTGACTGTACCTTGTAGCTAGATGCCCCTGGGCAGATTCTGTTATAAGATGGGGGGATCACTTCCTGGTGGGGGAGGAAGTGGATGAGAAATGGCATGTGCAGGAGTAGGGTTGGCTGCAGGTTTTAGTGGCAGCTAGAGATGCGGTCTTATCATCCTGAGACCGCATCTCACTACCCATAATAGTCATTATACGAAACTTCTCGGACAGTAAACATCTCTTCCCCACTTAACTTACTTTGTTAAATTTGACATTAGTTGTGCATCTATGTGCACATTAGCAGTAATGGTGGTAGATATTTGTTTCTCACAGATGGAAATCTTAATATAATGTGGATTATAGTCTTCATAAAGGTAAAATGTTCAGCTATAGATTGTGTCGTGCGTGCGTGTGTGTGTGTGTGTATTCCAAGGTTGCCAGCGCACATCACATCTCCAAACTCGCCCAAAAGTAGCCCAATCACTTAATACCGCACAACAGACAATTTCAGCTATTTTAATCCTATCACACACATTTTCTGATATGTTTATCTTTAACAGCCATGCATGCATGATACTATGAGTTCCCCAAATATAACTAGGCCTAGTCCCATATAGCCTACTGTATGAGTAGTGGCCTACGTGTCACATCATTTAAATATTAATGAAATACCACATACATTATTATCACAATAATGCACTCATCAAATCTGCATCAATGTCCCAATCCCTCCTCACAAACAATCACTTAATTAGGCTATTCAGTCACCACCACATAGGCTACCATACATGTATAGTACAACCAACAGAAAGCCATGATGAACGTTTGTATGAAATGTAGCCTAGCTATAGGCTACTCAACACTCAACACCTCTACAACTTTAATAGTACTGTATATAGAACCAGCCCAATTCCGCTTTCTTCAATGTTATTTAGTTAGGATAATACTTCAGAGGCTATCCACCCCATCACACTGTAAATTAAGAATATAATATAGTTTGAAATGGAAACTCGCAAATCTACGCTACTGAACGAATCCTAACTAGCCCAATGGTGCGAACAAAAGAAGACCTTGGCAACACTGTGTACGTATATCCCGCCACGGTCAGCTGACGACCTAAACAGTCGCCCGTGGAAAAGGCAGTTGTAAATTTTTTTGTCATCATCTTTTTCGAATTTCCTGCATCTCCACGTATGTAATTTGCTGCCTCTGTGTTCTATGACATTCTGATTCTCATTGATTTATTTCCTGTCACTGGTCTAATAAGAAATATAGCCGGTAATATATTTAGCTGCCCGATTTGATAGTGGATTATAAATTGGTAACTTAAAAGCGCACGATAGGTTGCTTTGTAGGAAAGAAACTATAGTGCGCAGGCGCAGGCATTCAACCTGCCAAATTCTACAGCTACAGAATATAATACGGTATGTTCAGCCAATTTCTACTGAAACACGTATTTGTTAGTAACTAAAAAGGAAGTAAATACAATACTTCAATGAGTATTAAAATTTCGCCCAGCCTATCACACCACATTAGATGAAACTAAATTTCTTGTTCAATAAGCTGATATTTATGTATCAAATTATGTTAATTATTATATATTCACTGCATTAACGAGTGTATAACCATCATATTATGAATCTAGTAAAAATATACTACACAACTGTTATGCCCGGTCCAAATTGGAACGCGAGATATTCTTTGTACAATGAGAAGCTCTCTAACTGGATAGGTATACCTTAAATTTTAAATAAAGAGACAACACGGCAGGATAGTAAGCACACAGGTAACAAGTTGACATGGGTTTTATTCAGTTTAACACCTGGTTCATGGAGGAGCAAGACATATATTTTATACCTGTAACCTGGAGATCATCAACAACAATAAGAATAATTAAGACATACAATATTCAGGTTATCAAGTAAGCAATAGGAGTCGGACAATGGGTCCGGACTCAAGGTAATAATAATACTCCTAGGATACAATTATAAGGTATCCAAAATGGTGGAGGTACACCTCCTACCCAAATAGATCTCAGAGAGGATCTCAACAAAAGACAAGAGTGCAGTAATGGCAAATGCCGTCTGGATCATGCAATGATGTCCCCGGCATATAGTGACGTTAACTGACTCTAAAGCAATAATGGCCAAGTGGTCATCAACAATGAAGTGGGCTCGGAAAGGCTCACAAATGATATTAATACTATAGGTGTGCTAGATCTCACCTGGCAAAGATTAATCCTTAACTCTAATTGTGTACTAGCAAGGTGCTGAAGGCTGAGGCAACAATCGTCGGGAGCTGAGATAGAGCGAAATCTATTCGAGTTATGAACCTGACAGAATGTTAAATGAATTAGGCTAGAAGTTATACAAAGGGACTAGATTACGTGTAAATATGTGTTTGTGTTTGATGCTATGGGTCTTATATAAGCACGCCCCCTCTGTCGGGCTATGGGAGACCAATAACCCGGGAAGGTGCATATATAAGGATCCCCTGATAGGTATGTATAATGGGTCCCGGCAAGTGGGCTAATTGACGTCAATTTAAGTAGGGAGAAGAAGGACCTCTCGCAAGACGTAATGTTAATGAGAACCCCTGAAGATAACTTCTACCACAACCCTGAGTCAACTCTATACCCATAAACGGTACAAAAGCACTTAAAGGAGAGCTGTAGTGAAGAGGAGGGCCCATAGATCGAGGGAGGATCCAGTAGTCCGGAGGGCGGCTGGGCGTGATGACTCCGGAAGTTGGTCCAGGGGGGGGGGGGGGCGGCTGGGCGTGATGACTCCAGCTACTGGTCCAGGGTGAGTCACAAGATGATTCCTTAGACCTTGGCGCCTACCACGGGACAACCGGGTTCCTCTTGCACTCCCACAGTGCAGTGATCCCCAAAGGATATGCTGGAGTTCTGCTACAAGGTTTGGGGGGTTAGGGTGACTAGCATAATGATCTACCTAGAGTGGCAAGCAGTCTAGATAGTGACATTATAGGTAGTCTAAGGGGGGTCAAGGTAAGTGTCTTCCTTCCTTGCTAGTTCGTGGAACTATCAGAACCATGTAGCAAAAAGAGAATCCAGAAAGGGGAGCCCAAAGTGGGTTGCCCAAAATTAGTCCTCTTCCTGATGGGGGGAACCCGATCTGGTAGATCTCAAGTTACTACACTATCCTCATAATCCCTTGAACAAAACAAGGTAGGAATCCTTTGGTACTTGGTTTGTGCAGCGCATCGAAGGCCAGAAAGGGGGAGCCCAAAGTGGGTTGCCCAAGCTAGTCCTCTTCCTGATGGGGGGAACCCGACCTGGTAGATCTTCGATCACAGCACACAACTGACAAGTTGAACACCAGCTATCTCTGGCTGTTCTTACCCTGAACTAAATAATACCAAATGGCAAGATTAGTTACTGATGTCCAGGCTGGGTGAGTATAAGGCAATCTTCTTGCCCCTACTTAAGGCGCCCGGCTTGAGAGGATCAAGGGCGCTGGGGTGGTGTTGGCGCGTGGTGGTTATGTCCTTGTAGCTCTGGGGGTGGCGCGCCTGGACTCTGGCTGTACCTTGTAGCTAGATGCCCCCGGGCAGATTCTGTTATAAGATGGGGGTGATCACTTCCTGGTGGGAGAGGAAGTGGATGAGAAATGGCATGTGCAGGAGTAGGGTTGGCTGCAGGTTTAGTGGCAGCTAGATATGCGGTCTTATCATCCTGAGACCGCATCTCACTACCGTCTGGTAGAGAAAAGTCCCGACCCCGGGACTGGAGATGGTAATGTCTTGAAGTATTATCTTCGTAGACAGGGGTCAGGTGCTGAAGGAAGTGGTAATAAATGACTCCCTGGTTGTTAGGGGTGGCCATCTTGTCTCCAGTGAGGGTGAGGAGAGAAGAGGAGTCACAGTACCTCAAATGGTCCAGGAGTTGGTGAGGTGACTTGATTACTTTGGTGGAGTCCTTCCGCGCCAGGGTTATCATGTCAATCCGCATCTTGGTGGTGGTCGTCAGCGAGGGCGTTGTCGTGGCTGGAGGTGGTTGGAGAGTGATGACAGAGAGTCTGGCTTGGCCCAGGTCATGAGGTTGTGCGGACGCCGAAGTACCAGGCTGGGGGGAGGAGGTTGAAGACGCTTGATCCTTAACCTTTCTCACTTTAGGCTGGGACAGGGCTGGTTCCCATCTGGTGGGTGGCTTCACAGGTCTTCCACAGCGGGTATGAGAAGGCAGTCTGGGAAATGGGGGAGATGGAGTTAGAGGTGACATTGAGCGAAATTTGGATATTGTTCTTCGCCTGGGAAGTTGAGAAGGAGGGGAAATAGATTGAGGAGAAGAAGGTAGGGTTTTAGAGATAGGAGGAGTAGGTGAGGGGTTTTTAGGACGGAAGCTGGGGGTGATAGGCAAAGTGGGGGGTATGTTGGTGAGTTGTGGTGGCGAAGGGGGAAGACTAGACGTGGCAAGGTTAATTAAAGACGATGGTTGAGAAGGAGGTTGCGGAGGTGAAACGAGAGGAGAGGGAGAAGGAGAGGAGATTGAGAAGATTGGGGCTTAGGAATGCGGGAAGGGGTGAAGGTGACAGGAGGTGAAAGAGAAGAGGGGGAAGTTTGGGTTTGAGTAGAGAGAACAGGAGGAGGTCGATGTTTAGGAAGGTGAGAAGGGGTGAACTGGGTGAGGCGAGTGGGAAGGGTGACAGGAGGTTGCAGTACAGGAGAGTGAAGGGCAGGCAAAGGAGAATTGAGAGGGGGAGTGGAAAGAGGTAGAGGGAGAGGGACAGCATGGTTGAGAGGGACAGGTCCGGAAAGACAGGAAGTTTGAGGGTGAAGATTTGAAACAAGGGTACAGTCAACATCCTGATCAGGCTCAGCTACAACAGTAATATTCTTATTAATAGGTTGAAACCTTCTGACAAACCTATTCCTATAAGTGCGAGATTCCCCATGATAGTTAATTATGACCTGGAAACAGTTTGGGATCCTAAGGACCTCAAATGGACCCTTGTACCGTGGCTTCAGTTTGGAGGGTACAGGTAAGATGGCGACCATGACTAGGTCGCCTACTTGGTGAGGGTTGTTCTTGGGGGCTTCATCAGGCTGGAGATCTTGGGTAAACTGGAGCTGACGTAGTCGGTTCCTGAGGTGGACGAGGTTGGTATTTAGACCTGGTGGGGCCTCAGTAGGGGCAGCTAGGTGACGTAGTGGTATGAGGAGAGGTGGGCTCCCAAAAACCATCTCATGAGGGGTGATCCCGTTGTCTCTGGGGCAGGTGTTTATTCCCCATTGTATGATGCGAATTTGGCTGGTCCAGTCCGATGAGTTCATCTGTTGGAGGCATGTCCGGATTTGATTGGCGATGGTTCTATGAGATCGCTCGCAGATGGAGTTTCCTTTTGGCCAGTAGGGTGAAGAGTGGCTGATGTGAAATCCAAACATTTCGGAGATCTGCGTCCAAATTTGTCCGGTGAATTCAGGGGCATTGTCGGAGTGGATTGCCTGTGGCAATCCAAAATAGGGAAAGACATGTTGTAATAATGCCTCGGTGACGGCCATAGCAGTGTGTTCTCTGGCAGGGCAGGCGATCACGTATTTTGAGTACGTGTCCACGAAGGTGATGATGTAGCGGTATCCCCTGTCGTTTTGTAGAGGTCCCATGACGTCCACTGCCAAAAGTTGCCAGGGTTTAGAAGCGATGAGTTTGCCGGAAGGTCCTGGGGTGCGTGTTTGGTCTTTTCCCAGGGTGCAGGCACGGCAAGCTTCAGTGATTTTCTTGGCCGTGGTGCAGGGGCGAGGAGTCCAGTAGATGTCTTTGAACGTGTTCACCAACTTCTTTTGGCCTAGATGGATCCCGTTGTTGGTGTGCAAGGAAGACATCATTTGTTCAGCATCCTCAGGCCCTAGTACGATCTGGCCTTCTGGGGTAAAGAGGGCGTCACCCCTTCTTTGTAAGAGGCCAAAAAGTCGGGTGGAGATCCAAGTTGGTTTGTCGTTCCGGAGGTAGGCCTGGATGAGAGGGGGAGTGGTAGTAGGTGGTGGTCGAGGTTCTTGGATGGCGTTGAGTTGTTCTGGTGCCAGTGGGAGCCGGGATAAGGCGTCTGCATTGGTATGGAGTTTTCCCGGCCTGTAGGAAATCTCAAAATCAAACTCCTCAAGTGATTCTCGCCAACGGACTGTTAGGGCATTCTTAGAGTCAGATTTCCTGAGCCATTGTAAGGCTTGGTGGTCAGTGATGATGGTGATCTTGACGCCAGCTAGGTAGGCCCGGAAGTGTTGGAGGGCCCAAACGATGCCTAAGCATTCTCTTTTAGTTACCGGGTAGTTGGTTTCTGCCGGGGTTAAGGTCCGGCTGGCACAAGCAATGATGTGCTCTCGTCCTTCTCGTTTTTGGGAGAGGACTGCACCGACGCCGAGAAGCGACACGTCGGTGTAGAGTCTAAAGGGTAGTTGGTAGTCCGGAAAAGAGACGACAGGGGAAGACACGAGTAGGTCCTTGAGGGAGGTGAAGGCTTGGAGACGGTCGGGGGTCCACACAAAAGGTTCTTCCTTCCTAGTTAAGTCGTGTAGAGGTCTGGCAATGGTGGCGAAATTCTTCACAAACCTCCGATAGTAGGAGGCAAGGCCTAGGAAAGCTCTTACTCCTTTTACTGACTTCGGGGGTTGGATCTCCTGGATGGCTTGGAGTTTCTTGGGGTCAGGTGCAAGTCCTTCTTCTGACACCAGATGTCCTAAGAATTGGACCTGATGTCGAGCCATGGTGCATTTAGTAGGCTTCAGCTTTAATCCGGCTTGTCGGATCCTCTGGAAAACTTGGCGGAGGCGTTGGAGGTGTTCTGCCCAGGTACGACCAAATACTATGATGTCGTCCAAGTACGCCAGACATGTTTCCCAAGTTAATCCCTGAAGTACGGATTCCATCAGTCGGGAGAAGGTGGCGGGACCGTTACATAATCCGAATGGCAGCACTGAGAACTCGTAAAGCTTCCCTTGGCTGGTGGAGAAAGCTGTTTTTTCTTGGTCGGTGGGGGCGACGGGGACCTGCCAGTATCCGGATTGCAGGTCCAGTGTGGAGAACCATCTGGCTCCTAAGAGGGAGTCTAGGGAGTCGTCGATGCGTGGTAGTGGGGTGGCATCTTTGATGGTAACATCGTTGAGTTGTCGGTAGTCGATGCAGAATCGAGATGACCCATCCTTCTTCTTGACCAGTACCACTGGAGAGGACCAAGAGCTAGTTGAGGGGTTGACGATGCCAGCTTCTAACATCTCTGCAACTTGCTTCTGTTCTTCTTGGCGCTGAAGGGGGTTCTTTCTTCGTATAGCCTGTCTGACTGGGGGTCCAACAGTGTGAATGTGGTGTTCTAGGACATGGGTGTGGCCTACATCTTGGAAGTTGGTGGCAAAGATGTCCTGGTATTCGGCCATTAACTGGCACAGATCGTCCTTTTGTTGAGGGGTGAGGTGAGTAGGAACGTCTGGGAGTGATGGAGTTGATGCAGGAATGGAGGTGGTGGTGTCGGTTGAAGGCTGGTCATCATAAGTCTCTAGTTCTCCGATGGTGAGACCCCTGGGTAGGGTGATAGGGTGGTCGGAGATGTTGGCTATTCTTACTGCATTTTGTTTTAAAATGGCAGGAGCAGTGAGACAATCCCTGTCAAAAGGGCTCTGAAGAGAGGGAGTGTGAATGAGTTCTCCGTTGAGGGCTGGATGGATGGGTACCCAATGTTCATGATGTGGCAGCAAGGTGATGGGTTGAATGGTGATGGCCGATGCAACACGGATGGCTTTCAACGTTTGAGGAGGGTCATGGAGTGGTGTGGCAATCTTCGGAGTGGTGAGTCCTGGGGGTTTGGTGGAAAATAACAATCTTCTTTCAACACACTGGATAGTAGTGCGGAGGGCCGTGAGAAGGTCGAATCCCAGGTATCCGTCGTAGGTGGTTTCTTGGGAGGGAAATACCATGAAAGCATGGTGATGGCCGTGGTTAGGTTGAGGGGTGGCCACATACAGTGGGGCCGTGATGCTAGTACTAGGAATAAGGTTGTCATTTGCATCAATGAGGGTGGTGGACGAGTGTTGAATCGGTCCAAAAGTGTTGTGATGTCTCTGGTGGTAAGAGGAAAAAATACAGGATCTTGAAGCTCCGGTGTCGACAAGGAGTCGAGAGTTGACTCCCTGGATGGTCAGGTGGGTGTAAATGGGAGGCTTTATCATATCATAGCTGCCCCTATCTCGAGCCCCCGCCAGTTTGCAAGTTGGTGGGCGGGGGCGGTCTAAAAACCCGGTTTGATGACTTCCGGCTCAACTGTACTGTGGTCGTCCGGGTCACTAACCTCTGCAGCTGTCTCGTCGTAATCCTCAGCTCCTGCGGTGCCGTCTTCTAGGATGGTGGCAACTCTTCTGGAGGGCTTCAGCCAGGGAATCTGTCCCCAGAACAGTGGAACCCTCGAGCGTTTGGCCAGCTACTCGGCAAAAGACCTCTTCAACCCATTAATAGGGCACTGGGACCCGCAGGACTTCCAGTCTCCAGGCTTCACACTGGCCCATTCTTCCGGCTTGTGCTGGTTGCGGCTAGGGTGGTAGGTTGGTCCGGAATGAGCTCCTTGTGGCTTAGTGGGAGCTCGTTGGATACCCGCGATCTTTCCTTGCTCCTGGGACTTTTGCAGGGCCAAAATACGGTGTATGATAGGGAGGTCTGTATCATATCCGGCCGGTTCTGTGATGGCAAAGTGGTCCCGGACTGCACGCGGAAGGATCCTCATCAGGGTCCGGCGGACGTTCTCCTTCCTCTCTGCAGCTGTAGCCGTTGTGAATGCGGTGGAAGCCAGCCTGGTAAGCTTGCTGATGGTGGCGTCGAGGTCCCCGTCGTAGGTGATGGCGTGAAATTGCTGGTCGGCTATCACAGTACCTAAGACGGGGTTAATGGCAGTTTTGGTGTATGTTTCAAACTGTTCCCAGGTCATTCCGGGGTTCTCTTTTACATAACTGGAAGCTAGGGCCATAGACCGCCCTAGCTTCATGACTACAGTATGTATTTTAGGGGCAACTTCATCTTTAAATATGATGTCAAGCACTGGCTTGACAACCTCTAAATAGGTGGCAATGTCAGTTTCCTCTGGTCTGAAAGGAATAATATCCAGTGCTTTCCCTGCCATCCTGACTACTTATCCCTGTCGTGATACTCTCAAAATATTTAAAGCAGGAAAAACCTGAAAGGCTACCTTCGAGAAAGAGACACCGCTGCCACCAGTGTTATACCCGGTCCAAATTGGAACGCAAGATATTCTTTGTACAATGAGCAGCTCTCTAACTGGATAGGTATACCTTAAACTTTAAATAAAGAGACAACACGGCAGGATAGTAAGCACACAGGTAACAAGTTAACATGGGTTTTATTCAGTTTAACACCTGGTTCATGGAGGAGCAAGACATAATATATTTTATACCTGTAACCTGGAGATCATCAACAACAATAAGAATAATTAAGACATACAATAATCAGGTTATCAAGTAAGCAATAGGAGTCGGACAATGGGTCCGGACTCAAGGTAATAATAATACTCCTAGGATACAATTATAAGGTATCCAAAATGGTGGAGGTACACCTCCTACCCAAATAGATCTCAGAGAGGATCTCAACAAAAGACAAGAGTGCAGTAATGGCAAATGCCGTCTGGATCATGCAGTGATGTCCCCGGCATATAGTGACGTTAACTGACTCTAAAGCAATAATGGCCAAGTGGTCATCAACAATGAAGTGGGCTCGGAAAGGCTCACAAATGATATTAATACTATAGGTGTGCTAGATCTCACCTGGCAAAGATTAATCCTTAACTCTAATTGTGTACTAGCAAGGTGCTGAAGGCTGAGGCAACAATCATCGGGAGCTGAGATAGAGTGAAATCTATTCGAGTTATGAACCTGACAGAATGTTAAATGAATTAGGCTAGAAGTTATACAAAGGGACTAGATTATGTGTAAATATGTGTTTGTCTTTGATGCTATGGGTCTTATATAAGCACGCCCCCTCTGTCGGGCTATGGGAGACCAATAACCCGGGAAGGTGCATATATAAGGATCCCCTGATAGGTATGTATAATGGGTCCCGGCAAGTGGGCTAATTGACGTCAATTTAAGTAGGGAGAAGAAGGACCTCTCGCAAGACGTAATGTTAATGAGAACCCCTGAAGATAACTTCTACCACAACCCTGAGTCAACTCTATACCCATAAACGGTACAAAAGCACTTAAAGGAGAGCTGTAGTGAAGAGGAGGGCCCATAGATCGAGGGAGGATCCAGTAGTCCGGAGGGCGGCTGGGCGTGATGACTCCGGAAGTTGGTCCAGGGGGGGGGGGGGGGGGCGGCTGGGCGTGATGACTCCAGCTACTGGTCCAGGGTGAGTCACAAGATGATTCCTTAGACCTTGGCGCCTACCACGGGACAACCGGGTTCCTCTTGCACTCCCACAGTGCAGTGATCCCCAAAGGATATGCTGGAGTTCTGCTACAAGGTTGGGGGGGGGTTAGGGTGACTAGCATAATGATCTACCTAGAGTGGCAAGCAGTCTAGATAGTGACATTATAGGTAGTCTAAGGGGGGTCAAGGTAAGTGTCTTCCTTCCTTGCTAGTTCATGGAACAATCAGAACCATGTAGCAAAAAGAGAATCCAGAAAGGGGAGCCCAAAGGGGGTTGCCCAAAATTAGTCCTCTTCCTGATGGGGGGAACCCGATCTGGTAGATCTCAAGTTACTACACTATCCTCATAATCCCTTGAACAAAACAAGGTAGGAATCCTTTGGTACTTGGTTTGTGCACTGCATCGAAGGCCAGAAAGGGGGAGCCGAAGCTAGTCCTCTTCCTGATGGGGGGAACCCGACCTGGTAGATCTTCAATCACAGCACACAAATGACAAGTTGAACACCAGCTATCTCTGGCTGTTCTTACCCTGAACTAAATAATACCAAATGGCAAGCTTAGTTACTGATGTCCAGGCTGGGTGAGTATAAGGCAATCTTCTTGCCCCTACTTAAGGCGCCCGGCTTGAGAGGATCAAGGGCGCTGGGGTGGTGTTGGCGCATGGTGGTTATGTCCTTGCAGCTCTGGGGGTGGCGCGCCTGGACTCTGGCTGTACCTTGTAGCTAGATGCCCCCGGGCAGATTCTGTTATAAGATGGGGGTGATCACTTCCTGGTGGGAGAGGAAGTGGATGAGAAATGGCATGTGCAGGAGTAGGGTTGGCTGCAGGTTTAGTGGCAGCTAGAGATGCGGTCTTATCATCCTGAGACCGCATCTCAACAACTATGCGTCATAGATAGTTGAGAACTGTATTAAACCTCTTAAATCACGAAAACCATCAAAACACCTCAATGGTGTATCACACACGATAGTCATTTGAATAAGACCCCCATCGCCATCTTGATTTTTAGTACGGTTATCCCTCATCCTCATTGGGCCGCCTGAAGGTTGGGCCGCCTGACGCTTGGGCAGCATCCAAATTGGGCTGCCTGATGCTATGGCCGCATCCCAATTGGGTCACGGTATATTTCGGTATTTTCTCTATTATTCCCGATATTTATCGAGTATTTTCGTGGGAGAACAAGTGGGAGGAGGGTGGAGGAGTGTAACTCCGACCCTCCAAATCAGTCTGAGTCCACCCCTAGCCTCTCAGTGCCATGCGAGATACGAGAGAGGGAGGGCGACGGGTGTGCCTGTGTAGCCGGTCTGGGCCAGATTACGACCGCGGGGCTAAAATATACAATTTTCACCAGCCAATTGTTGTTACTACTTGTTTTATTGCTTTCCCATGTTCATATGTTCATATTAAAAGTAAAATAGGCGCATATGGATAAGTATTAATTATATTAACGATTTCAGTGAGGAATGAATCTGAATACCTTTGCATGGGGGTATGGTGTATACTACAGGGGCTTAGCACTTTACGAGTTAAGGTGCCGCATCGCCGTATGTCGGACAAAATAAATTAATCTATCAGCTATCTATTGCCTGACGCCGTGATCCCCGAAGGAGTGGCCATGATCGAACCGCCCCCATGCACCTCTGTCCCCAGTCAGTCGACGCGGCCTCCTCCCAACCAGCACCGCCTTCATCCATATACTTCCTCGCTCCATCCTTCCACCTCTCTTTCGGTTTACCTCTCCCTCTCTGTCCTTCCACCTTGCTCTCATACACCCTCTTAGTCATTCTCTCGCTTCTCATATGGCCGAACCATTTCAAGATGTTCCTTTTCACACTTTCCAGAACATTTACCTCTACACCACACCTCCTTCTTACTTCTTCATTTGTCTATCTATCCCTCTATGTAACTCCGCACGCACTTCCCAAGTAACTTATTTCCACCCCTCTCACTCTTGGTCTGATTCTCTCTACCAACGTCCATGCTTCGCTTCCGTAAGTCAGTGTCGGGATTAATTACCACATTGTCATGCAAAGACATCTTCACATCCATACTGACCACCCTATTTCTTGTTGTTGTTGTTGTTGTTGTTGTTGTTCCCTAAGCTGCCTGGCCGAACAGCCCGGAGTCCTTTAGGAAGGCCATGGCCACGATCGGGCTTTCCCACAGAGCTCTCAAGGAGTGTAGATTGTGTTGTTGTGTTGTTGGCGTAAGTGGTTGTGTGAAATGCAGTCTTCTATGATGTGTTTAATGGCATGGGGTGCTGTGTTACATCCCAGGCAGGTGTCGACGACGGAGTAATTCAGTCTCTTCTGATGGCTCAGAAGAACTGGATGGTGTCCGCATCTCAGCCTGGCCAGGTGGACTCTCTCCTCGCGAGGAAGGATGGATTTCCACTCGTTTTCCTCCCTTATCAGCTATACACCAACATCCACTGCTCTTCCTTGTATTTCTTTCATGACTCCATCCATATATACAGTAAACAACGACAGGGACATCACACACCCGTTTTAACCCAACATTCAGATCAAAGAACTCACTCTGCTCATTCTCCACACGTACTGCCACCTTTGCGCCCAAATACATGCTCTTCACTGCTTTCAGCAACTTGCCATCTACTCCGTATATTCAAAGTACTTTCCACATACCTTAATTCGATCTCTATCCACTGATCTGTCATAGGCCTTCTCCAAGTCCATAAAGGCAACATACACCTTTTGTTGCTTCTCCAGATATTTCTCCACAGTACATTTCAGGGTAAAAATCTGATCTACAAATCCTCTTCCCTTCCTAAAACCGCCCTGCTCGTCACCTATCCATTTCTCTGTTCTCGCTCTCACTCTCTCAATCACTACCCTACTGTACACCTTCCCTATTATGCTTAGAAGACATATTCCTCGGTGGTTACCACACACTAATCTTTCCCCTTTACCCTTATATAAGGGGACTATTATGCCTGTCTTCCAATCATCAGGTGCACTCCCCTTCTCCCATGCTAGTTTGCACATTTTCCATACCCATTCGATCACTATCTCACCACCATACCTCAGCATTTCCCCACACACTCCATCTGTTCCTGGTGCTTTCCCCAACTTCTCTCTTTTCATGGCTTCACACTGCACTTGTGACCTCCTGATCCCCACCTCCTCCTCCACTACTTCTCTTCTTCTCCCTCCCATACCCTATCCAACTATGTTTGCTGGTGCTTCATCCCTTACATTTAGCAATTCGTTGAAGTATTCCCTCCATCTTTCGACTCTCTCTTGCTTCTCGGCTAGCACTCGCCCATTCTTATCTTTCACACCCTTATTGTTTCCCTTGCTACCTCCCCTAACTTTCTTGACTTCTTTCCAGAACAGTTTCTTACACTCCCTCCATTTTACACTCAGATTACTTCCAAATTCCTCATCTACTCTTCTCTTACTTTCCTTCACTACTCTCTTTTTCTCCACATACCTCGCTCGTTTCTGTCTCTCCAAATCTTCATTCCTTCTACTACCCAACCACTCTCTATATGCTTTATTCTTGTCTTCCACAGCTATTTTTACCTCCTTTTCTGTCCACCATGCTGTACCCTTCACTCCCCTCCATCTTCTCCTTACTCCACACACCTCCTTACATGCTGCACAGATCTCTTCCTTAAACACTTTGCTCATCTCCTCCACTTCCTCCATACCTTCCAGGTCAAACCTACCTAGTCATCTTTCTACTGCTCTCCTGTACTCTTCCCTGATTTCCTCATGTAGCCTCTTCACCCTCCTCGCCATTCCACCTTCCTCTCGCCTCTCTCCAGCTCTCCTCACCCACTTCTTTTGTATCCTCATTTTAGCTACTACTACATAATGGTCAGACAGACCCCCTCCAATACCCCTATACACCCTAGCATCCAGCACAGATTTCTTCATTCGTTCATCCACACATACTGTATATAATCAATCTGTGCCTTTCGTTCCACCACTGTCTTATCCTTATCCGATGACACACAACTTCTACTCAGTGAGTTGGTAAGTAATCTTGGCAATCTAATTACTAAAACAGAAGAAATCCTACAAAAGCTGAGGCTATAGTTTATAAAAAATGGATTAATGATGAACGCTGATAAAACCCAATGCATATTCATAGGATATCGTCAGGTACCGGTACTTTAATAAATACCCAGTAATACCACCATACGCCATAATAACAGCACTATTGAACCTACCACGCATGTAAAAATCTCGGCATATATTTTGATAGACATTTGAACTTTTACGTCCACATTAGTGAAATGAGTAAAAAAGTAGTAGGGACGCTTATGTACATTACTAGAATAAATTATCACTTTGACAAATCAACTAGAACAATCGTGGTACAAACACTAGTGTTAAGTATCCTAAATTATTGTAGTGTAATTTGGGGCTCATCAAATGCTACCTTAATATCTAAAGTTCAAATACTTTAGAATTTTGCGGCAAAGGAGGCTGACGGTAAATCCAAAAAGTTCGATCATGTCACTCCTATAGTAAAGGAACTAATTAAGATGGTTAAATATTAAAGATAAAATAATGCATGACACACTAATAGTTATTTTTACCCAGATTATCTACTAAGTTTACCCATAGTATTCAATGTAACAGCCAGCACGAGACAACAAAATACGCTTTTTATTCCTAATGTTCAATTTGACATAGGGCAAACAAGTTTAACGGTAAGAGGACCTAAACTTTGGAACAAACTCCCAGTTCATGTACAAACTTCCAGTAGCCTAGGAACATAATACTAATAATAGTTCTTAAAGCTAGCACATGCTAAGCCAGCTAAGGATAGCCAAATACTAATAAGGTGTACGGTCCGGACGGTGTTCCTCCTGTTGTTCTCAAAATCTGTGCTTCTGTGCTGACTCCCTGCCTAGGCAAACTCTTTCGTCTCTGTCTATCCTCTAACGTCTTCCCTTCATGCTGGAAGTTTGCTCACATTCAACTTGTCCCAAACAAGGCCCTCCAACCCTCAACCCTCCAACTATCGTCCAATTGCTCTCATTTCTTGTCTTTCTAAAGTTTTTGAAACTATTCTTGCTTCCAAATTTCTTAAGCATTTCTCTTCTCATAATCTCCTCTCAGATCGCCAGTATGGCTTCCTTAAGGGTCGCTCTACTGGTGATCTTCTTTCATATCTTACTAACTCTTGGTCATCCTCCTTTCGGGACTTCGGTGAGACTTTTTCTATTGCACTAGACATATCGAAAGCCTTCGATAGAGTCTGGCATAAATCTTTAATTTCTAAACTACCCTCCTTCGGTTTCTATCCCTCCATCTGTGCCTTTGTCTCTAATTTCCTTTCCGGCCGTTCCATAGCCGCGGTTGTGGACGGCCATTGTTCACTTCCTCACCCTATAAACTCCGGTGTTCCTCAGGGCTCTGTCCTATCTCCTATTCTTTCTAATTTTTATAAATGATCTCCTTAACTGTACCTTAATTCCCATCCATTCATACGCAGACGACTCAACCTTACACTACTCCATTACTTTTTCAGAACGCCCCAGCCAGCAATCCCTCAACGACAAACGTAATGAAGCCATACAACTCTTAAATTCTGATCTAAATACTATTTCCAATTGGGGCAGAGAAAACCTTGTTAACTTTAATGCTTCCAAAACCCAATTTCTCCATCTATCTACCCGTCAGGATCTCCCAGCGGACTATCCCTTATTCTTCAACAATACAAAAATCAACCCTTCATCTTCTCTCAATATTCTTGGTGTCTCTTTTTCTTCTGCTCTCATTTGGAAGGACCATATTACCAGTCTTGCTAAGGCAGCCTCCCAGAAGCTGGGTGTGCTCAACCGCCTTAGGGGGTTCTTTTCCCCTGCACAGCTTCTTGCTCTGTACAGGGGCATAGTGCGCCCTTGTATTGAGTATTGTTCACATGTGTGGGGAGGTTCCTCTCACACCACTCTCCTAGACAAGGTTGAAAGGAAGGCCTTTCGTATCATTAACTCCCGTCCACTTACCAACTCTCTGCAATCTCTCTCTCTCCGCCGCAATGTTGCATCTCTCTCGCTATTCTATCGCTACTATAATAATCAGTGTTCCTCAGAGCTATCCCAGTGCATACCACCTCCTTTACGTAGGGCACGTGGTACCCGTCTTGCAACTCAATCCCACCCCTACTCTGTGCAACTCTCCAACCCAAGAGTGAAACATTACTCTCAAACTTTCTTCTACTCAACAGCTGAGCTCTGGAACTCTCTCCCAGAATCAGTTTTTCCCGCTTCCTATGACTTAAATTGCTTCAAACTCCGTGTGTCCAGTCATTTTGGCTCGAACGTCCCTTGATTTTGGCCCTGTCACTCTTTCAACTATGGGGGAGGCACTCGCTATAGGCAGTTATGCCTTTTGCCTCCCTCAATCACATAGAAAAAATAAAAAAATAAAAAATAAAAATAAGGCCAATTAGGCGTATTTCCATTGGGGTCCCATACTACTACCCCATCCCCTTGCTCATGAGGGACAGTAACGACTCCGTGCCTGTGAAAAATCTATAATGCGCCGAGCGTGGGTGCGATCCTGGGCCTTTCTGGGTGGAAGTCCAAGACACTAGTCACTACACCAGTGAGCCACTAAGACTAATGTTAAAGCCATGCTGCTAAACTCTGCTTATAATTAAATTAATGTGCAAAAGAAATCTATAAACATACCCTCTCTCTCTCTCTCTGTTTTCCCCAACCCAATTTTAATCCCTCATAATCCCCAGCGATTATCTCTCTCTCTCCAGTACCGGGTATGTCTTAGTTAAACAGTAGGTCTTTAATTTTAATAGTATACACTGTACAAATATAATACTGTACTAAAGAGAAAGTTCCATTGTTTTGCTCCGAAAATTTAATGTGTTCGATTATGGATATGCAACCTATATGATATTATGTCAAAACAATAGCCACGTTTTCAAGCACCCCCACTATCTCCGATAGACTGGAAAAGGTGTCGTATTACACCATTAAGGGTGTCGAATATCAATTCAACTCAAACCTACTTTTCCACTGAGGTCAGAAGTGTGGCAAGCCAGGAAAAGAGTGAAGTTGGGAAAGCACCAGGAGCAGATGGAGTGTGTGAGGAAATGTTGAGGTATGGTGGTGAGATAGTGATCGAATGGGTATGGAAAATGTGAAAACTAGTATGGGAGAAGGGGAGTGCACCTGATGACTGGAAGACAGGCATAATAGTCCCCTTACATAAGGGTAAAGGGGAAAGAGGAGTGTGTGGTAACCACCAAGGAATATGTCTTCTAAGCATAGTAGGGAAGGTGTACAGTAGGGTAGTGATTGAGAGAATGAGAGTGAGAACGGAGAAATGGATAGGTGACAAACAGGGCAGTTTTAGGAAGGAAAGAGGATGTGTAGATCAGATTTCTACCCTGAATTGAGTTGTGGAGAAATATCTGGAGAAGCAACAAAAGGTGTATATTGCCTTTATGGACTTGGTGAAGGCCTATGACAGAGTGGATAGAGAAGGTATGTGGAAAGTACTTTGAATATACGGAGTAGATGGCAAGTTGCTGAAAGCAGTGAAGAGCATGTATGAGGGTGCAAAGGCGGCAGTACGAATGGAGAATGAGCAGAGCGAGTTCTTTGACCTGAATGTTGGGTTGAAACCGGGGTGTGTGATGTCCTTGTGGTTGTTTACTGTATATATGGATGGAGTCATGAAAGAAATACAAGGAAGATCAGTGGATGTTGGTGTATCACTGATAAGGGAGGGAAACGAGTGGAAGCTACCTGTAGGCTACTGCTGTTTGCTGATGATACAGTTCTGATGAGCGATAAGAATGGGAGTTGCAGGGTCTGATAAATGTGTTTGGAACAGTGTGCAAAAAATGGAATCTGAAGGTAAATGCAGGGGACGAGCAAGGTTATGGTCTTCGAAAGGGGTGAAGCCACAGAGTGTGAGGTGAAGTTGAACGGTCAGGCTATGGAGATTGTCAGCTCATTTAAGTATCTGGGCAGTGTGTTGAGTAAAGATGGGACTATGGATGAGAAGTGCGGGAAAGGGTGCAACGGGGGAAGAGGGTTAATTGTAGGAATGCTGAAAGCAGTAACAAGAAATAGGGTGGTCAGTATGGAAGTGAAGAAGTCCTTGCATGACAGTGTGGTAATCCCGACACTGACTTACGGAAGCGAAGCTTGGACGTTGGAGAAGAGACTCAGACCAAGAGTGAGAGGGGTGGAAATGAGTTACTTGAGAAGTGCGTGCGGAGTTACATGGAGGGATAGACAGATGAAGGAGGTGTAGTGTGGAGGTAGATGTGCTGGAAAATGTGAAAAGGAACACCTTGAGATGGTTCGGCCATATGGAACGTATGGGAAGCGAGAGAACGACTAAGAGGGTGTACAAGAGCAAGGTGGAAGGACAGAGAGGGAGAGGTAAACCGAAAGAGAGGTGGAAGGATGGAGTGAGGAAGTATATGGATGAAGGCGGTGCTGGTTGGGAGGAGGGGCGTCGACTGACTGGGGACAGAGATGCATGGGGGGGGGGGGGGTTCGTTCGTGCCCAACCCTTCGGCGATCACGGCGTCAGGCAATAGATAGATAGATAGAATACACAATGAACTCTTCTTTTGCAAGACAACAATTAGCTCTTCCGGGAGCACTCTCGTCATTGTGAAGCAATAATTTAATATAAGTTTTGTTCCAAGGAACATCAATAATAACATCGCTGATCCTGGTTGACTGTTAACTTTGTCCAGCAGACCTAACCTTAACAAGCAGATTTAGCAATTCTAGGCTCGGTTATATTCGATGTTGCAATTTCCTAACTTATCCATGAGCTGTGCCCAACGGATCCTAACTTAATGGAGCACATCTCGCTTTTTTTCTCTTTCTCTCCCTCGCTCTTTGGCTTGTATCCATTCGGCCCCATTTAGCCTACTGTTTTAAGACGTTTACCCCCATCCAGGTGTTAATATTTTCCTGGCAAGCGGTAGCGAGCCAGCATATATATTTTTTTGTTTTGACAGCAAGCTAAATTTGTAAATTTTTTGATAGAAAAATGCAAAGCCGGATTTCTCCATACAATGCTGGCTCGCTATTGCTCGCTAGGAAAAAATCGACACCTGGATGGGGATAAACGTCTTAAAACAGTTGGCTGAATGGGGCCGAATGGATACAAGCCAGGGAAAGAAAGAAAAGGAGAGAAATATAAAGAAAGCCAGTGACCCCCCTTAAACATCAATTTCATTCATTCTTAACCCCTCTTTAGCGGGGCCAGGCTTAAGTCGGTCTAGAGAACCAAGGACTATGTGGTGGGGACCGACTTAAGGCGGTGTTCAATTTTGGGTAATAATTGGCTCTGAGAGAGAGACGAGCGGTGGGAGGAGCGTAGGTCGGCTCTGACCGTTCGGCACGGTTCCCGCACGGCAACTGCTCTCCCCTCCACACACATCCACACTCACTACCTCGCTACACAGGGAATTATGTAAGGAAATTACCGTATTTTAGGGATTTTTCCTTCGTGTTGCACGATCGTTGCAAGAGAACGCGTGGTCGTAGAAGGATGGTTCTGGTGTCATTGGAAAGCTCAATTATCGCCCTTTCAGGGATACATAATTGTATTACGCTCTGGCTCTTGTTTATGCATGAAAAAGAGCACGGAATTAAGGTCGTTTAGGGTAAAACCACCCGCTGGGCGGGTAGTAGAAGTTACTGACGGGCCCGCTCGTAGGGCGTTAAGCTTGTATGCACTAAGCTAGTACAGCAGGCCAAGACGAGTGTGTCTGGCTGGTTCCTTCCTAGGCTGTTTGAAGGTTTTGACCAACTTCCTAAAGCTGGTATCACACGAGCGAGCGTTTTTTCCCTCAACATTTATCCTCAACACTGGTCTGGCAGCTTATGAGGGAATGCTTAACATATTTCGGCTGCATAAATTCATCTATCATCAGTCTAGTGTCCGATACCAGTGCCAAATATTCCAGAAATGTTGCCAGAAGAATGTTGCTCATCGAATGTTGACTATAAAAGATCTCGTGTGATAGTGGCTTCACATCATTATATATATATTATTGTTATTATTATTTCATAATTTGTTATTTCTATCGTGTGCTGGCAGCTATAATGACAAATCTAAAGTAGAGACGGATTCAATATGATAATGACAATACACTGTATTTCTGGTGTACAATGGTTATTCTGGCAGTACACTAGGTTAGCCCAATATTGAATATAACAATACATTCATCTATAAATATATGATCTTTAAGGGTAGGTATTGGATTTTTCTGGTCCCCTTGTACCTCATGTTTAGCCCCGTTAGATCTGAGATTTTAAGACATTCACCATATTAGTTTGGTGATTTTAAGACCTGTTGTCCCATTTCTATGTAATATTAAGACCTTTCATGCCATTTACGTAATCATGCCGAGCGATAGCGAACCTGTAATTTATTAGGAACTGGCCTATGGCCCAGATATGTTTCTACCGAAAAATGTACAAATTTATCTCGAAGGAGGGTCTTCGGGGTGTTTTTTAATGCTTAATAGAAGTCTAGGGAGCATGCTAAAATGAATATATAGTATTGTAAAGATATATATGCAAAATGAAATAACTTTCCATTAAGTCTTCCAGGCATACACACAAACACACACAAATATACAGCATATATATATATATATATATATATATATATATATATATATATTTCTAATCTCTCAGTGGGGATCAAACCGTCGACCATCAGGACGATAGCCGACGCTTTAATCAATTACACCACGGCAGTCTTAATGTGATATATTCTCAATATATATATATATATATATATATATATATATATATATATATATATATATATATATATATATATATATGTATATATATATATACTGTATGTATATACCGTATATATAATGAGAGAGAGAGAGAGAGAGAGAGAGAGAGAGAGAGAGAGAGAGAGAGAGAGAGAGAGAGAGAGTGTATATAGCCTTGTCAGTCACACTGTATAATAATTAAGTAGTTTAACCGCGACCCCTGTGTGTGTGTGTGTGTGTGTGTGTGTAGGAGCAGCAGGGTAAGGTTATAATTAAGTAGTACGACAGCGACCCGAGCTTAACCTTTGTGGCTCTCCCGGGGCCAGGTGGCGAGAGACGCAGGTACCCTACAGTATTAATGGGGCCTATCTCGGTGGCTCACATTAAGAGGAGATTGGCCCGTTTTTTTGGTCTATTAATTAATTTATTCCATTATTTCTTATTTCCTAGCTAGACCTCCATCAAGTTTAGAAAAAAATCTCCTAGACCCCCCTTCAAGATAAATTTGTACATTTTTCGGTAGAAAAATGACCCGGCCGAAGGCCGATTACTCTTAAAATTACAGGCTCGCTTTCGCTCGCCAGGAAATAATCGACACCTAAATGGCGCGAAAGGTCTTAAAATTGATAACGAAATGGGGCGAAAGGTATTAGAATCGCCAAACTAATGGGCCGGACGTCATAAAATCTGAAAACTAATGGGGCTAAGCATGAGGAAGAAAGGGGACCAGAGAAACGGCCCATGTCCCCTTAACATCCCAGCCCGAGGTTCTTGGCTCACAGGCCTTTAAGGGGGAGATAGTTCGTTTTTATCCCTCATTTTTAGTCACATTAGTTTTGAGATTTTAAGACGTTCATTCTATTAGTTTGGCTATTTTAAGATTTAGGTGTCGATTTTTTCGTGGCGAGCGATAGCAAGCCTGTAATTCTAGGGGGAATCGGCCTTGGCTGGGACATTTGTCTATGGATACATGTAAACACCTACTGTATCTTGAAAGGGGGTCTAGGGGGGGGGGGGGGGTTCTTTAAGCTTGATGGAGGTCTAGAGACGAAACTATAAAAATAAATAAACAAATAAACCAAATATTAACCACTGCCCCCTTAACACTATCTGGTGGGACATTTTGTTGTATTATTATTATTGAGAGTTTTCATTGATCCAGCAATTTTCGAGCATTGCATTCTTAGCTTGTCCTTCAGACTAAAAAAAACAGACTCCCCAGACCCACTTGAAGCTAAAAAAAAAAGTTTCCCCAGACCTCCTTCATGCTACCAAAATGAACACCCAGGACCCCCTTGAAGATAAAAAAAAAAAAAAATCCTTCCCCAACCCCCTTTAAGCCAAAAAACGACTCCCTCAGACGATCCTTGTAGCTAAGCAATTAAATGTCTCCCCAAATCGGCAAATCCCCTTGAAGCTAAACAAAAACATTCTCCAGATTATCTTGAAGCTAAAAAACGCCTCCCCAGACCCCCTTCAAGCTAAAGAATGACTCCTCAGACCCCCTTCAAGTTAATAAACGCCTCCCCAGACCCTATTTAAGCTAAAAAAACGCTTCCCCGGACCCCCTTCAAGCTAAAAAAGCCTCCCCAGACCCCCTTCAAGCTAAAAAAATGCCTCCACAGACCATTTCAAGCTAAAAACCAACTCCACAGACTACCTTGAAGTTAAAAAAACGCCTCCCAGACCCCCTTCAAGCTAAAAAATGCCTCCCCAGACCACCTTCAAGTTAAAAAACACCTCCCCAGACCCTATTTAAGCTAAACAAAAACGCCTCCCCGGACCCCCTTCAAGCTAAAAATGCCTCCCTAGACCCCCTTCAAGCTAAAAAATGCCTCCTAGACCCACTTCAAGCTAAATATAAACACCTCCCCAAACCCTCTTCAAGTTAAATATTACCACCACCCCAGACTCCCTTTAAGCTACAAAACGCCTCCCCAGACCCCTTCAAGCTAAACAATGCCTCCTAGACCCACTTCAAGTTAAATATAATCACCTCCTCAGACCCTCTTTAAGTTAAATAAGAAGCCAACACCTCCTCAGACCCTCTTCAAGTTAAATAAAAACGACTCCCAAGACCCTCTTCAAGTTAACCCTCTGAGTACCAGCGACGTGTGCTTTATTTTATTTTAGCTATATTTAGATGATTTTGAGCAGTTTAAGAAGGATCTGTGGTAGTAAAAAGGGTTAAGTGAGATAGTTCGAAGCCTGTTAATTGCCGGAGGACCTTTTTAAACTGAATACAATCGTCTAATAGTAGCCATAATAAAGTTAAAAGGACGGCACTGGTACTGAACGGGTTAAATAAAACCACCTATTAGATCCCCTGCAAGTACATGTAGCCTACAGTCGCGATCATTAATTCTCATAAATTTTGAATCCTCTAAAACTGTAAAGGAACTTCCGAACTACAAACACCATGCACAGAATGAACCCTTTCTGTACCAGCCACATCTTTTAGATTGGATTTCAGCTACTTATAGACGATTTTATGAAGCTTTGGAACGGTATATGGTAGCTGTATGATGAATTGAGATAGTCTATAACCTTTTAAATTGTTAGACGACCTTGTTAAGCTGAATAAAATTATCTAATAGTTGCAAGGGTATAATGAAAAGGATATGTCACTGGTACTGAATGGGTTAGTATGGAGCTTCAGGTTAAGGGGGGATGGTTCACTTTTTGGACGATTTTTGCATGTACAGTATTCATTATTTTTTCGAGTTTCCTCTCTAGACCTCCATCAAATTTAAAAAAACATCCATTAGATCCCCCTTCTAGATTAATTTGTACATTTTTCGGTAGAAAAATGTCCTGGCCGAAGGCCGGTTCTTCCAACATTACAGGCTCACTATTATTCGCCAGGGAAAAAATCGACACCTAAATAGCACGAAAGGTCTAAATATTGACGAAGAAATGGGGCGAAAGGTCTTAAAATCGACTAACTAATGGGGCAAACATCTTAGCATCTGAAAACTAATGGGGCTAAACATGAGGGAGAAAATGGTCCAGAAAACCGGCCCATCCCCTCTTAACCATGAACCGGGTGGAAAATATATGTATCAGAATTAACCCAGGGACTGCGACGGTCCTTCCGGAAGCATGGTATTGAACCCACAGAACCCCAGAGCAGTGTATGCGTCGGCAATGTATGTAATGCTAAACCCCAGCGACGCATAAGGTGCGTCCTGGTTAATTACTCCCGTCCCATGGCACCTAGAGGGCTCAGATTTGTATGGGAACTGTGTAAAAATCCCACACAACAATGCCGATGGTTGAAACTCTCAAAGTCCAACCGTGTGCGCGTGAGTGTGCAAAAACCTGGTTTTGCCTACCCATTTCCCCATGTTAATTCCGACTTTCGGGCGCCCCTTAGGACCCCTTAACCTCTGAAGTGCGCATGGGGGGTATGAGACACCTCTGCCTGTGCGCATGTATATGAGCTGTTTCCATCACTAAAATATTTATTTTACCATAAATAGCATTAATACTTCTCCATATGCGCCTATTATAGGTTGATTATAAAGGTATTAACCTGTTACAACAATAAAACAAGTGGAAACAGCGTTTGGATGGTCAAAATCGGCGATACAGGCCGGGAGTTACATAATGAATGGCTGAGGCAACCTCCTTTCCCGCCACTTTTCCCCAAGTCTGGAGAGACACTGTCGATCGATACTCTCTCTCTCTCTCTTGCACTCGCTTGCTAACAGTGATGACAATGCCCTGCTTGCAACTCGCTAATGTTAGCACGAAAATATACCACAGAATAAGGGAATAACAGGGAAAATAGGTGATAACTGAAGGAGGGGAGGAAAGTGGGGAAGGAGGGGAGGTAGAGGAGTGATATTTTGCATGGCCCAGGGGCAAAACAAAAATTAAACAAATAATTTTTTTTTTTTTCGGTGTTTTAAATTGATTTTTTTTTTTCCCTGGCTCTTAAGAGTCTTCCCGCAGTCCGCCGGGGGAACTCTTAAGAGTCTTCCCGCAGTACCCGGGTTAATGACCTAGGGGATTGTTTTTTTGTGGGTTTTCCTTCATTTCTAACCCATTCTAGGTACGTGTTTTCTGAAGAAAAAAAAAATTACAACCTGCTGGGCCTGGGGTGTACATTTATTTTAAATTGCCTGGGACTCAGTGGGTTAAACATGTATAAAAACAACCCTTCAAATACCGTGCCATAGATAGCTGGGAAGTGTCTCAAAATTGGGTGACACATAGAAAGTAGAGGTATCTCTCCATACTACATTCTCCACTCCTCCCTCCTTAACTTGACTTTTTATTTTGCACATATCCAGTGATGATGAAAATGAAAATGTTATAGTTTTAGGGGACCTAAATGCTAGGGTAGGAAATGAGCCAGTTGAAGGAGTCATCGGTAGTTTTGGTGTGGATGGTGTAAACGAGAGTGGAGAAAGACTGAAAAATGTATGTGAAGAGTGCAGATTGAGTGTAGGTAATACGTTCTTCAAAAAAAGGCGTATACACAAGTACACCTGGCATAGACTTGTGAGGGGAGAGATTGTAGAGAGGGCATTGATGGATTATGTGCTGGTGACAAGGGAAAGATTGTGTAGACTGCTGGATGTGAATGTGATGAGAGGTGAGGCAGAGGGTATGTCAGATCATTACCTGGTAGAGGGAAAGCTAAGAGTTAAGAGTTACAGGAGAATAAGAGACAAGCGTGAAGTAAGAGAGGTAATAAAAGTTAGTGAGTTAGAGAAGAGTGCAAAAGAGAGGGAGTACAAGGAAAGGTTAAATGAAAAGTGGATGGAAGTGAGAGAGATGGAAGAGAGAGAAGTAGAGGTTGAATGGCAACAGTTTAAGGAAGGAGTGAAAGCAAGTGCAGAGGTAGTATGCGGCAAAAGGAAAGTAGGAGGCAGAGGTATCAGGAAGGGAAGCGAGTGGTGGAATGATACGGTGAGAAAGGCAGTTGAGGAGAAGAGACAGTGTTTTGAGAGGGTTTTACAGGATGGTAGTGTTGAGGTATGGGAGAGGTACAAGGAGAAAAGGAGAAAGGCAAAACGGAAAATTAGAGAAGCGAAAAAAGATGCAAACGAAAGGTGGGGTCAAAGGTTGAGTGAGAATTTTGAAGAACGAAAGAAGATGTTCTGGAAGGAGGTAAATAAAGTAAGGAAAGGAGGACAAAAGAGGGAAGAGTCAGTGAAAGATGCAAATGGAGAATTACTAGTGGAACCAGTTGAAGTGAGGAAAAGATATGCTGAGTATTTTGAATCTTTGTTAAATGCAAGAGATGGAAGAGAAGCAGTGATTGAAGCAGAGGTGGATGGAGATAGGTTAACCAAACCACCCAGGTGGCAGGGAATGAATGAAAGGATTGAGGAAAATGAGGTGAAAGAAGCAGTGAAACAAATGAGAGCGGGAAAAGCAGAAGGTTTGGATGGTATTGCTGTGGAGTTTATAAAGAAGGGTGGAGATGTGATAATAGATTGGTTGGTGAGATTTTTCAATGTGTGCTTTGCTGTGTCAATGGTACCAATAGACTGGAAGAGTGCATGTATTGTGCCGTTGTACAAGGGGAAGGGAGATTGGCAGGAGTGTTCGAGTTATAGAGGTATTAGTTTATTGTCAGTGGTTGGAAAGCTGTATGGCAGGGTGTTGATAGAGAGGATAATAAAGTGTACGGAAGTTGCAATAGGAGGAGAACAGTGCTGTTTTAGGAGGGGAAGAGGGTGCGTGGATCAGATGTTTGCAGTAAGACAGTTATGCGAGAAGTATTTAGAGAAGCATAAGGAGATATTTTGGGCTTTTATGGATTTGGAAAAAGTGTATGATCGTGTGGACCGTGAAGCAATGTGGAAGGTGTTAAGGATTTATGAAATAGGAGGAAATTTGTTAGAAGCAGTTAAGAGTTTTTATGAAGGGAGCAGAGCATGTGTGAGAGTAGGAAATGGTGAGTTGAGTGAATGGTTTGAGGCAAAGGTAGGTTTGCGACAGGTTTGTGTAATGTCACCATGGCTGTTTAATATGTTTATGGATGGTGTGGTGAGGGAGGTGAAAAGGAGAACTATGGGAAGAGGATTGGGTTTAGTAGGAAAGAATGGTAGAGATTGGGAGTTGAATCAGTTGCTGTTCGCTGATGACACAGCATTGGTGGCGGATTCTGATGAGAAACTGCAGCGGGTAGTCGAAGAGTTTGGTGTGGTTTGTGGAAGGAGGAAACTGAAGGTGAACGTCAATAAAAGTAAAGTAATGGTGTGTAATAGGGGAGAGCATAGGGTGAATCTAGATGTGAGGCTGGATGGGGAAATATTGGAACAAGTAGAGTGTTTTAAATATCTAGGAGGAACGATAAGCAGGAGTGGAGGTATGGAAATGGAGGTAAAACAGAGAGTGTGTGAAGGAAGGAAGGTTTTCGGAGCAATGGGAAGCATGTGGAAGACGAGAAATCTCGGAGTGAAAGTAAAAAGTGCACTGTATCAAGGAATTGTTGTGCCAACAGTGATGTATGGGGCTGAGACATGGGCTCTGAAGAAAAAGGAGAAAAGAGGGCTGGATGTGATGGAGATGAGCTGCTTGAGGAGTATGTGTGGAGTTACTCGTAGAGACTGATTGAAGAATGAAGAGATACGTAGGAGAGTGGGGCAACAGGAACATTTGTCAGCCAGAGTGGACAGAAGGGTGCTGAGCTGGTATGGTCATGTTGAACGAATGGGAGATGAAAGGCTTACAAAGAGAATATGTGAATCAGGTACAAGGGGAGATAGAAGGGCAGGAAGACCCCCATTGAGATGGAGAGACTGTGTAAGAAAAGCTTTGGATGATAGAGGAATGACTATAGATCAGGCAGGGGAAGTGGTGGTGGACAGGAGTGAATGGAGAATGCTTGTGAATAGTTGAGTGAACACGTGGTCATTTGGAGTAAGGGGTCGGGCGCAAGTTGGACTAGATAATAGTCCATCAGGCGCCTGGCCCGGGGAGACGATTAATATGAAGGGTGTGCCTGGAAGTGTGGTGGGAGGGCTTGTGGCTTTAGCTCCGCTGCATGTCTGCCTGCCGAGATCGGAACCTCTCCAGGTGGTCGGGGGCCGGGGGAGTGCTGGAGCGACCTTGGTGACCCTGGTCTCTGGGTCTTCTCCTGGGTGGCCTAGATGTGTGTGAATTTGTGTTTTTTATCTGTGTTTATTCGTTTTTTATGTTGTTTTTGTGTTTTTCCCTGTTCTTGCTCTGTCTTGAGTCGGCTACCCCCATAATGGGGATTGGGCCGGAGCATATAGATAGATAGAATAGATATCCAGTGTTAAGGGATTTTTTTTCTTCGTTAATTTTATGACCTTTCGTGCCATTTTGGTGTCAATTTTTTCCTGGAGAGCGAGAGCGAGGCTGTAATTTAAGAGGAACCAGCCTTTGTCTGTGACATTTTTATACCAAAAAATGTACACGTTTACCTCCAAAGGGGGTCTTGGGGGTGTACAAAAATTACCTCCCCTTTACTAAATAATAATGACATCCTTTCAGGTTGACAATGAAGGGGGTGAACAAGTTTTACTGAAATCCATTCATTCGTTCTCGAAATATTTTGCAGACATATAAACAGACAGACACACAGGGGTGAAAACAATACTTTGCACTTTGCCCCTACGGCGACGCACTGGCTAATTATCTCGTATTTCTAACAATATCTGACAATTCGTAGTGAAAACACGACTACGAATCTTTTAGCCGCTAAAATTATTCACATGATTGGGTAAATTTTAAGGCACAGTGTCTAGAATTATGGGTTTAATATAGGTATGACAAAGGAAATTAAAGTGTACTGTTCATAATAATTTAACCTTTAACCCTCAACCGACGGTGACCGTCATAATATTATGACAGGAGAGAGAATATTGGCCACCCCTGCGGCTCCCGACATATGGCGGGTGCCATTTTGAGGACGTTATGAGCTATGAGAGAGAGACCGCGCGTTGGGCAGACGATAGCTGGCCTCGGACCGCTCGCCACTACCTTGGGGCTGTCACTGAAACACACTATGTCTCATCCCCCAGCTCTCTACCTCACGCAACAAGGACAAAATCGGGACAAATACCTTAATTTAGGGTATTTATACCTCCAGTTACATGATCGTTGCAAGATAATCCGTGGTTGTACAAGGATGATTCAGGTGTCATTGGAAAGCTCCATTATCGCCCTTTCACTGATATACTGTATAATTGTATTACGCTCTGGCTCTTGCTTATGCATGAAAAAGAGCATGGAATGAAGCTCGTTTTCGGTAAATATACCCGCCCAGCAATACGGTCATGTAAGCAAGCATGCCCGCTTTTTGGGAGTTCAAGATATACTGGTAATGATTAAATCATTAAATATAAGGATTAAAGCATACATCAAGTAATGAAAAGAAAATCACTATCAATAAACCAAAGTTGATTATATTTACCTTTAATTAGTTACAGCATACTGGTAACATTTTATTGTTGAAATAACTTGGAAAAGTTGACGGAATGAATATAAACACCATATGAGGAGAAACACTTTATTGACGTTTCGCAGATAGCTTCTTCAGGTCACTGTGAAAAGTGCTCCTCCTTATATGGTGCTTATAAACATTTAATTGTTTTTTGTTATTCTGTGTGTGTGTGACATGTGTATGTGTTAGCTCCACCTGTGACGTATATCTGGTGATCCTGGTCGTATATAAAGAAGGCATGGGGCCAGCGGGGAGACAGTGGCGTGGCAGCCTTCGTCGTGGTAAGAGGTTCATCATTTGCTCCTGGCCAGTACTCTCACACCACAACTCCTTCAGGCATCCTCCGCTAGAGTGGGAGTCAGTCATAGTTAGTACAGTACACGGTAAGCTATAGTGGCTTGGTTTTCAGATCACGGCAAACTCATTCCTTCACTTTTTGGATGATTTTTAAATGTATTTATTATTTTTCTAGTTTCCTCCTTAGACCTCCATCAAACTTAAAAAAACACCCCTTCGAACCACTTTTAAGATACATTTTGTACATTTTTTGGTAGAAAAATGTCTCGGCCAAAGACCGGTTTCTCCTAAAGCTACAGGCTCGCTATCGCTCGACAGGAAAAAATCAATACCTAAATGGCACGAAAGGTCTTAATATTGACAAAGAAATGTGGTAAAGGTCGAAAAGTCGCCAAACTATTGGGTCGGATGTCTTAAAATCTGAAAACTAATGTGGCTAAATATGAGGGAGAAGGGAGACCACAAAACCGACCCAATCCCCCTTAACAGCTGATACGACGTAACTACTCTATCTCGGCATCACATCAAGGGGGTGGTCACCGTTTTTTTTTTATCTTTCTCTCATTTTCTCTCTTTCCCTGGCTTGTATCCATTCGGCCCCATTCAGCCAACTGTTTTAAGACGTTTATCCTCATCCAGGTGTCTATTTCTTCCTGGCGAGCGAAAACGAGCCAGCATTGTATGGAGAAATCCGGCTTCGCCGGAGACATTTTTCTATCGAAAAAATTTCAAATTTAGCTTGCTGTCAAAACAAACAAATATATATGCTGGCTCGCTACTGCTCGCCAGGAAAATATTTACACCTGGTTGAGGGTAAACGTCTTAAAACAGTAGGCTGAATGGGACCGAATGGATACAAGCCAAAGAGAGAGGGAGAGAAAGAGAAAACAACCAAGGTGGGTTTCCTTAATGCCAAGTATTTGTTTATAATTACCAACATTTATCGCTACAGTTGTCGTAATGGCTGAATAATTAAATGAGGACATGGCATATAACCCTCAGCTGGAATATAACAGACTATAGTTGTGGACATAATAAAACAAATCATAGACTAGAATTTGGAGTTACAAAAAAAAATCAAATATGTCCTTTTCTTAATTTTGGTAGTTTATGGACAGTTGAAATGGTGTTGATTAGCCCTATTATTGCCAAGTAAAGGTGATTGTAACTAAAGTATATTAAAATATATAATGCCTTGGTGAATACTGCTGTACAGGACAACACAATACTGTATAATATCTCGTAGGGGAAAACACCAAAATACCGGACTCGCACAACAACGACATAAACAACTTGCAATTATATATAATTATATATATATATATATATATATACAGAGAGAGAGAGAGTATATTAATATTTAATATATAAGCATCAAATCAGAATTGCAAGATAGGATAATTAGTGAAGAGCTGAGGAGATGGTAAGGTATCAAAAGTATCAGTGATGAAATGCGTACTAGCAGGCTTGGGTGGTTTGGCCATGTAGAGAGGATGGATCAACTAAGTTGAGTGAGAAGATGCAAGTCTGTGAACGTGGAGGGAGCTGCAGCAAGGGGTAGACCAAGAATGACGTGGGATCAGAAAATGCGGTCTGATTCTGAAAAACCCCCCAGAAAAACCACACCTGACAAATCAGTCAGCTCTGAACAGCGCCTGTCAATTAATAATTCAGTCACTACAAGCTTGCTTGCTTGCTTTTTTTTTTTTTTTTTTTTTTAATGAAATACGTATATACAGACCATGTGACAATTAAATGAGGAAACTATAATAACGCATCTGAATAATGCCAACCTGACTTATAAACACAAATATGAATGTAACCAGACGACGATGCTGTTGTTTCAGTGGAATAATGGCTCTTTGAGCAGTATGTATCGCCTTACTAGTGGTTGTCCCCTCACAGGATGGGGGGCGCTGCTCAATAAACTCGCCCCTCGGGGCAAAATCAAAATCTGAACAGCGCTGCCTGGAGCGCTACACGAGATCGGAGCAGCTATTCGTGTGGAACACTCGGTCGTTAAATTCATATGTGCACGCATAGTCAGTAGAGCGTCGGCTGGTGATCAAAGGGTCGGCGGATTAAGCCCTCGCTGTCAAAATGTTATTGGTAGATGTCAAGCCCGGGTAACTTAATCTAGTCACCTAGCGACTCATTCCAACAGCCTAATGTTCATGGCTGCTATTGGCATTTCCTATTTTACTTTACTTGACTCTATAGATTCACGATATATTTACTTGACTCTATAGATTCACGATATATTTTACTTTACTTGACTCTATAGATTCACGATATATTTTACTTTACTCTATAGATTCACGATATATTTACTTGACTCTATAGATTCACGATATATTTACTTGACTCTATAGATTCACGATATATTTACTTGACTCTATAGATTCACGATATATTTTCAATAAATCCATTTTTTGTTCGTGACAAGAACTGTCTAAAATTAAATAATTAAATATAACATCACAATTATTACCTTTCTCGTGGACGTAGGGGTGAAACACAAGGGATTGTTTTCACTCCTGTTTGTGTGTCTGTTCGCAAAATATTTCGAGAACGAATAATGACAAATTTCGACAAGAGTAGTTAACCTTGCCATAGAATATAATTAATTACTAAATACAACATTAATTTTATCAATAAATGTTTTATTGATACTGAATTTATTGTCCTCTTCTACATAGGGTCTATTTCTAATTTTTCTATATTACTATAATTGACAAAAATATCTATACAATCGTTTAAGCACACAGCAAGAAATAAAGGATATACAGTGGTATGGCCAAGGTATATTACATGCTTTGGGTATATCCATAGCGATTTATCTTTCTA
The DNA here is from genome assembly GCA_032716605.1 of Paralithodes platypus. Classification (NCBI taxonomy): domain Eukaryota; kingdom Metazoa; phylum Arthropoda; class Malacostraca; order Decapoda; family Lithodidae; genus Paralithodes; species Paralithodes platypus. The sequence goes on along the minus strand of CM064573.1, from coordinate 13,083,903 downwards.
CAGTATACTTAAAATAAATAGGTTTATTATCCTCATTTTACCTTAAAGGGAGCCCACCTCGCTTTTTTTTGTATCTTTCTCTCTCTCTCTCTCTTTGGCTTGGATCCATTCGGCCCCATTCAGCCTACTGTTTTAACACCTTACGAGCGGCCTAGGCGGTATATAATATGTAGCCACCAGCGGGGTGTTTTTACCCAAAATAGGGCTGTTTACGTGATAATTTTCATGCCTAAATAAGACCCAGAGTGTAAAACAAGTATCTATCCCTGAAAGGGCATAAACAGAGCTTTCCAATGACACCATAACGATCCTTTTATGATGGCTAGTTTTCTTGCAATAACCGCGCAACGCGAGTGCAAAAAGCATGTAATTCGGCACTTTCCCCATACAATTCCGTATGTAGCGAGTGAGAGAGGGAGGGAGGAGGTGGGATTCGTGTCAGTAGGTTCGCCGCGGTGGTCTGGAGCAGTCATACGCTCGCTACTCTCCTGCCACCACTTGTCTCTCTCTCTCAGCAACATTACGTGCTGAAATTGCCACACGACCTATGTCGAGCGCCGCCAGATAGTCCAGATTTATTATACTCGACTTATGTTGCGCGCCGCTAGTTATGGGTTTAAGACGTTTACCCCCATCCAGGTGTCAATATTTTCCTGGCGAGCGTCAGCGAGCCAGCATATATATTTGTTTTGTTTAGACTGCAAGCTAAATTTGTACATTTTTCGATAGAAAAATTTCTCCGGCGAAGCCGGATTTCTCCATACAATGCGGGCTCGCTATCGCTCGCCAGGAATAAATCGACACCTGGATGGGGATAAGCGTCTTAAAACAGTTGGCTGAATGGGGCCGAATGGATACAAGCCAGGGAAAGAGAGAAAAGGAGAGAAAGATAAAAAAAGTCGGTGACCCCCCTTAAATGTGTAGATCATTATGGACACTTTGATTATCCCTTTGCATACCCATTATTTTGTTAGAGTGCAGTCTATTCCTATATTACAATAACGTCATGTAAATCAATATACTTTTTCACCATTGACTTTTCCTATAATACGATATGCTATGCGCACTGACCAAAGCAGTATATGTCTGTCAATATTTGTTGGATTCCTTTGATTGATGGCTGAATATGGGCCATAGTAGCTATTCCGTATCTTACCAAGGCCCATTATTGTCGTGTATAATGTTTACGGTCTCCTGTTGATCTTGGATGGCTTTGTTGAGTAAATGTGAGCTATTGAATGAGCTTACAAGCAACTACAATTTTTTTAAGGGGGTAGTACTCGCTTTTTCTGTATCCCCTTCTCCCTCATGTTTAGCCTATTAAAGGCCAATTTCAAAGGCCAAGTTATGTGATTCCCAGAACCTAAGTGCCGCAGGGTTTCAGTGCGCCGCGTTCTCGTGTATCAGCACAGTTTTTGACAGAACAATACCGTGGATATCCTCAGGTCACGGAGGAGTACCAAGATAGACCCCAAAGCCGGATGTCTGCTATCTCGGAGGACACAGATAAAGACAATGTGCAACAAACCGGTGAGGATTGGGTACCATCTTCTGTCCCGAATTTGGTTAGGAAGAATTCGAACGTGACGTATTGAAACGCGCCGTCCGGTCTGAGGCGGTTTGAATCCCCTTAGCCCGGTCGCTGGAGGCGAGGTCGATTGAAAGCATGGAATGCCAATCTATTCCTGATGATGCTTCAGAACAATTGGAATCAGGGCAGAAACTAGTGTCGTCAGGACATTCTGATGTTGACTGTTGTTTCAATGGACAAATCTAAAGATTTCATTACTAGGGCTGATTTACAATTTTTTTTTAATCAAATGTTGGATAAATTTAATATGAGTTAGGTGGTGCCGGAGGCTACCTCACCTTCGCCAGTTGCTAGACCTCTGGGTTCCCTTAACCCGGCAAGTGAGGGAAGACTCTTAAGAGTTTCCCCGGGTGACTGCGGGAAGACTCCTGGGCCTAAAAAAATCCATTTAAAACACCCCAAAAAAACTTGAACCCTTTTTTTTTTTTTTTTGCTCCTGGGCAATGCCAAATATCACTCCTCCACACCCCCCCCCCCCCCCCCCCCCCCCCTTCAGTTATCACCTATTTTCCCTGTTATTCCCTTATTCTGTGGTCTATTTTCGTGCTAACATTAGCGAGCTGCAAGCAGGGCATTGTCATCACTGTTACCAAGCGAGTGCAAGAGAGAGAGAGAGAGAGAGTATCGATCGACAGTCTCTCTCCAGACTTGGGGAGGAGTGGAGGGGAGGGAGGTTGCCTCAGCCATAAATTATATAACTCCCGGCCTGTATCGCCGATTTTGACCATCCAAACGCTGTTTCCACTTGTTTTATTGCTGTAACAGGTTAATACCTTTATAATCAACCTAAAATAGGCACATATGGATAAGTATTAATGCTATTTATGGTAAAATATCGATGTTAGTGATGGGAACAGCTCAAATACGTGCGCACAGGCGTGTGGTGTCTCATACCCCCCATGCACACGTCTTAGGTTAAGGTATCAACTAAGCAAACTCATTTTCCCTCCCTTATGACATCTATTCCAACTCCCTTGACGTCAACTTTGACAACCTCAAATGTTCGCGTCGTTACGGACGTGATTCCTCCACCTCTTGAGAAAGTCCCTCTCAGAGAAGGCCCTATGCCTCTCCTATATGGGCCGGATTGGCCTGGGATTAATATTGTTGCATTAAACCCACAAGTTGCGCAGCCGACGATTTCGGGGGAGCTTCCAGTACCTGAACATTGGGGCATTCAGGTTAATTAGAGCAAGAAATTATGTGCTCTTAACATGTCCGGAGAACTCTTAGATGTAACTATTAAGGCCATTCCAAATTTGTATGCCCTGGATTACTTTGTGTATGCATCTTCCCCAGCTTTGCCACCTGTCTCGTCTGCACGACTGTTTTCGGATTGGTCCAAAGTAGACGGTTTCAATGATGTCAAAGCGCTTGCCAATCTCACGCCGGAATTAGATACGATTCCAATTAGAGACCAATCCGGAAACCCAGTGCTGCAGATTGGAGAGGTTGGCAGGAAGCCGTGGCTTGAATTGGAAGCAGAGGCACAACAATTTGCTTGTACTGTAATGAGTAAGGTGTCCCTTCAAATACCTCAAGAACAACACAGTTGGTTTTCCCTGCCCATCGCTATAGCTGGGGGCATTCCTAAATCTGTACTTGAATTTCTTACTGCTCCAAAATTGTCATTGTGGGAAATTCAAGAGTCATTTTCTAGTCCACCACCAACTCAGCTTGATAAAGACTATACATTACGGCAAAAAGCTTTGAGGCTACTGTCTTAGTTTCTCCTCAGTCGCCAGATTGCCGAGTCAATGGTACGGACGACTAAGGCTGTTACTGATTCACAGGCTAAAAAGGCTCTATCTCTTTCTAGGCGACTTATTCTCCAGAACTCTATCCAATCACTTGGTGACATCAAGGCCGCCTTCTTGGAGGCGGTCTGTGCTCGTCAGGACTTAAGAGTTTATCTGGTAAAAAAGCTGCCGGAAGATGTTGGGCACCGATTAGTCCTGTCCCCAGTAATAACTCCAAATCTTGGGTGTCATGATACTTGGAGGATTGTGTTTAGCCTCTTGGACTCTTCACGCCTGACTGCCTCTGCGCCGCGGAAGGAGCCCATTAAATTTCATAAGCCAAAATTTAGTCAGAAGAGTCACCCAAGTGGGACTAAGTTTTTTTCGGCCTTTAAGACCCCTTCCGCTCCGGGAAACAGTAGTTTTGCCAAGAGTTAACCACAGGGTAAAGGTCCGGGTAAGTGGTACAAAGGTCAGTCCAAAGGTAAATCGGGATAGGAGTCACGACCACCTAATACCAGCCAGCCGTCTACACCTACCACATCCCAATCAAAAACTAGTCATCCACAAAACTCTCTCACTCCTGGGGCCCCCGACGGGCGAGTTGGATTCGAGTGTAGTTCTACCGGATAAGTCCAGTTGCATGACTGGATCATTCCGGACGTGTCACCGGGCTTGGCCCCGGCGGCCTTGGGCACGGACAGTGGTACGCAAGGGCATCACTTGGCGGTGGCTCCGACGACCTCGTTTACGTCAAACCTTTAGAAGTCAATAATGTTTCTTTAGAGGTGGAGTCACTAGTCCAAGAAATGATAACCAAGTATATCATTGTCCCGGTCAATCCAACTTGCCCAGTTTACACGTCCCGGCTTTTTCTCGTGTGAAAGAGGGACAGCGATGAGGCCTGGCGTAGACCTGTCTCACCTGAATCACTATATTCCCAACCCATCGTTCAGGATGCTTACTGTGAATTAGATCAGGTTAACACTTCCGCCGCAAGAATGGATATGTTCGTTAGACCTGACGGAAGCCTACTGGCATGTCCCGGTCAACAAAAGGTTCCAAAAATTCCTCGCCATGAGGATCAAGCATCAGACTTATGTCTTTCAACGGATGCCTTTCGGCCTGAACCTGGCACCGAGAGTTTTCACAAAATTAGTCCGACAGGCTCTGTTACCACTATTAAAACAAGGAATCACAGTGCTGTGGTACCTAGACGACTGGCTGCTGGTAGCAGAATCCGAGATACAATGCCTCAATTATGTAAACACCATGCTACACCATGTCAAAAAGTAAAGAGGTTGTTCTTTGAGGGAAACAGATACTTTCCGTTTTTGCCGGCGGAAAAGTCGTGGCAAATCCCGAAATTAATCCGCAACCTAATAGCGGTCTGGGCAAGGCCAGAAACATTGCATTCAATTATGACATGGACTTCTCCTCCGCCTATGATATGGGTAGATAGTATACTAGATACCGATGCGTCAGGGACACTGGGTGGTGACTATCAGTCAAACCTAGGTCACCAAGGTCAGGGTCTTTGGTCCCAATACAAGGAGTTTCACATCAATGCAAAAGAGTTACTAGTTCCCATATTTTTCTTTTAGGCTCACAGTTAGTTCAACTCTAGTGGGGAAATCAATAGCCTTTCGAATGGACAATCTGAATGCTGTAATGTGCATTCAGAAGTAAGGGTCAACGAGGTCTCGAGTGTTGCTAGAGTTGTCGGAAAGGATATTTATGTTGGCGAACAAGCTAAATATTTATTTTCATGCATTTTATCTGCCCGGCATGGCCAACGTATGGGCAAATGCTCTGTCACGGCGACAGAGCACAACAGTAGAATGGGCGCTCAGGCAAACCGTCTTTCAGGAGAAGATTGCAGTCATACCGTCCACAAGTGGACTTATTCGCATCAGAGAACCACAGGCTCCCTCTCTTCCTCACTCGCCGGGAAGTAACCCCGGCGGGAGGACCAGACGCATTGCTTACGGTCTGGAACGGGTGGAATTCCATCTATCTGTTTCCACCACCCGACGCTTCACTCATGTGTCAAGTAGTTCACAAACTAAGGGATTATCGGGGCTTAGTCTCGATGATCGTGCCCCTGTGGCCGGCTCAGGTGTGGTACTCCCAGTTGAAGACGTGATGCGAGAACCCAGTGTCACTCCCGATCTTGTGCTTCCACTTGGAGGCAATTGGCAACCGAAAGACCTCGCTGACTTTTGCCTTGTGGGCATTCAAAGGACCAAATGGTTAACCCTTTATGGAGAAAGTGTGACTAATAAATTAATTAATCAGTACACTCTTTCAACCAGACATCAGTACCAATCACACCGGAAAGCATTTACTACTTGAATTGTGGAAACTGACCAGACTGATGCATCGTTGTCTTTAATTTTCAAATATCTTAATTATAAATTTGAACATAAAGGCTTGTCAGTAGTTTCACTAAAGAATCACATGAACACTATCAGAGTACCATTTTTGTATTTAACTGGACTCTCAGTACCGCAAGTGGAGGAGAAGGGTTTCATGTGTGCATGTTTCAAGCTTCGCCCACCACCACACCAGCTCATGCCTACCTGGTCAATTGACAAAGCTTTGTCGTTACTAAATTCTCAGAAATATTGTCACAACCCTCCTTTTGATTTGATATTAAAGAAGGCTGTGTTCCTTATGGCCTTGACTACAGGAAACCGGGTATCTGAGCTGGCGGCGATGAGCAACGAACCTGTCTCAGGTTTACGCGGTGCAATGTCAGTGTGCAAATTGCACCGTCGCTAACCTTTATTGCAAAAAAAAACGAGCATCATGGGCATGATTTTTACCGATTTTGAGGTTCCGGCGCTCAAGAGAGGAGATTCTCACCATAAATTATGCCCGGTGAAATCTTTAATGACTTACATTGGAGTGTCCCGGCCGACCCAGCCGGAAGCTCTATGGGTAAACAGAACAGGTAAACGCCTTACGAAGCGGCATTTAGCAGCTTTTCTAGTGAATGTGATCAGGGAGAGTAACCCTGGAACCATGGGATGTGCCCATGACATCAGGAAATGGGCAGTCTCTCTACGGTTCCTAAAGAATTTTTCAGTCACTGATATTCAACAGACGCAGTTATGGGCGTCCAATCACACCTTCCTAAAGCGTTACCTGTCTATTACTCTGGATAAACCTAGCATGACCTGTGTTGCATTGAGCCAACGGGTCTAATAGTCTGGTGCTTTTTAAGATTAATGGTTAGTTATAAGAAGAGGGGAGGGGGGATGTGATAGCTAAGACCCTCAGCCCTCGCCGGACATGGTTGTAAGTGCGCATGTGCACTGTGATATCCTTGATCTTAAAGGACTGGAAGTACAGTCAAGAGATATTTGTTGTTTTTGTATTGTGGATACATTACCAAATATTTTGTGATAATCATTAGCATAGGGTTACTCAGGAACTTGCAATATAGTTACGAGTAAAGAATGTTTTTGTATATGATATAAGAATATATATTCATAGACAAAGATTATATTTTAAACAGTTACAATGTTGTATACATTCAAGTGATCTGTTTTTATACATGCAATCAATAGATTATATGTTATGCAACCTTTCTGCAATTACTATCCTATAATTTAAAATGTAAAACTTGCAAACTAAACAAACCAAAATTGGGACAAGGACAATATAAAGTCAAATTAAATTATCAAAATCGCTATGTGGAAACAACGCTTACTAAAATGAAAATTATTAAATAAAAGAACACAATCCACCACATAGGGTGTACATTACTACATGAGCAAGTTAATCTGTTTCCCAAGCAAACTAATCGCACATATAACAACTCACTATCATCACGTTAAAGGAAGTAGTCAAGTTTGGGAAGTCCGGGACGTTCTGGCAAATTTTACTAAACTCTGCATGAATAAAGAAACTACATGTTAAATGTCAAAATATTATTTAAAATCAAATTTGCAACATGACAAGACATTAACAATAGTACAAAATACAAATATTGATAAGATATCTATACTATTACAACATAATATATAAAATACAGTACAGCACTCACTAACGATAGTGCTATCGGGTAGGTACCTGTAAGCATAGCATGCCTCAAGTGACCCCTATCAATAACTACCCTACAAATAACCTACATTTATAGCACAAATAAACTAAGGAAATCGCAAAAGTAAGCAATTGATACTATCGACAATGAATACATAATATAATATAAAGACAAATAATTGAAAAATATGAAGTAACAACAGATTTAAACAAAGAGTACTCTTTTAACAAGAACAATAAAGTAAAAAAATCATCAATATTAATATTAATAATAGAAAAAGAAAAAGATAAACAATAAATACAGACAAAAAACAATAAATACAGACAAAAAGTAAGCAGAGGTTATACAAGAAACTTCAAGTTAAAAGTGCTTGATTAAAATTATTGATGTCAAATTTTAGAATACAGTCACAATAATTGACCCTAAAAAGATTAAATTTATGGAACAATTTACTTGCCTCAAAACCTCTGTCCACTAAGAGTCTGTATAGTAACCTAGCTCTAGCCCAAAAGTCATCTACTTTAGTGCAGATTTTACAAAATCTTATTAATTGGGAATAAAAACAATTATAAGTTATTTTACTATCGATATTACTACTAGGGAAAGGAACGTTTATTACGTTAAAATTAAAATCATCAACTTTGTGATATACTTTAAGTATGCACTGTTCATTAACAATCTCTATATTTATATCAAGAAAATTTTCAACTTTATAATTTACGTTACATTGTGTGAGGGGAATAGAATTAGGGTAAATAAGTTTAGCAACTTGATTACAATTTAACAAATTGCAAACGAGAATATCATCAATATATCTACTATTATTACTTAACAATTTAGCAAGTGCTAATTTTTCTGGGATTTCATTTTTCTTGCTACTGTCAACTAAGTCTTTTATATATTTAAATTCTAAAGCAAGCAAGAATAAGTCTGCAATTAAAGGGCTAGCATTTCCACCCATAGGAATTCCTAATATTTGTTTGAAAATGTACGGCCCGAATCTAACATAAGTATTGAAAAGGAGGAATTTAAGGGCATCTTTAAGTTTAGTTCTATCAAAATATACAGAACTAATGGGAGTAGAGCTAAGTGATGCATTATTAAAATATGTATAAACATTTATGAAATAATTACCATTCCTAACGAACCTGTCAAAGTGCAAATCTATAATAAAGCAAATCTCTGAATATACTAAATCTAAAGGCAAATTGGTATACAAAGTTGAAAAGTCGAAGCTATGTACCGAGGTAACTTTCGGCATGGTATTTATTTTATCAATAACTTCTAACGAATTGTCAACACTCCAATAATAGTTAATGCCAGTTCTTCTCATGATGGTATTACAATATCTTTTATGAGTACTTTTAATGTATTTTAAGCAATTTACGACTTGTTCTGATAGAGTTTTAGTGGTAGCAAATTTTGCTCCGGCAATAAAGCGATATTTATAAGGTCTTTTATGAAATTTAGGTAACATGTATAATTTTTATAATGCACTTGTTCTTATCAGAAAGTTTAATATCAAATGTTATATTTTTCTTGGTATGTTCATCGATTAAGTTATCAATATTCTGATTATTTTGAATTTCATAAACAGAATTACCGCAAATATTTGTACGTAATATGTTACCCTTAATACCTAATTCTTTTTTCATGTTTTCAAGATAAAATTTCTTACATGTGAAGCTATAATTATTGCTGGCTTTATCTACTGTAGTGATTACACAATGTTTATGTAAATTTATTAAATCAGCTTTAAGCTTATTATAATTATAGTCTATACAATCTGAAAGATTTAATTCATTTTAAGCGAGAATTTTTTATTTCTAATTAACTTAATTATTAATTTAGACCATGCTTCTAGTTCTCTCGCATCGCAGCACGCAATTTTTAACAATTTATCTTTTAATTTATTGACTGAAAAAACAATATCTTTTAAAATTATGTCCCATGTTACTTTATTACTCCCTATTCTAAATTTAAACCCTTTACGACATAGCTCCGCTAATTTGTCGTTTGCAAAATGTTTAACTAGTTCTACATCACCTGTTAATATGTGACATATCGGACTATACATGAACTTTGCTAGTGCATCACGTCTGCTAGCTGGCATATCCATGACTCTTTCACACACGCATTTATTATTATTGAAAATATCATTATCTGAAAGATTTCCTAAAACTTTATTATAATTACAAATAATAGACCCAACAGGTCGTTTCAGAAATTGGTTGCACACAGATATTTCTTTAAGTATGCTACCTGTATATCTTTTATATTTTTCTGTATCGTGTATACAAAGATAAAGAAAAGTTAAAGCTCTGTATCGGGTTTAGTTTCATCCTATTGTTGATTTGTTAGTGGTTTGATATTTGTCACGAATGTCCCCCTCCAGACTTGAGATATTAGGCATATCGTCAATGATGGAGGGGCCACCAATAAATTATAGGTTTGAGTCCCGGAAAGAAGGAAAACCTAATATTTAGTAGTGGCCCCGGAATCATTGACGATTCCGGCCCTCCCTTCCATCCCCTTCCTATTCGTCTCTGTTATTTCTAAGTTATCTTGATATGTCAGTTAAGGAGGAATGGCACTTGGCGCTTCAGCGTCTGCGGGAAAACCCCACACAATCAACATCCACACGATGGGAAGCATAGCAAGTTAGTAGTGCTAATATTTTTCTTTTTATTATTTTTTTACCAAGTTTTTTCGTAGTGAGCTCCCGATCATAAGGACGATTCCAAGTGAATATGAGCGTACGCTTACGATGTTTGGTCTCTTAACACTCTGGGGCGGTTGATTTAAACAGCTGACTCTAAGGTTCAAAGCGTGCCATTACTGTTTAAGGCATATCGTATTCCGGGGCCACTACTAAATATTAGGTTTTCCTTCTTCCCTCCGGGACTCAAACCTATATTATTTCCTTTCTCAACTCTTCTATTTCCTGTCTTCCTTCAGAAACTTTGTTCTTCAGGATTGTGTTTTCAGGGTCTCTTTGTTTCAGTTGTTCCTTAATCCCAGCTACCTCATTCATGAGTTTGCCTTCTATCTCATAAAAGAGACAGAGACTATCATGATGGATGCTGGCATATACACCTTCTTTGAAGTCGATACAACACTTACTGCACTTACTGCACTTAGCGCAGGTTGGTTTGAGTTTTGAAGCACCAGAAGTTGACATGGTTTTAAATTTGTTCTAACAGTTCAAATATTTTTTAAAAGCTTCTAACTTCAAGGAAAACTAATGACCAATACAATGCTATAAAAAGGTGGTTGGTGGTGAATTATTCCCGCGTCATCCACATCCGCCAATTCGTCGATAGTGTTTGTTCTGTTCTAGATTCTGAATTTGTTATGCCTGCCACACTAAACCAAAGGTCTCCCCAAGGACAAACAGTCCCAACGTGCCGCAGCTCCCAACTGAGCACTAAAGACATTGATTTTCCGAAAGGAGTGACAGCAATAGACTGAATCCTTACTAAGTACTACTAACCACCTTCAAACGGCCAGACTCTAGAATCAAGTGATCATGGGATATAACACTTATTCCAGTAGACAAACCCGGGTATTTTAGTTGGCCTGGCAACCAACATGGCAGTAAAGCACTTAAGAGCAATCCAGCCAGATGCACCATAGAACGGTCACAGGGACTGGTCAAGCATTACACGTTAGGAGTGGGCTTATCGGGGCACTGCAGCCACACTCCATTTATCGGTCCCCACCGCCTGGAATTCCTCCAATTCCAGTCTCTCATAACCTGTAAGCGTTAAATGGTGTTATTTATAGAGGTGTCCAAAGCCTCTCTTCCCACGCATGAGGTAGCAGTAGGGTCCTTAATATTACCGTAAGTTAATTATGTGTGTGTATAAAGAATAGAGAAGAAGTCTTATAACTAGACCTATAGGAAAAGTCGGAGTAGATGTAGCTCGGATTCGCAGGGACGCTACTCCCTAAAAGACGGGCTAACCCCGTCTCTCCTACGAGAGAGAGAGAGAGAGAGAGAGAGAGAGAGAGAGAGAGAGAGAGAGAGAGAGAGAGAGAGAGAGAGAAGAGAGAAAGAGAGAAAGGGAGAGAGACCCCCACCCCTCCTATATGACTAGGGTCCGGAAATGGTGTGGGCCAGGTTGTCTGGGGTCGGATATGACAGGGGGGCCAGCTTGACTACCGGACCGAAGCGCTAGGGGGCCGATATGTCTAGACACCCTCATTGTTTATGGGTATTGAGTTATACCTCCTTGCTGTTAAGGTATTGATTTTTTTTTTATTTTTTTTTTATATATGTTGACGTAATATACCGATATTTGTTGTATTGAGCTGTGTATATTTGTTATATTATTTTTGGACATTGTATTTCTTGTACTGAGGTCAATTTTCTTTTATTGTTTTGATTATTCTTGGGTGTCCTGTATTACGTTTGTTATTATTTGCGTATTACGTTTGTATGATATGGTGTTGTATCATTCTTATATCCATCTATTTTTCTTGTTCCTTTGTTTTGGCCTTTAATATTTGCTGTATTTACGAATGTTTCTTCACATAAACTTTCGCTGAAAACTCTACCTTGGAAAATTCCGGTGCTATTCCTCCCTTTCCACCCTCCTCCCTTTTAATTATGCCTAATATCAATATCTTCTGAGGATGTACTTTCTGCTCTCTCTGAAATTAATATTAAGAAGGCGTCCGGACCAGATGGTGTTCCTCCTGTCGTACTCAAAATCTATTGCTCTCATATCTTGCATCCCTACATAGTTTTTTTTTAAATTTACTCTGAAGTAATGCCCCCTATGGTTTGGCCCCTGTTGCCGACCCATCATAATGCTCGGGACCGCTGCCTCCCGCTCTTTCTATCAATGTTTGTAACATTTGTGGCCTTTCCTCTAACTTCCACTTTGTGGAGCAACACCTCACCTCTGCCAACCCTGATCTTCTCTTTCTCACCGAAACCCAGTTGTCTGGGACTACTGACAGCAAACCCTTCTCTGTATCATCCTACTATCTCAATCCTCAGGTTCAAGCCAAAGGTGGATGTTGCGTCTATGTATGTAATTAACAATCTTGCTTTCTCTCGTGTTCCCAACCTTGATTCTTCTGAATTCTCAACTCTCCTCTCTGGTTAAAGTTTTCTTGTCACTCTCAAATTAAATATTTCTGCACTGTTTATCTCTCCCCTAACTAAAATTCTTTGACTATTTAATTTCTAAAGTGGAACACATTCTATCCATCTCTATCCATTTCACTGACCAACTTGGTGAACAAGCCTACATTTTGTCAATCCTAAATGACCTACAGCAGTTAGTCCACCACCCTACTCATATTCCTGACCGCCTTGGAGATCGGTCTAACAATCCTGACTTATTTCTAACTTATAATCCTTGTACTTATGCTGTAAGCTTTATCTCTCCGTTGGGCTCCTCCAATCAAATCCTTATTTTTGTTACCTGTCCTATGTCTCCAGTACGGCCATCCGATCCTCCCAGCCAGTGGCGCTTGCGGCACTTTGGTGCTGCCGACTGGGAGTTTCTTCGGTAGTACAGCTGAGATTATCCATGGCCTGTCTATCAGGTCCTCTCGTAACGTAACTTGCATTCGATTAGACGTAATTCTAAGTCAAATCTTCAGTACGCTATCAGAATTAATATCGCCATCTTATGAGTAGATTGTCACATGCTGGAATGACCACTCAGTCATCTAGCCACTTCCTACTCATATGTATCTTCTTCGAGTCCAGCTAAAAAAAAAAAAAAAATCATTCTAACCACACACGAGCATCATTCTTGATTATTTAACATATATCTTCTTTGTCTAATTCTGTGTATGTCGTGTATATATTATTGTCCTAGTTCTGATTTGTACAGGTATATAAAATAAAGTGAGTACCTAATTGCTACCATTTTACCTTACTACGAGTAATCCCCTTAAGGCTAACCCCAGGTAAATAAACTGCCTGATAATTATTGTTTGTTATGTCATGTTGGGACTCTTATGCCCTATATCTTCCATCACCGTAATTACAATAAATGTGTGAAAACCTAATTCGATTACTCACTACAATACCTCTTCCTTTAGCAGTTCAAGACACCCATACATGCAGTATAGTTTACGCAGCCCTCACTCCTCCACATCTAATAACGAGGGCTGATATCTTAATATATGTTATAGGTATATTGGTAATGATAAACCCATCTAATATTTAGACAAACCAGTTATAGCAAATTATCAAAAGTGTATTACTATCAATTTACCCAACTTGATTTGATTTGCCTTCCATTTTGACTTAAAATTTGTTGACAGTGTGGGATAGTTTATACCTTTATAATGTTAGAGGTTCTTTATAATCTATATATAACCGTATAGTGTTAGCCTCAATATTATGACTCGTTAATCGTTATACACAATCTCAAGGGGTTGTACAGTCACCCAGAACAAATAGTGGGTCTCACCTGTTTCTAATTATGGAAGTTTATCTCTAGAAACGAATTTTATGAATATATTTTTCTGTACGGTATATCAACTACAAAACTATATATACTATTTATTGAAAAGCAAGTTCCACGCAAAAGTCAATCCAGATAGTTATATTTGCATAGAGAAAAACATAGGGGGTCCACGATTTTTGTAAGTGACTGTACAGTATAATAATCTAGATTGGCTCAACACTCACGAACACAATACCAAAACAAGACGCAAAGCTCATTACAATGTCATAATTCAGGTAAAGACAATTAAGTTGGATATATTGATATATTTTACCTCTGCTAAATATATATATATATATATATATATACATATATATATATATATACCTTTCATCTTTATAGTTGATACGTTTATCACTACCAATGTACTTTTAAAGGGTACATTATTATGGACACTTTAATTACCCGTTTCATGCCTTCTTTAAACGTGAAAATAGTAATAGTTCAGCCAAGATCAATATTTTAGCAACAACCATGCTTATAACCATAGGGAATTATTAACTAGTCTTTATTACGCTGTGGTAGAACGGGTTAATGCATGCTGTTACCGTCACCGTCACCGTCACCGTAGCAGAGCTGGGCACTTTAGCCAACACTTCCGCAAATAGCCAATTCCGCCATGGCGGAAGTGTCATTTTGTTGGCGAATTAGCGTTGGCGCCAAAATGGCTGCCTATTTGCGGGTTTGAAGCTCTGGAAAGTACCTCCATGTTGCAAACCTCGAGTCCGCAAAATAACAATTCCAGCCGCCAGCCAGCCCTGGGCCGCTCCTGCAGCTCCAGCCAAAAAAAGTCATGTGACCAAGCCAACTACCTGTGTTCTGGAATCTAGGCCTATACATCGGCTCTTCACGTTTGTTCACTTACTTAGTAGCAAGCGTCGAGCTAACACCTACAACACACAGCAGTTCAAGAGTTCCAACCTGCTAGCACTTCAACTTTGTTTATATTTTCGGCCTATTGAAGTGAACATGGAGTCTACCATCATGCCTACCGCAGTTGCCAACAGCACCATCATCCGACAGTGATGCTGCAGAGCATGCAGAAATCGAGGACCTAAGCCACTCCTGGCCCCACCTAGAAACCTTCTATGGGCCTGTAATTACCAAGATGTCTCTGGAGAAGGGCTTTATAACTTTATAATCTAGCCTAATTTAAGATTATAAAGTTAGGCTATCGTTAATTTGATTGATAGCCTGTTAATTTTTAACCTAAACTAATGTTATTAGGCTACCCTAATCCCATCAAAATGTCTCAAAGCATGTAGGCCTAGGCTAAGTCTAACTTCTATATAGGCTAGGCCTAGGTCTATAATCACTAATCCCATCAAAATGCCTCAAAGCATGTAGGCTAAATATTGCATGTTCTAACTTCTAAATATAGCCTAGGCCTATAGGCTAATTACTAATATAAGTAATTTTATTAGGTTAGGCCTAGGCTACCCTAATCCTATCAAAATGCCTCAAAGCATGTAGGCTAAATAATATTGCATTTTCTAACTTCTATATATATAGGCTAGCCTAGGTCTAGGCTATAATCAGTCAATCACTAATTCCATCAAAATACCTCAAAGCATGTAGGCTAAATATTGCATGTTCTAACTTCTATATATATAGCCTAGGTCTAGGCTATAATCACTAATTCCATCAAAATGCCTCAAAGCATGTGGGCTAAATATTGCATGTTCTAACTTTAATATATAGCCTAGGCCTAGGTCTAGGTCTAGGCTATAATCAGTCCCTAATTCCATCAAAATGCCTCAAAGCATGTAAGCTAAATATTGCATGTTCTAACTTCTATATATATAGCCTAGGTCTAGGCTATAATCACTAATTCCATCAAAATGCCTCAAAGCATGTAGGCTAAATATTGCATGTTCTAACTTTAATATATAGCCTAGGCCTAGGTCTAGGCTATAATCAGTCACTAATTCCATCAAAATGCCTCAAAGCATGTAGGCCTAGGATAAATATTGCATGTTCTAACTTCTATGTATAGGCCTAGGCCTATAATCACACTCATTTGATTAGTGTCAAGTAGAAAGTGTTAATTTTGAAAGTATCATATAGGCCTAGACTAAATTTAGCCTAAAATAATAACATTTTATTAAATTTTGATCTGAAGCTAGGCCTTTATTCTGAGCATTAAAATTAATAGGCCTAGGCTACTTTCTATTAAATTACTTAATCTATCTAAAGTAGACCTATCTAGGCATATATAGCCTATTGCCATTCCCAAAGGGGGGACCACGAATAAATTGCCTCCTTGCACCTCTGTGATCCGGCATACCTCCTCCTGAATGGTGCAGAATTGCGAATACTGATTATTACTGAAGCACTCTCCATATAAACAAGTTGCCCCAACGTTTTACTGCCGATGTGGACAAACTAAGTGGCCTATGCTATATATATTAACCCTTTCACTGCGGGTGACGTTCTGGAATGTTTTGGCAATTTACTGCAATTTCCAAGCTTTAAAAGCCTGTATGTATATCCTTGAGGTCCATGGAAGTTGGGCAACATTATATTTAAGTAAATATATATATTTATTGACATTAGAGATTGAATTTATTGATTTACCCTTGATTCTGTAGTTTAAATTTAAAATTAATAAAAAACGGTTTGCGTTTGCATATTTGCATTTGAGGACTAGAAATTTCACAAGGTTTGCACATTTGTGTTTGCTGAAGTTATGTTCTGGGTTTGCTGATTTGTGTTTGCTGACTTGACTTTTTGTTTGTGATGCCCAGCTCTGCGCTGAGTGTTACGCTGGCCAGCTTGCCAGAATGTACTCGTGACTCGCTAGCACTCGCCACGGCAGTGAAATGGGCTATAATAATCGTAGAACAATATTCTTTCTTTCTTAGTATTCGTGTTGTCACAGACAGATCAGTGTTTGCCTTTATTCTTGTCTGTGACACTTAGAAGTATTTTATATCCATAGTAGTGATTATAATATGCAGCGCGTGAGAGAGAGAGTTGCAGAGCGAAGAGGCAGTGTGTGTGCGTATGTACGTGTGCATTCCTCGCTCGGTGGGCCCACCCGCTCGCTATTGGTCGGCGTGCCTAGCGTGGTCTATGACGCCTGCTTTTCCTGTGACATAGTGGCCTGTGGTTGGTCACCGCCCTCCTTGCCCAGTGGTCGGGCTCCTACCCTCCTCTCTCCTCAGAACATGGCATTGCGTGCTCGGTCCTACACGTCCCTCGCATTCTGTCTCACATCTAACCCCCTTTACTGCTTTGCCTCTCTCTGAACTCCTTCTTTCCAATACTTCTTATCTTTATTCAATTACCCATCCCTACTGGTTCTCGCATATGACTTCCATAGTCGGCCAGTCGTATTACCAGCACCTGTTCTCACATATATGTTTTGCACTAGCTTTAGAGGTTATTAGAATCATAGTCACATGGAGTCATATTGTTGGGTGCTTCTAATTACTTGGTTGTTCTTTATTACTATTTAATGCTAGACAGTGGAGGGTACCTTTGGTCGTTGTCTGTGGTTTGTATGTGGCAAGTCAGAGCCTGTACGACTTCGACGGAGCTAGGTAGCCTGTAGTACACCCTTGTGCATATTTTCCTTTGCGAGCTTAGCAGTATACAAGCGAAGGGCTTTTGCCTACTCTTGCTTGGATACTTGCTAACTCATTTTGTTGACCTTTGAGGAGCGCCAGGGTAAGACCAGATACTTGAGATCTGGACTTACCAAGAGAGCCTCCTAGTTACTTATCGTAAGATTAGGGAAATCTGTTCAGGGGAGACAGTAGGCTGCGAGCATGCTAGAGCTCGGCCTAGGCTCCCTTTACCTTTATGCTGCTGCTAGACTTTATTAGTAAGAAAGACAGCATTTTGTTTATTAATTTTAACTGCGTATGTTTTAGCAATTATTCACGTATTGTTTTAGCCTAGGTGGTTGCATAGTGCACAACCCAGTTTGGCTGTTACTTTGGCTAAGGAAGTACTGTTTTTGAGTTGCTGTTGTTAGTGCTGTCACAGAGTTGTTGCACTCTCTTGTTTCTATATATATGTATTCTACTGTTTGGTGTATTTAAGATACACGCTTTGGTGTCCTGCCCCCCCTGCATTACCCCTGTTCTATATTCGACGAGCATCTTAGAGCATCAGACGTTTTTCAGAAGATTCCATATCTGTTTGCTGTAGGACTAGACTTCAAGTGTTTTCATAGAGCATTGAAGAGTTTTAGTGTTGAGTTCAGACTCACACTAAAGATAACGTAAGCATATAATCTTTTATTAAATCTTGTCATAGTTTATTTAAGCATTGTTATTACTTGAGAGCTTTTTATTAACGTAATTACTCTTGTTGTGAGTAGGCTTTGCCATCACCGGAATGCCTTTGTAGAAGTACACTTAACCCAGTTAATTGATACCCCGTTATCCAGTAGATTAACTCTGGAGGGTTTTAAGTGTTTTGTTCACCGGCTTAATAGTTTGAGGGTTTGGAATTAGCGTACCGTTGTTGCAGATCTAGCCTATCTTGTAGTCCAATATTAAGTGCCCTTGTTTATTTCGTTGTGCCGGTCGTAACAATGTACTCTCGTTCTAACTGTCCGTGGTTCAAATGAAACTCACATGAATTTGTAATGGTTAAGCCGGTATCACACGAGAGCTTTTATAGTCAACATTCGATGATAAACATTTTTCTGGCAACATTTCTGGAATATTTTGTTTTTTGTTATTTTTTATTCTATGTGATTGAGGGAGGCAAAAGGCAGAACTACCTATAGCGAGTGCCTCCCCCATAGTTGAAAGAGTGACAGGGCCAAAATCAAGGGACGTTCGAGCCAAAATGCCTGGATACACGGAGTTTGAAGCAATTTAAATCATAGGAAGAGGGAAAGACTGATTCTGGGAGAGAGTTCCAGAGCTCAGCTGTTGAGCAGAAGAAAGTTTGAGAGTAACGTTTCACTCCTGGGTTGGAGAGTTGCACAGAGTAGGAGCGGGATTGAGTTGCAAGACGGGTACCACGTGCCCTACGTAAAGGAAGTGGTATACACTGGGAAAGCTCTGAGGAACACTGATTATTATAGTAGCGATAGAATAGCGAGAGAGATGCAACATTGCGGCGAGAGAGAGATTGCAGAGAGTTGGTGAGTGGACGGGAGTTAATGATACGAAAGGCCTTCCTTTCAACTTTGTCTAGGAGAGCGGTGTGAGAGGAACCTCCCGACACATGTGAACAATACTCAATACAAGGACGCACTATGCCCCTGTACAGAGCAAGAAGCTGTGCAGGGGAAAAGAACCCCCTAAGGCGGTTGAGCACACCCAGCTTCTGGGAGGCTGCCTTAGCAAGACTGGTAATATGGTCCTTCCAACTGAGAGCAGAAGAAAAAGAGACACCAAGAATATTGAGAGAAGATGAAGGATTGATTTTTGTATTGTTGAAGAATAAGGGATAGTCCACTGGGAGTTCACTGGTATTACACTGGTATTGGAAACTAGACTGATGATAGATGAACTTAGGTGACAGAAATATGTTTAATGTTGACCTCATAAGCTGTCAGACCAGTGTTGAGGATAAATGTTGAGGGAAAAGCGCTCGTGTGATAACGCCTTTAGAGCGTGTAAGTATTGTATGTGGTATCATGGGTTCGAATCCTAGGAGGATCATCTGCTTTCAATAATTTAATTTGGGGATTATTAGTGTTAACCCGAGAAGTACGATAAGCTTTACGGAAGTATGTGTATAGCGAATGCGATAGGCATCACGGAAGGAAGACCATAAAGAAAACATTCAAAAACACATCAGGGGCTCTCAAAACAAAAGAATATGTTATTAGGTGAGATAATTCACCTCTAGTACTTCTTACCACTCATCCTCATGTGTCTCAACCCCCTCCCCCTTCCTGTCCTTCCCCCCCCCCCTCCCCCACTCATATTTCCCCCATTTATCGGTTATATTTCGCGCAAATTTATCTCACACGGTTTTGTACACACCAGTGAGTCACTTAGAGATCTTACTTAACACTGAGATCTCTCCCGCGGCGGTCAGTGTGTTGCTAGATGTTGCGAAGGGAGGATATATGTCTCTCCCCCTCCCGCCTCAGCATACGGCTGGGCGGGGAAAATATAAGTTTTTCACCCACCATTTGCTATTCCTACTACTTGTATTGCTCTTCATATGTTCATCATATAAATAAAATATGTGCATATGGAGAAGAAATAATGCTATATATGGTAGATATAACGAATTCTGTCAGAATCGAAGGTAATTCATTCACATATAAGTAGGTTCGTCACAGGCCAGTCTTGCGCTCCTCGGATTAAGAACTATATTACTTAATGACTGTCCGAATGTCTGTCTGACTGACTGACTACTTACTGACTAAGTTACTGTGTGTTTGTCTAACTGTTTGTGTTTCCGTTTAACTGTGTGTCTGTTTAACTGTGTGTCTGTTTAACTGTATGTCTGCCTAACTGTGTGTTTGTTTAACTCTGTTTCTGTTTACCTGTGTGTCTGTTTAAAGGTGTGTTTCTAATTGTATATCTATTTTAATCATTAATTTTATTCCCACAGATCCTCTCTCAACTTAAGGAAATCGTGTAATAATAGCCATAATTCAAGGTATTCTGACTAACATAAAGACTAATAGAGCATCGACCAACTGAATTATTGTTATAAATGAAGTTAAAAAACGCGAACACAATCAAGCACCACCTCTGCCCCATGTGATCAGCCAAGGAACACCCTGTATCACGCACATGTCTTGGCAGTGCATTAACTTATAAACTGCGAAGCCATGGAAGTTCAAACCCTCCCGCCAAGCGAAGGTATTTGGTTCTATTCTGACAAAAAATTTCATATGTAACATATATATAATGATTACTTACCCATATGTGCCTATTTTGCTTTTAATATGAACATATGAACATTTAAGAGCAATAAAAGAAGTGGGAATAGCATTTGGGAGGTGAAAAAGATGTATTATTGCCGCAAGGTCGTATCATGAGGCAAGAGCAAGGGGGGGGGGGGGCGAATATGTTTCCTCTCTAAGCTCTCGATTGACACTGATGAGTCTGAGTAGAAGTCTCTGTGTTGCAAGGATCTCTAGCTGACTTACCCATGTTAAAGAGACCAGGAGGGGGAATTTCGCGCCGAAAATTACCAGATAAAAGGGTGAATAAGAGAAAAATAGCTAATAATTGAGGAGGGGAAGGGGGGGGGGGGACACATATGTAGGAGTGGTAGAAAGTAATGGAGGGGAATTACCTAACCTAATCACAAATTGCTTTGTTTTGAGTGCCACTGGGGTGTTTCTAAGATTTTTTTTTTTTATGCTCTGGATCTATTGAGGACAGTCGCAGTGCACCAGAAAAACCTCTATTGAGGAAGGTCGCCAGTTTTGGGCTAAAGAGTTTTTGTCCTTGGCACAATATAGATTTTAAGAGTTGGCTCACCACTTTCGGTCAGGGCTCAGTTATTGAAGTTGCCCAGTTCACTGAACATGGCACGCTTTTTTTGGTTATTTTCTTTAATTGTTAAGTTATTGTATAAGTTTGAGACAAGGCCATTCAGTATTTTCCACACAAATAGTATTATGTGCCTTTCACAGCGCCACTCCAATGAATAAAATAAAATGCTTCTAGTCTCATGATGTTGCACGAAGTTCCCTTGTGGGAGAGGCTTGTAGGATCCAGCCCATTTGGTTGAAGGCAGACCGGGCTATGGTTTGATTGTGACTGAAGAAGGTTGTATTCCTACTTGTTATCACACCAAGATCTTACTTTCAATCTTTGCAGTCCTATATTTTAGCTTCACATCTGGTCTATATCTTTTAAGTTCAAATTTAAAGCTATTGCATAACATGTTATTATCATTGGTTCACGATTTTAGCAATTTAGATCCTGCTGGAAATAAGCTCAATCTTCCTAATTAGTCACTCTCCCAGACACTAGCGTATGAACAGTGAAGGCTGCCATTCGAGCCATCTCAACCTCAGCATCAGTATCAGAAATGAGTAGTAGGAATAATATTGGTCTGAGGATGGAGCATTATATGACTCCACTTGCCATGTGTGATTCCTATGACTCACAGTCGACAACAGCTGCTGACTGTTATTTGAGAAAGGCATGAAACCAGCATCCAAGTCATCCAGCAATACATAACTCCCACTTCTTGTGGAGGAAGGCTCTATGTTCGACTTTATAAACAGCTATCGATGCAAATCACGTCCAGATATACATCTATCAATGACTGTAACATTTTGTTGTGGTATAGTATCAGTTGCGACAACCAGGATATTCCTCCCATGTAGCCATGCTCTCCATTGTTCATTGAATTATTCTCCTCTAAGTAAAACATGATTTGTTTGCTTACAACTTTCTCAAATATTCTTATGATATAATTTATAAGAAGTCAATAGTTCTTAGGTAGGAATCTTTGTTCTTCATTGTACAGTATATTGGGGTGATCTTTGAGGTCCTCAGTAGCTTAGGTACGGTGTCCTCTCTTAGAGATACCTTCGTAAGTTATTATAGTGGGATCAAACGTTACAAGGTTCACTTTTTCTGGAGGATTGCTAGGAATTGGTCTGGTCCAGCTGTAAAGTTTGCCTAAGCTCATATATATCACTTGATTCGAAGTTGATGTCGTATAGCAGAGGTGACTGTCCAAATCTATAAATTAAGATTCTGGGTTACCAATTCTGTAATCACCTTTCAGCTGACTAAATATTTGTTGTTCATCCTGATATCTCAGTGCCCCATAGATCTGATGTGGGTAGTTGATAACTTCTCCATCAGTGGTGGCAAGGGGACCAACAACTGCCTTAAACTGTGGCCCATATCTTGACAATTTAAGATTTTTTATTTTTTTTTAATTTGCCTGGATAGCTTCAATTGTATATGTATAATCTCTGCTTTTTTTCACATCTATGAAACTTATTCAACTGTTTCTCTGATCGCTGTAGCCTATCTTGTCTTGCATCTATATTCTGTTGTGTTTGTCATTGCATATTCTTATTTTGGTGCTTAACCTTTATTTCTCAGTACTGTCATAGAGAATGGATGACGTGTAGTATGTCTGCTTTATCACAATCTTTGGGGTAGTTGTGAACTTTTGATTATTGTATTGTGCTGTATTTGGTATCTATCTATCTGTTGCCAGACGCCTTACTCCCCTTAATGAGGGTGGCCATACGCAAAATACCCACAAGCGGACCTATCCCCTGTAATAGAGACAACCCATGCCAGTTTACTGAAGAACTTACAGGATTGACCACTAAATTTACGGTCCGTCCAACTCTGAGGCCTTCTATGTAACTTATTAGCACTATTTTTATTTCAGTGGTGTGCGACTAATCCATCCTCTAACCTGCTTCACCCTTAGGTAAGCAGTACAGATTTGTATTAGGCTTTCTCCCCTAGGCAGGCTGACGAGTCCTATCCTCCCGGATTTTTATAAGGTTTTCACCCCTAGATGGTTTGCCGCCCAAGGCTAACGAGCCTCATCTATCCGATATGGTATGCAGTGCTTTATTCCAGCATAATGCAGATGAGGTGCTTTCTATTATATATATGTACATTACTACAAAAGTTCACATTATAGCGACAAATAAAACTGTTATATATCCCAATTTCTTTACAGGGTTTAGTATGCAGTGTTCTTCTTCAGCAGAATTTAAGTATCCAGTTTTCTTTTTCATCAAAATATATATTTAAATAAGAACTTCATCTATTCCATTTCTACTGTATTTAGGTTTTAAGTTTCAGTTCGGTATCGCTACAAATACGACTACAAATACAAATTGTTTAATTCACCATTTTGGACAGGTTGAGTATGCAGCTTTCTTTTCCAGCAAAATGTGAATGAGGACCATCCTGTAAAACCATATTTATTGTACGTGGCTACAATATTCAGCTTAGTATATCTACAAATACGACGAACATACATTATCTGTTCGTGTTTTTTTATGGTTGGGTAAGTAGTTTTGGCTCCTACGTGGTATAGGACAGCTGGTGGGTCATATATAATATATACACTATATATGCATGACAAATAACATCGCAGTATAAAACACACACACACACACATAGCTGCGGGGCTAGCTCAGTGGTACCGTCTCTGTCTGCAACCCAGCAGACCGGTGTTCAAATCTCGCTCAGGTTGATGAAGGGTTTTCTGAGACATAACCGACGGTTACCATCTCCCTTGAGCAAGGAGATGGGTAATTGTCATTGATGATAATGTCTAGGAAGCGGGACAATACGAGCCAAAAACTTAATTCCTGTCAAACTACAATTAAGGATACAATTATGAACATGAATATGAATACACACACACACACACACACACTAAAATCACAGTACACAACAACACAATCAATCACTCATAGGCCTTTGTGTTCGACGCAGGTAAGGATAACGTTAAACGGACATTTATTCCGGCCCTTTCCTGTGCAACAAATTTCTCCACAAGTGAAACGATAACCTAAATATAAACACATGGCCACATTTAAGTTACGGTGGGTCATAAGTGGATAAGTTATTATAATTACTTTTCATTTAGTTTTGTAATGAACGTCATTAATTGTAGCGAGGAGTATTCAAACGGAAGGAAAAGGATATATTAAATCGTTAGGTATATTGATGGTGATATTGTCTTTCCATCCTCATAAGAAATGGGTTTATTACTACCAATATACGTATACCTTTATAAGGGTATATTATTATGGAACATTCCTTTGCCCTTTTCATATCCATATGGTTTTTTCAGAGTACCATCCATAAAAAAGTTAAAATTAAAATGTAAAACTTGCAAACCAAACAAACCAAAACTGGGACAAAGACAATATAAAGTCAAATTAACTTATTAAAATCGCTATGTGGAAACAACGCTTACTAAAATAAAATTTATGAAGTAAAAGAACACAATCCACCACATAGGGTGTACATTACTACATGAACAAGTTAATCAATTGAGAACAAACGCAAATGGACTTGGACCAGTGTTTGAAGTGAGGTGGAGCGTGCGAGTTTAGGTTGACGATGATTGACTGCACTGTAAAATGTGAGTGTGCATAATAGCATACATTTCCTGTATCAGTATTGGTAAACATTTCAAGAGGCTTAATCTGAACTTTCAACCACCGACCCCCTCTTCATCCACCAATACTATGTACACACATACACACGCACAGAGGCATTACACTCTACTTAAGGTTTTATACCATCGATTATCTCTCCGCACTGCAGCCGTTTACAGGGAGAGTTATACCCCTTGCGTACACTACAAACATATGAAAGATATAAATAATAGCTAAATAAATTATAATAGGTATATTGATAGTACTTTACCTTTGAAAATGTTTTATACCTTTTTTTCTTATATTATATGGGATTACCACAACCAATATACCATGAAATAGCATTTGTTTTCCTATGTGTATGAAGGAGACAAAAGGCAGGTTGCCTGCAACGAGTGTATTCCCCAAAGCCAAAAGAGTGACATATCCAAATTCAAGGGACAATGGGGTCAGACTGCCTGAACACACAAAGTTTAAACCAGTTTACGTCATAGGATGAAAGAAAGATTGATTGAGGGAGAGAGTTCCAGAGTTCACTTGTCGAGTAGAAGTTAGACTGGGAACTTTGCTAAATCTTGGGTTGGAGAGCTGGACAGAATAGGAGTAGGACTGTGTTGAAAGGCGGGTGCCTCTAACTCACTGCAAGTATGCAATGAGAGAGCTCTGAAGAACACTGATTGTTGTAATAATGATACAAGAGTGAAACATACATACATACATACATAACATTTTAAGACTGAGTGCTCCACACATACGTGCAGTTTCAGTCTCTTGTCCTAATGGCAGCGTTCCAGGCAACCCTGTTAAGGGCTGCTTCACTTGTCAAGTTTTTGGATTTGAGATCGGCACGTATAGTCCGATCCCAGGTCTTCCTCGATCCACCCCTTGGTGCAGCTCCCTCCACAATCTCAGACCTGCATTTTTTCACCCAATTTTGTTCATCCATTCTCTCCACATGTCCATACCATCCCAGTCTACTTGTACGCATTACTTCGCTAATACTCTTTATACCTAAACGTCTCCTCAGCTCAACATTTGTTATTCTATCCTGCAGCCTGGCCCCACACATCCATCTCACCATTCTCATCTCATTACGTTCCATTCTGTTGACATCCCCTACTTTAACGGCCCATGTTTCTGAGGCATACGTCATTGCACTTCTAACACATGAGGCATACACCCTTCCCTTCAGGGGGAGAGGCATTCTTTTCATGGAGAGAAATGTAACATTGTGGTGAGAAAGAGATTGTAGGGAACTAGTAAGAGGAATTGAGTTGATGAGGTGAAATGCTTTTGACTCTACTCTTTCGAGAAGTGCAGTGTGGGTGAAACCTCCCCACATATGCAAGCAATAGGCCTACTCAATATATGGGCTCACTGTGCCCCGATACAGAGCAAGAAGCTGTGCGGGGGTGAAGAACCCACAGAGATGGTTGAGCACACCTAACTTTTGGGAAGCTGTTTTAGCAGGAGTGGTAATATGTCCTGTCACGTGAATATGGAGTGAGTGCATGCTGGGTTGATGTGAAAAACTAGTTGAATAGTTTAAGGTAGAGTCATCAGCATATGAATGGATGGGGCTACAGGTTCAATTGAGATCGTTAATGAATATTAGAAAGAGAACTGGAGACAGGACAGAACCCTGAGGAACACCAGAGTTGATAAGTTGAGGAAATGAGTGATGGCCGTCCACAACTACAGCTATGGAGCGGTCAGAAAGGAAATTAGAGACAAAGGCATAGATAGAGGAATAGAAACCGAAGGAGGGTATAGTTTGAAAATTAGAGATTTGTGCCAGACTCTATCGAAGGCTTTCGATATGTCTAACACAATAGAAAGTCTCACTGAAGTCCCGAAAGGAGGATGACCAAGAGTTAGTATGATAAGCAAGAAGATCACTAGTAGAATGGCCCTTGAGGAAACCATACTGCGATCTGACAGTAGATTATGAGAAATTAAGTGCTTAAGACATCTTAAATAAAGAATAGTTTCAATAACTTTAGAGATGCAAGAGATGAGCGCAATTGAACGAAAGTAGGAGGGTTGAGAGCAGTCACCCTTCTTTGGGACAGGTTGAATGAGAGCAAACTTCCAGCAAGAAGGAAAGACAGAGACGAAAGAGTTTGCCTAGGCAGGGAATCAGCATGGAAGAACAGTATTTGAGTACAACAGGAGGAACACCATCCGGTCCGAACGCCTTCTTAGTATTAAGCCCAGAGAGGGCATAAGAAGTCTTTCATTCCCATGAAGTAAAGTAAAACATATATTTTTCAACGGAGTCAATATTGTTCAATAGCTTCCACCAGATGATGTATTTACTGCAGACAGTGCTCAAGTCAAGAACAATTCTAATTCAGCATTACTATTTAATGTTATATTCTATAATATTTACGTATTTGTTGTACTGTATAGCTTTAACTTTTCTTTCGTTATATTATTTTCCTTTCTTTTTCTTACATGCAGGCCTTCCAAGTAAAATCTATGACCATTTTGGCTTTTTCAACCAGAAGTGAGGCTTAGCTTTTATATTACAATCATAATAATATAGTCCAGGATGGCTTTGAAAATTCAATGTCAACATTTGTGTCTTAGAGTGTACAGCAAGAAGTACAATTGCTGCAACACCAACCAAATGACGTTTACTATTACTACCGAAGGTTTATGATAACTTACCTTTCACAACCACGACGATTGTTGTATGTCATTCAAACTACTTCCAAACGATATTATTGAGCTTAGATTAAAACCTCTCGTGAAAAAAAGGCAGACGTCATCTACTTGGCGTCGCAGTACTTGTAAGGCCAAAATCAATAATTCGCCGTAAATCTAGATAATAGACTATAATTTTAAGTTGCGATCACTTTTCCTTGACATTTTTCATGTTTATAATAACCCATGATTAGTACGATACTATTTATATTCATGTTTATAATAACCCATGATTAGTACGATACTATTTATATTCATGTTTATAATAACCCATGATTAGTACGATACTATTTATATTCATGTTTATAATAACCCATGATTAGTACGATACTATTTATATTCATGTTTATAATAACCCATGATTAGTACGATACTATTTATATTCATGTTTATAATAACCCATGATTAGTACGATACTATTTATATTCATGTTTATAATAACCCATGATTAGTACGGTACTATTTCTCTCATGTAGTAAAAGCGTCAAGTAACCTTCCTCTCTCTAAATTTCACACAAATTAGCATCAAGGTTTTGGGCGAACTATGGATTTATATTGTACTTCTGGCAGTACAGTCGCCTGCACAAGTAGATGATACACTAATGTGTGATAGACTTAAGGTAGTGAACAGTAAATGAAGGAAAAACTAAGTGTTTAAAGGGAATATTTTACAATATTTCCTCGGTTTGCCAGAAATGGTGAATAACATTTGTACCACTGTGACTGTAGGTGGTTGTACAGTACATGTGTGGTACTATTAGACCCACAGGTCCCAGTTAGTGACTTTATAAAACTTGTAACAGCGAAACATTATCCTCTTTAATATAGGTTCATCCTCATCCCTAAGTGTTCATTTCATACTGTCGGCATATTCCCCTAAATCAGTTGCAAAGTTATTCAATTTACCGTCAGCTGAAATAATGCAGACAGTGGCAATTACTAACGCAATAGGACTATCCAGAAATGCTATATAAACTTAAAATGACAAAGTTTATGAGAAAGGTTTTCGACGAACTATTCATCATAGGTCCAACCAAGAAGATAATAGAGGTGGTAGTGTATAAAGAGTGATGGACCAGTGAGTAACCGTAACCACTTCCAGGAAGTCTTATATGGTATGTACAGTTTGTCACACATATTCTGTTCCGTTAGGGTTGTGATTAGGCAGCGCTACACCCCCTTCCCCAACCCCCCTCCTACCTTTCATCTATTGGTAGGAGGTGGAATGAGGGAGGGGGGTTGGGGAGGTGGGTACGGCTCTGCCAAGTTATGATTTGCTGGGATGGTTGAGAAATGGAATATGTGCGGCAAACTGTATAGCTCCTGGGTGCGGGTAGGGGTGGTGGTGGGGTGTAGTCTGATGAAGGAACGACCCTATTTTGTGGCCCTTATAGTTTAAGGGGGTAGTGGTAATTGTTTATTTATTGTTCCTGCTGTTCTACAAGTATCCTGGCTACACCGATAAGTCAAGATAATACCCCCTATATTGTCACAAATTCATAACATAGAAGATGCCTGACCATATTCGAAGATGCTGTGAACGACCATATAACTACTCTCTGCAAATCAAGTGACGTGTATAAATAAGGTGTCGTCATCTAGTGTGGCAAAAAGGAAGCAACCAACACCTTGAAGCTCCACAGACTCCATCTAGTGAGACATATATGAAGCACCTAACATCTCGAAGCTTCAATCAATAAATCTCAGTGCCTCGTAAGAGTTACAGGCTACTGAACAGCCTATAGTCCCGAGGTTGAGACATAGAAAGCACAAGAAATAAATAAAAAAAGCCAGGGGTCGGGCGTGATGCCATGTCTCAACTAGTACCCATATGCAAGTCTGGCCTCTGTCCCCATATACCTCTGACTGGCCACAAGCATTGTGTCCGGTGTACCGCCTGTGTACACGAGTCGAAGGGGGAATGGATTCCATCTCAATTTGATTCGTAAAAAGCCTTGAAAATTGATCTATTTCAACTGAATCTTTCCTCCCCATGCTATCTATGTGAGAGTGGCGGTATGGACAGCAGTGAGGCTGCACTTCGTAAAGGTTTCACACAAATACCCCAAAATTGCAGACCAGGAGGTCACGCAGGCTCTAGCTCGTCATCTCACAGAGAAAAAAGAAAAAACAAAAAAAAATCTTCCACACTCTAAACAATCCATCTCTCCTTCATCATTGACATCATCTAAATGAGCCAGGAAGGACTCTTCTGCTGTATCTGTGGAGCCAAGGCCGTCCAGCCAAACCTCAGAACAGCCAGCTTCAACATTATCTAAATCTAAGGACAAAGCTTCTAAGAAGAAGTCGTCTTACCGCGATGAGACTTTGGCCACAGCCTTGACATCTTCGGATACCTCTAAGAAGAGGAAGTCCCAACCCGATGACGATCACCGATCTTCGTCGAACACTAAGCGGTTTCGATCTTCATCCCCAGGAGCCCACAACAAGTGTGAGCTCAGCCCATCCCGGTGCCCAAGGCCATAGCTAACAGGTCCAAAGGGGTGACAGTCTTCAGGGCTAAAAAACAACCTCTTTCTCTTGTCATTGATTTTCAGTTTCCTGTCTTTCTTATTATACATCCATGGCAGAGTCCGCAACCCCAGCCGCCTAACCTACTTCCTCTACCATTAGTTCTATCACCAGTAGCACCAGCTCAACTTTCGAAGATCTCTGACGAGATCGAGGAGCCTCTCTTCTCTGCCTCCCAAGAGGTTCACACGCAGGGGTGGGAGGAGGGCGACGGGGTGTCCGGGGATGATGCTACTCATGTCAGCAGTTCTGACGATGAGCAAGAATGTTCATCTCAGGAAGGATTCACACACTCACACTCTCGCTCCCCCTCCACTGATGTAGGCTCTGGGCCCTCTGTAGCAGCTAACAGAGAATGACAGTCTACTCCTCCATCATCGGAACAGGACCCCTTCGATATCTCATCGCCTCGGTCTCGGTGTGCATTTATGGTGCAAATGACAAAGACGTAGTGATGAAGGTGTAGTGATGGGCTGTGAGGGTACACACAATCCCTTGAAATTAAATTCTCACCAACCTTTACCCATAGCAATCACTCAAGCTGTCATATTTAAAGTTTCCACTCCCCCCCTCCCAGTCACGACTACACTTGCGACACCTTCAGTCGCTCCTCGTACCTACATTTCACCAGGTATTGGGCTCATAACTCCTTTGTCCCCTCCACTGTTAGCCAAGCTAATGCCATACCCGAAGAGGAAAATGTGTTTACTCTATGGACCTGATACTAGGTGGGCACCGATCGTTGCCCCCCAACTAAGTGAGGCAGTCGAATCGGGACTAGGTGACCACCCGGTCCTGGGAGAAAGTCAAAGAAACTAAGGCCTCTGAACTCCGAGGAGCAAGTATATAACTTAGAGTATTTCACTTATACACAATCTCCAGCTCTGTCTGTGGCATCTGCCTTTAAACTATTTGCAGACTACAATAAGACTGAGGTGTTTACAGATACAAAGACCCTACAAGGTAGAACACCAGGCATAGACTGCCATCCTAAAAGTAGTGATAATAATACTCCTGTACAGTTATTGAAAAGTCTTGTTGTAGGCTCATGGTGAAAGTGGGATCGGGAGGCATCGTTCTTGGGCAAAACGATCACGGATACTAAGCCTCATCCTGGGTAATCTTTTTGTTACCCAGGCCCCCAACGTGTCACCAGACTTGTAAAGCGCCTAAATAATAATTTAACCGTATGGATGTGCTGTATTCATTTCACACACAGTCTATGATAGAGAAGGAAAGTCGGTTAAGGTCCTAAGCTCACTGGTTGCTCTCACAACTCCTTTTGTCATGGCATCTAGCTGTTGCTCAGAAGAGTATCACTGATGCTCTTTCTGATGATGGGACCAGGTCAGTTTTGCACCTTGTCCTGATGATGGGATTAGGTCAATTTTGCGCCTTGTCCTGATGATGGGACCAGGTCAGTTTTGCGCCTTGTCCTGATGATGGGACCAGGTCAGTTTTGCGCCTTGTCCTGATGATGGGATTAGGTCAATTTTGCACCTTGTCCTGATGATGGGACCAGGTCAGTTTTGCGCCTTGTCCCGATGATGGGACCAGGTCAGTTTTGCGCCTTGTCCTGATGATGGGACCAGGTAAATTTTACGCCCTGTCCGCCTGATCTCTCTGGCCAATTCCCTCATGTTTTTAGGAGACACAGGACAGGAGATTTTTTAGGCCGTACGATGATGGCAAGACCTAAGAACCTACCACAGGAGGTTAGAGATCACATGCTTCAGTCTCCGGTGTTAAATACCCATATTATGCCTCTTACAATTTGGAGTGATATTCACACCATTTTATCTCGGTCAGACATGTCAGCACCCGAGCTAAGTTGTCGGCTAAGTAAGGTGCAGGGCGAAAGAAATTTTGCAACCCCCAAACAGACAAGCAGACTCACTCAAAGACCCCCAAGTTTCCGATGCCTCCCACCTCAGGCCAAGCGCAGCGTGGATGAGGTAGAGGGTATCCATCAGGGCAGGGCTCTCATCGGGGAGGGCATGAGCTGCTGCTGTTTCTTATTTTTCTATCAATAAAGAATATATACATTAAACAAAATTCTGTTGTTATTTCCCTTATTTGCATGGCTAATTTTGACAGAGAAATGTCCCACCGCCAGACTTAAGAGTTCAGCAGTACGTCATTAATGGAGGGGTCACTGTTTATATTATAAGTTTGATCTCTGAAGGTATGAGAGAAAACCTAATATTTATAAGTGACGACAGAATTAATGATGCACTACCCTCCCTCTAGCCCCTTCCCATCACTCTGTGTCTCCAGTCATGAGATATCGTAAGGAGGAATAAATCCCGGGAATCCGATAATGAGACAAGCATGTAAGGGATGGTAAGCATAAAACAGAGCTTAATATTGTTCATTATATTATTTTTATTATATCTATTCAAGTGGTATCCATTTCAATTGACGTATCCAATTCAATTGATCCAACTTGACTGGGGGGGGGGGGGGGGGTTGTCATTACTTCAGAGCCGAGGCATGGAGGGTCATCAGATGTTGACCAAAAGTTCATTGTTTCTCTTCTGGTACCAAATGAAGGTAATGGAAAAGCGTTATTCAAATTCGTGTATTATTTTTTTGAGAAATCTTGTTTACAAATAGACAATCACACAGACAAACAAACCAACATACAGTGACGAGCACACCATCTCGGATAACTGTTTTGTCAGAGATAATAAATTGGCCAAGAATGTCGTTCACCTCCAACACAGTTAAGGGGGGTCACCTGACTTTTTTTCTCTCCTTTTCTCTCTTTCTCTGGCTTCTATCATTTCGGTCCCATTCAATCTACTGTTTTAAGACGTTTATCTCCACCAGGTGTCGATTTCTTCCTGGCGAGCGGTAGCGAGCCAGCATTGTATGGAGAAATCCGGCTTCGCCAGAGAAATTTTTCTGTCGAAAAGTCTACAAATTTAGCCTGCAGTCAAAAAATCTTAAAAAATATACTGGCTCGCTACCGCTCGCCAGGAAAAAATCGACACCTGGATGTGGATAAACGTCTTAAAGCAGTAGCCTGAATGGGGCCGAATGGATACAACCCAGAGAGAGAGAGGGAGAAAGAGAAAAATAAAAACCCAGGTGGGCCCCCATAATTAATCATAACCAAACCCTCCAACATAGGTCGATACAAGATAGGTCGATACAACATAGGTCGATACAACATAGGTCGATACAACATAGGTCGATACAACATAGGTCGATACAACATAGGTCGATACAACATAGGTCGATACAACATAAGTCGATACAACATAGGTCGATACAACATAGGTCGATACAACATAGGTCGATACAACATAGGTCGATACAACATAGGTTGATACAACATAAATCGATACAACATAGGTCGATACAACATAGGTCGATACAACATAGGTCGATACAACATAGGTCGATACAACATAGGTCGATACAACAAAGGTTGATACAACATAGGTCGATACAACATAGGTCAATACAACATAGGTCGATACAACATAGGTCGATACAACATAGGTCGATACAACATAGGTTGATACAACATAGGTCGATACAACATAGGTCGATACACCATAGGTTGATACAACATAGGTTGATACAACATAGGTAGATACAACATAGGTCGATACAACATAGGTCGATACAACATAGGTCGATACAACATAGGTTGATACAACATAGGTTGATACAACATAGGTCGATACAACATAGGTCGATACAACATAGGTCGATACAACATAGGTTGATACAACATAGGTTGATACAACATAGGTTGATACAACATAGGTCGATACAACATAGGTCGATACAACATAGGTCGATACAACATAGGTTGATACAACATAGGTTGATACAACATAGGTCGATACAACATAGGTCGATACAACATAGGTCGATACAACATAGGTCGATACAACATAGGTCGATACAACATAGGTCGATACAACATAGGTCGATACAACATAGGTCGATACAACATAGGTCGATACAACATAGGTCGATACAACATAGGTCGATACAACATAGGTCGATACAACATAGGTCGATACAACATAGGTCGATACAACATAGGTCGATACAACATAGGTTGATACAACATAGGTCGATACAACATAGGTCGATACAACATAGGTCGATACAACATAGGTCGATACAACATAGGTCGATACAACATAGGTCGATACAACATAGGTCGATACAACATAGGTCGATACAACATAGGTCGATACAACATAGGTCGATACAACATAGGTCGATACAACATAGGTTGATACAACATAGGTCGATACAAGAATAGTACAACGCCTAAGCATAATATACCAAGAAATACAAAGGATACAATGGAGATACTGCACCCAATTACTATATACCAAAATTAATAGCCCAACACTGTAGGGAGCCCACCTCGCTTTTTTTCTGTTTCTCTCCCTCTCTCTTTGGCTTGTATCCATTCGGCCCCATTCAGCCTACTGTTTTAAGACGGCTTCGCCGGAGACATTTTACTATCGAAAAATGTACAGATTTAGCTTGCTGTCAAAACAAATATATATATATATGCTGGCTCGCTACCGCTCGCCAGGAAAATATTGACACCTGGATAGGGGTAAACGTCTTAAAACAGTAAGCTGAATGGGGCCGAATGGATACAAGCCAAATAGAGAGGGAGAGAAAGAGAAAAAAAGCGAGGTGGGCTCCCTTAACACATTTGACATTCATTATACTGTACAACACGTTAAACATAAGCATCATGTATGTGTTACAAGACTGAAAAAAGTGTTACACTTCTGCACCAAAGAATATTATACACTTATAATGTTTTCTTGTAGTTTATGTGGTCTGTACTGAACATAAATATATCAGTGGAGAAATCTGGTATTCAGTCAATCATCATCAAGAACCCAAATGACACGTTCTGCCTCGCCTGAAAGACCCCACGGTCGAAGCGCTCTTGCATTTTTAGTGACTGTCAAGCGTTTACGACCCTCAGCTGTATGTGTGGCTGTGTAGAACAAGCAAGCCTATGAATGATCGACTTTGTTGTTGTTGTTGTTCCTTTTGTTGTGGGGGATCTGTTGTCTTTGTTTTTATAAAATACTGAGCTGTAATTAGGCATGCAGATATATTTCGTGGACCAAATGCCGTGTGCTAACTTGAAACCAAAACTGCCTGCCATGAATATCGCCACAATCGATCAGAAGCATTTTCTGGGCATGTTTTGGAGGGTCAAGCAAGGGAGGGGTGAGGGTGGGAGTGTCATCTACCTGCCTATCTATTGCCTGAAGCCGTGATCCCCGAAGGGGTGGCCACGAACGAACCGTCCCCATGCGCCTCTGTCCCTAGTCAGTCGACACCCCTCCTCCCAACCAGCACCGCCCTCATCCATATACTTCCTCACTCCATCCTTCCACCTCTCCTTCGGTCTACCTCTCCCTCTCTGTCCTTCCACCTTGCTCTCGTACACCCTCTTAATCATTCTCTCGCTTTCCATACGT
Organism: Paralithodes platypus; assembly: GCA_032716605.1. Classification (NCBI taxonomy): domain Eukaryota; kingdom Metazoa; phylum Arthropoda; class Malacostraca; order Decapoda; family Lithodidae; genus Paralithodes; species Paralithodes platypus. The sequence goes on along the minus strand of CM064573.1, from coordinate 13,048,275 downwards.
TCCATACGTTGGAAGTGTCATCCAATTGTTTATTCTTATCAATTCTCCTTCCAGACATATACTATGGATTTTATTGTGATACTTAAGGGTTTTTCGAGTCCTCCTCCTCCCTCATGTTTAGCCCTATTAGTTATGAGATTTCAAGACATTCGCCTAATTAGTTTGGCGTTTTCAGACCTTCTGTCCTATTTTTTTTTGCCAATATTAAGACCTTTCGTGCCATTTAGGTGTCGATTTTATTCTTGGCGAGCGATAGCGAGCCTGTATTTGAAGAGTAATCGGCCTTTGGGGGTACATTTTTCTACCGAAAAATTTACAAATTTATATTGAAGGGGGGTCTTGTGGGTATTTTTAAAAGTTTGATAGAGGTTTAGAGAGCAAACTAAACCCTCTCCTTAAACCATTGAGCCGAACCAGTAAATTATGCTTTACAATACCGTCTGAGCTCCCTTAAGATGTTTGTTGTGTGCAGTCAGTTGGCCTTGTTACCCGTTGGCTTTGAACCACTAGCTCGGTCTGGCCATCTCTGTCAACTACTGAATTTTGCATTGAGCATTATTTCCCATTACATATTTTTAGATATCAGATTATTCTTACAATGTTAATGTATTGGAGACAGCAAGGATGTTTTAATGGCGTGTTGGATGGCTCTGTGGTGAACTAGTGAACATATGGATAACATAATGTTCGTTTTAACCCTTTCCCTGCGAGAGACGTTCCGGAACGCCATGGCAATTTACAGCAATTTACAGGCTTTTAAAGCCTGTTAAAGCCGTAGAAATTGAGTGTCAGTGGGCGGGAGCGCGAGGGACCCACCTCTGACCGCCAGCACGTCCGTCCATGCACTGAGACCCCAGCCTTGGGTCTCAGCAGTGCTGCCAAAAGCAAAATAGCGCTACATTGCTCATAAATAGCGAGTTTTCCCCAATGTCTATGGTAGTGCTGCGGGTGAACCCCGCGAGCTACGAAGCTCAGTCTAGTGTCATTTTGAAGCTATTTTCGTTTGGTTTTCGGGTGAATACATTTCATTTCATGCAGACACTTGATTAATCATTCAGGAGTGCCTGAATATGCCCTAAATAGCCAAAATATACCCATAGAGAAAGGGTTACGTTGAGTAATATCATGTAATGTAACCTACTGTAAAGTGAAAATGACTCCAATGTATTGAAGGGAACAAGTAACTGCCGGCGTCACACGACCATTATTAACGGAGATGGGCGCCTTTCTTGGCTTATTGTTTTATTTTTTCCATCATATTTTAGTTTCCTCCCTATACCTCCTTCAAGCTGCAAAGAACACACCCTAGAACCCCCTTCCAGATAAATTTGGACTTTTTCGGTAGGGCCGGTTACTCTTAAAATTTTAGTCTCGCTATCGCTCGCCAGGAAAAAATCGACACCTAAATGAAATGAAAGGTCTTAATATTGAGTAAGACTTTGGGTGTCTCTCTATATATCTATCTATATGATCAGGCCAAATCCCCACTTTTCCTTTGGGGGGGGGGGGGGGGGGGGGGGGTGGCGGCCGACTCAAGACAGAGCCAGAATAGGGACAACACAAACAGAAAACAATGAACACACAAAAACAAAATACAAGTTCACACACATCTAGGTCATCCAGGATAAGACCCAGAGACCAGGGTCACTTGGGTCCCTCCAGCACTCCCTCGGCCCCCAACCACCCGGAGAGGTTCCGATCTCGGCAGGCAGACATGCAGCAGGGCTGAAACCAGAAGCCTGCCCACCACACTTCCAGGCGCACCCTTAATTCATATAAACCGTCTCCCCGGGCCAGGCACCTGATGGACTATTATCTAGTCCAACTTGCGCCCAACCCCTTCCCCCAAATGATCATGTGTTCACTTATCTATTTACAAGCATTCTCCATTCATTCCTGTTTATTACCACTTCCCTTGCCTGATCTATAGTCATTCCTCTATCATCCAAAGCTTGTCTTACAAAGTCTCTCCATCTCAATGGGGGTCTTCCTGCCCTTCTATCTCCCCTTGTATCTGACTCTCTTTGTAAGACTTTCATCTTCCATTCATTCAACATGACCATACCAGCTCAGCAACCTACCCGTATCCCAGATCGCTTCGGAGATTGGTCCAACATTCTTGATTTATTTCTAACCTCTAACCCTTTCGCTTATACTATAAATATTTTCTCTCCTTTGGGCTCCTCCGACCATAAACTAATATATGTCACATGTCCTATCTCTCCGGTATGGCCACAGGATCCTTGTGGCATTTTGGCGCTGCCGACTGGGAGGCTCTTCGGCAGTACTTCTTTGATTTCCCTTGAAATGACTTTGGTTCCGTGGCCGGGGACCCTCGGAGAGTGCTGAACGCATTACCAAAGTAATCCTGTTGGGCATGAAAGTATACATTCCATTTTCTTTCTCTCAGTCTAATGCAAAAAAATCTTGGTTTACTCACGCTTTTTCTACTGCTGTCCGCAACAAGGAGGAAGCATTCAAACGGAACCGACGCCTTAAAACTCAAGAATCTCATTCTTCCTATGTTTCTGCCCGGAATCAATCCAAATCTGTTCTTCGACTTGCCAAGCACTCTTTCATCAATAATAAATGCACTGAACTATCCAACTCTAGCTCTTCCCAAGCTTTCTGGCATTTAGCCAAAAACCTCTCGAACAATTTTTCTTCCTCGTCTTTCCCTCCCCTTTTCCACTCAGATGGCACAACCATCACTTCTTCTTCTGACAAAGCTGAACTCTTCACTCAAACATTTGCTAGAAACTCCACCTTGGAACATTCCGGTGCTATTCCTCCCTCACCACCTCCCTCTCTCCTACTTATGCCTAATATCCTAATCTCTTCTGAAGATGTACAGTTTGCCGCACATATTCTATTCCGTTGAGGTCGTGATTAGGCAGCGCTGCACCCCTTTCCCCAAACCCGCTCCCTCGCTCCACCTCCTAGCATCCACCTATTGGTATGAGGTGGAGCGAGGGAGGGGGGTTGGGGAAGTGAGTGTGGCTCTGCCCAGTTACGATCTGCTGGGATGGTTGAGAAATCGAATATGTGCGGCAAACTGTACTTTCTACCCTCTCTGGACTTATTACTAAGAAGGCGTACGATCCGGACGGTGTTCTTCCTGTTGTACTCAAGAACTGTGTTTCCGTGCTAACTCCCTCCCTTGGCAAACTCTTTCGTCTCTGTCTCTCCTCTAATGTCTTCCCTTCTTGCTGGAAGTTTGCTCTCATTCAACCTGTCCCAAAGAAGGGTGACCGCTCTCAACCCTCCAAATATCGTTTAATTGCTCTCATCTCTTGTATCTCTAAAGTTTTTGAAACTATTCTTGGTTCCAAATTTCTCAAGCATTTCTCTTCTCATAATCTACTCTCAGATCGCCAGTATGGCTTCCTTATGGGTTGCTCTACTGGTGATCTTCTTTCATATCTTACTAACTCTTGGTCATCCTCCTTTCGGGACTTCAGTGAGTCCTTTTCTATTGCACTAGACATATCGAAAGCATTCGATAGAGTCTGGCACAAATCTTTCATTTCTAAACTACCCTCCTTCGGTTTCTATCCCTCCATCTGTGCCTTTGTCTCTAATATCCTTTCCGGCCGTTCCATAGCTGCGGTTGTGGACGACCATCATCACTTCCTCACCCTATCCACTCCGGTGTTCCTCAGGGCTCTGCCCTATCTCCCATTCTCTTTCTAATTTTCATAAATGATCTTCTCAACTGTACCTCCAGTCCCATCCTATCATAATTATGCCAGACGACTCTACCTTACACTACTCAATTAGATTTCCAGAATGCCCCAGCCAGCAATCCCTCAAAAACAAACGTAATGAAGTCATAGAACACTTATCCGCTGATCTAACTACTATTTCCAATTTGGGGCAGAGAAAACCTTGTTGCCTTTAATGCTTCCAAAACCCAATTTCTCCAGTTTACTACCCGTCCGGAACTCCCAGAGGACTTTCCCTTATACTTCAACAATACAAAAATCAATCCTTCATCTTCTCTCAATATTCTTGGTGTCTCTTATTCTTCTGCTCTCTCACTTGGAAGGACCATATTACCAGTCTTGCTAAGGCAGCCTCCCAGAAGCTCGGTGTGCTCAACTGCCTCAAGGGGTTCTTTACCCCTGCACAGCTTCTTGCTCTGTACAGGGGCACGTTTTTTTTTTTTTTTTTTTTTTTTGCGTCCTTGTATCGAGTATTGTTCACATGTGTGGGGAGGATCCTCTCACACCGCACTCCTAGACAAAGTCGAAAGGAATGCCTTTCGTATCATTAACTCCCGTCTACTCACCAACTCTCTGCAATCTCTCTCTCTTCACTGCAATGTTGCATCTCTCTCACTATTCTATCGCTATTACAATAATCAGTGTTCCTCAGAGCTCTCACAGTGTATACCACCTCCTCTACGTAGGGCACGTGGTACCCATTTTGCAACACAATCCCACCCCTACTCTGTGCAACTCTCCAAACCAAGAGTGAAACGTTACTCTCAGTCTTTCTTCTATTCAACAGCTGAGCTCTGGAACTCTCTCCCAGAATCGGTCTTTCCCTCTTCCTATGACTTATATTTCTTCAAACTCCGTGTGTCCAGGCATTTTGGCTCGAACGTCCCTTGATTTTGGCCCTGTCACTCTTTTAACTTTGGGGGAGGCACTCGCTACAGGCTGTTCTGCCTTTTGCCTCCCTCACTCATATATACAAAACAAAAACAAAAGTACACGCCGGCAATAACTAACACATAAACGTAACACGACTGGTACACGCAACAAGTGGGTAGTAGGCCTACTCGTGTTTGTCTAATAATTAGAAACCATGTCATGCTCCCTTTATTATATAGATCTGTTCTGTAACTAATACCAAATGTGCACATAATGTGAGCCAGTTTTGCTTTAGTTGTGTGCATGATACTGCACACACAAGGTCTTCAGTGTACAGTCAAAACCATAAAGGACTACACACATATTGAATCAGTATCGAACGTAAATGAGTCAATACCATACTTTATTATAGTACAAATGCTTTATATATTGACCTTAAAGGGTCAAAGACTTAAATTGGTGTACATTTATATATGCTCACGACTGTACCTACCAAACACATTATCATCAAGGTCTTCAGAACAACTATTGATTTTGCCAGTACAGGTTCATGACAAGTAATCGTAAGAATGCATAACATCAGAGCATGATAAGTTGAGGGTGGTGGTGGTGGTGGTAGAGGGGGTAGTGGTGGTGGGGGATGGGGCGGGGGGGGGGGGGGATCTCTTTGTTACATGACGAATATGTAGATTAATGTAACATACCGCAAGTTGCACTTAGGAGATTGGTGGTGACGATATATATATATATATATATATATATATATATATATATATATATATATATATATATAAGGGTGATTCAAAACTCTGCCTACAAACTACATGAGGAGAAAGAAAGAGATGAGCATATCCCAAATAGAAATGTCTAAGTAAGAAAAACAAAAAATAATTAAGAATGAGTTAGAGGACTTGTTATGTTCGCAGCAGAACCAGTGTTTCATTCAAGCTTATACATCAGGAGATAGGAGATTGAGGTCTTTACTGTCATTGAAAATTAGATACAATGTTTTAGTTGGAAATAATATGGAAGTCATATTTATGTAACATATTGAGTATGATTCTTACATTGGATTGATGTAGCAGTTTTTAGATCAAATTTAGCTCAACTCGCTATTGTGTAATGGAACACTGATATTACAGGCACTGATGTAACTGTGATGTAAACTGTCCGAACACTTAATAACTTAACAATCGAGCTGATCCCAAGGTTTCAAGAAGTTTATTTCTTATGTCCGACCACCGACGTAATCTTCAAGCTACTTGTGACTACTTACTTGGTTATGTGTATTAATAATAACAAAATTGAAGTTGTGCAATTGTTCATGAATTTAAGCATTCACATGAGTAGTAGCCTATTTGTAACTGAAAGGGAGAGAATAATATCTATTCGGTATGTAAACTCAACATCATTAATTTAGGCCTATTTTGAACTCTCGAACTGCAAAATGAACCTACTAAATGTAAATATTAGGTAAACGAATGAATGAAAAAATTGATTCTATTCGGGATAGCTTGGAGTTGCTCCTGGTCCGCAGTCGCGTGCGCACTTCCTGGTGCCCGGTGCTACCTATGGCTTTATTTAGGTGTATTTTTGTCGGTCCCAGTGTTCGTCTGCTGCGTCGGTGGTTCTGCGGCCTCTCCCTACGGCTTCATCCCCTTCCTCCATGCTGCCCTGCTCTGCCTTTGTCATCCTCTGATCATCCATCTGTGTTGGCTTCTTCACTCCGCGCCATCTTTGTTCCTTTCTGGTTGGTGGGGTCCGGCACCTCCTTGGACCTGACTCGTGGCATGGCCGCTGGAGGGACGCGGCACCCACGGTGGTCGGCTCTGTACCTGGCACAATCTTCGGGGTTCCTTCGTGGTCTCACCATCCACATCGATGCCCTGGGCCGCCTTCAGCCTCTAGGGTTTGTATTGGTTCCGCCATCCTCGTCTTTTCACTTCACCACGCATCATCATCCTGCTGGGTGCCATTGTTCATCGCTTCCCCTTACCCTTCCATCCTCGTGTCCTGGGAGTGTAGTAGCCCCTCTGCAACCCCTTCTGGGTCCCTGACCTTTGAGCCTCCTTCCCAAGACCCCGCTGCTGCCTGACCGACACAGTGACATGGTTAATTGGGCCTGCCCACACACCCATTAAGTCAAGATTCTAGAACAAGATTCGGGATAGCTTCGAAAACTAAAATCTTAAGTTATGTCGTTGAGTATGCAACCAGAGGTAAATGTCTCTGGCCAGGGTCGGTGGGTGGGTGGTGGCATACCTATGGCTCAAGATATTACTGAAATATAATGTAAACATATCAAAATTTTATAATTTTGAAGGATGCCTAAATTATTAATTTCCGGTAATCGACTTGATATAGGTAGTGTTCATACCGTATGAACCACCTCTCCAGTACAATAGGGATCTTATTTTGAATCAGTGGTTATATATATGCTCGCTGAACAAAACTGCAGTTTTGTCAAAAGAAAACCTGTTGCTGATTTTTTAGACATTTTTCAGCTTTCTTATTATTACAGTAAAGTACAGTATTGGTTTTTTGTTATAATATCCAATATCATTTTCTTCCACACAGGTATTGCATTTGAATGTGTAGAAGCCAGTGATGAAAATATTGGTGGCCATGACCGCTGAGCTGGCACCCCACATCCTGCTACAGTTCATCATGGTTCCTGGGGTTTGTATAGCTCAAGTCACCATGGTATCTCAAGTAGAGTGTCCTCCTGGATCCTCAGAGGCTGCTCTAGACAACCAGAGTATCCTCGCTTCAACTGCGGCTTCAGTAACGACATTAACTGGCTCAAATTTGCAACCAGATCCTCCACATGCAAATCAAGGCAATGGTTATTTACAGTCAGATCTTCATAATGAAAAGGAAAACATTGGTAAATTACAATCAAATCACCAATACACCAAGGAAGCCGATGATTATTTGCAATCAGATACTCGATATGCCAAGGAAGGAATAACTTATTTACAATCAGATCCTCAAGATACGAAGAAAGACATTGGTTATCTTACTCGGCAGGGTGACACTCTACCCACCAAGCCACCACTGGTGACGGATGTGTACGGTGTCCACCACAAGATGTCCTCTCTTAATAATAACCTGGAACTTAATGAAACAAAAGGTAGATGCTCCATCAACCGGAGAATGAAACGGAGCTTGAAATGGTACGACAACGGACCCTCCCCTCTCACTGAGATCCAAGAAAAATCCCTTAGCGCCCTTCTGATGTGGATAGTGGAGGAGGAGATGGTGTACTGTACCCTTTTGTTGGCCTATGATCCTGTTTACAACCACTCCACTCTACTCTACACCCTTCTACACCGCCTACACAATATTAGACAGGTTGGTCATACAATACTACAACTACTACTATTAATAAAGTAGATGTGCAGTTTTCGCATTTAAAAAAATAAAATAAATGCATGCCCTATTCTGTGACCTACAATTATGAAATTGGTGTTTAATCTCTTTGGTAAAGACGGGATATATATATATATATATATATATATATATATATATATATATATATATATATATATATATATATATATATATACAGTTTACAGTATATACATATATATATACAGTATATGTATATATATATATATATATATATATATATATATATATATATATATATATATATATATATATTTTCTTTAATACATACGAGGTTGAAAGAAATGGCAATTTCTGCGTTGGAAATTTTATTATTCAAAGTTTCCAGGTCTCTGATGAGTTTTCGCTGGGTGGCAGGAAGTAGATGAAGGAGATGAGCAAAATTCATGGTGGTACAGGGTTACATTAAAGTACATGAAGATACAGGATATACGACGCGTTTCACTGGACAACCAGCATTATCAAGTAAGGAAGGAATGATATAAAAGGTAAACAGGAAGGGTATATATAGAGGGTGGAGGATCAGAGGAGGCGGAAAACAGGGGGCAAAAGTCTGCTATTGGTGGAAGGGTAAACTAGGAGAGAGAAAGGGGTTAACCGCTTCACGCATGCGCACTGGATGCGGGATGGTGCAGAAGACGAAGCTGAAGGAGGTAGCGCGGGGGGCTGCGTCAAGGGCACCGGGGGGCGAGGAGGGGTGTTAGGTCCTGTAGGGTAGTGCCTTTTGGCAGAAGGAAGGATCTGAAGGTCCAGAGTTTGGTTGTTGATGTTGGGATGTAAGGCTTGGATATATAAAGCTTCGAGTATAGGTAATCTCCTTGGGTCACTTTCTTTATCGAGTATGGTGGTGTGTTTCTCTAACTCGTTGCATGTGAGGTGAGGGTGGTTAGGGGTGAGATAGTGGTCTTTGATGGCTCCAGCCTGAAGGTGAAGAGTTAACCGACGTGAAAGACGAGTCTGCGTCATACCAATATAGGAATGAGGTCCACAGTCCTCATAATTACAGGTATGTTGGTAAATGACGTGATCGTCGGTCATCGGGCTCTTTATCTTGGTGGAGGCTGGTTTGTTGCGGAGAACGAGGTTGGAGGTCTTGGGGGATTTGTAATAAATTATTAATTTGATTTTGTTTTCCGGGTTGGTTGGGTGGACATGCTTGGAGATTATTTCTTTTAAGACGGCCTCGTAATTTTTGTGTTCAGAGGACACAATGAAATTAAGATCTTCTACCGCAATTACATGTCCTCTGAACACAAAAATTACGAGGCCGAGACCTTAACTATTCAAATATGAATATATAATATCATTTTAAATAAGATAGAATTGAGAGATACATTATTTAAGTAAAATACAACTGACACGGTCAGTTTACTGAAATTTGAGTAACTTTTCGAATTATGAAGTTGACCTTTGACCTTGACCTGTCACTTTGACCTTTATTAAGGATTACATTTTGTGTTTGCATTGATGTACCCCTGTAGCATCAAATATGCGTACCAAAGCTCATCAGCTAATTTGAGAGGTATTCAAGGAATAGTTAACCTTGACTTTTGACCTTTATCTTGACCTTTATGATGTCTATGCATTGAAATTTTAATTTTAATTTAAAGTAAAATTGTCCCAGCGAATGTTGTGAAGCTTGCATGAATAGTAAAGAAATTAACATATTTTCCTCATATTTCTTTGACCTGAATGTTGGTTTGAAATAGGGGTGTGTGATGTCCCCGTGGTTGTTTACTGTATATATGGATGGAGTCATGAAAGAAATACTATCAAGAGCAGTGGATGTTGGTGTATCGCTGAAAAGGGAGGGAATTGAGTGGAAGCTACCTATACTGCTGTTTGCGGATGATACAGTTCTGATGAGTGATAATGAATGGGAGTTGCAGGGTCTGGTAAATGAGTTTGGAACAGTGTGCGAAAACGGAATTTGAAGGTAAATACGGGGAAGAGCAAGGTTATGGTCTTCGAAAGTGATGAAGTCACAGAGTGTGAGGTGAAGCTGAATGGTCAGGCTATGGAGATCGTCAACTCTTTTAAGTATCTGGGCAGTGTGTTGAGTAAAGATGGGACTATGGATGAAGAGGTGCGGGAGAGGGTACAACAGGGGAAGAGGGTTGTAGGAACGCTAAAAGCAGTAACAAGAAATAGGGTGGTCAGTATGGAAGTGAAGAAGTCCTTGCATGACAGTGTGGTAATCCCGACACTGACTTACGGAAGCGAAGCATGGATGTTGGTTGAGAGACTCAGACCAAGAGTGAGAGCAGTGGAAATGAATTACTTAAGGAGTGCGTGCGGAGTTACATGGAGGGATAGACAGACTAATGAGGAAGTAAGAAGGAGGTGTGGTGTGGAGGTAGATGTGCTGGAAAGTGTGAAAAGGAACAACTTGAGATGGTTTGGCCATATGGAACGTATGGAAAGCGAGTGAATGACTAAGAGGGTGTACGAGAGCGAGGTGGAGGGACAGAGGGGGAGAGGTAGACCGAATATGAGGTGGAAGGATGGAGTGAGGAACTACATGAACGAAGGCGGTGCTGGTTGGGGGGAGGGGCGTCGACTGACTGGGGACAGAGATGCATGGGGGCGGTTCGTTTGTGGCCACCCCTTCGGGGATCACGGCGTCAGGCAATAGATAGATAGATAGACCTTATATTTGACCTTGACCTGTATCTTATTTTGACGTTTGACCTTAGAAATAAGGATTTTTATCAAGAATTTAGTCAATTTAACACCAATTTTTTGCATTAGCTAGCGTTATGAATATGGTGTAATTCGTATAAAAACATATAAATAAGAAATAGTGCCATATACTATGACCTTGACCTTTGTCTAAAAAATAATATCCCTTAGAAATAGTATTTCTTATCAAAAATTCAATCAGTTTAACACCAATATTAGTATTAACTAGCATTATGAATATGGTGTCATTTATACAAAACATATAGATAAGAAATAGTGACTATATACTGTACTGTGACCATGACCTTTGACCTTTGACTAAAAAAAAATACATATTTGGATGATCATCGCATTGACCAACTGAATTTGCCTGCACACTTTGGTGGCAATACATTAAACAGTCTATGAGGAGTTTAGGGAATATGACGAACACTCTTGTTTTGACCTTTGACCTTAACTATTACAATATTTATATTAAATTGTATATATATATATATGTTATTTAAGTAATAAGCAACTAACACAGCCAGTTTTCCGAAATTTGAGTATCATCATCAATCTGACGCCCCGCTTCCAGAGGAAGCCCTCAAAAGGGATAACAATGGCAGAAACTGCCTCCGGGCTCCCAGTCATGCCTCCACTGACCCACTCCACAGTGCCACTACCACTAAGTGGATTATGACCTTTAGAACTTAAGGAGCAGACCCATAGCAGTCCCTCACCCGATGGCAGTTCCACCACTGTTTTGCTATTTTATTTACTCCAGTGGGGCTCTGGCTGGAAGCATACCAAGTACAGGAAATTTTTGAAGATAGGAACCAGTGGTCGACTGCTCTAGAAGCTTTGAGTAATTTGAGTAATCATTTAAACTAATAAGAAAAGTTGAGCTATGAGTTTCACCTGTGACCTTAACCTTTATGTAAGAGTATTTTTTTGTTTTTATTGACGTTGCCCTGGAAAATCATATGGGCATGCAGAATATGATTACAATTCATCAGTTAGTTTTATTTATATTATTAGAATGATTGACCTTGACCTATAACCTATATCTTGACCTTTATGATATGTCTCAAAATTATAAATTTTAATTTTGATTTAAAGTGCAACTATCTCACCAAATTTTGTGAAGTTTGCATGAAAAGTAAAGAAATTAGTATATTAACCTTATATTTGACCTTGATCTGTGACCTTAACCTTTCAAATGGAATTATATAGTTTTGTGTAAGACCTTGGCCTAGGTATTCCGAATATACATGGTAAGCTTAGTGAGAATCTAACAGTTGGTATAAGAAATACCAGTAAACAAATTATTTTGAACTTTGACCTCAACATTTAACCTTACCTTTTAGAATTGTTAACTAAAATTTGGTCAATAACATATATAGGTTACCAGTAACTTGCATAGTAAAAATGGGGAAATTTGAGTAAAAACTAAAATAAATTTAAATATTGACCTTATTATTAACCTTGACCTTTGATCTTGACCTTCAAGTTAAATTGAACATTTCTTTTTGACTTGCCTTTCCATTGACCAAATGGATATACCTGCGAAGTTTGGTGCAAATCCATTAAACGGTCTAAGAGAAGTTTCCGGACAGACAGACGGATGACGGACGATGGCGGACAAGCTGACTAGTGTACGGGCAGGATCTGTGTATGCGATACCACTCTGCTTACGCAGAGTTGATAAATAGATAAGATCGCCCCTTAAGAGTTACGGAATCGGTCGAGTAAAAAATATAGTGAACTAAAAATCTGACCTTCTATCACCTGTATTATAGCGCTATATAATTCTTGCCACTCACAATCTTCAACAGCCTCAGAATAATATAAGAATTAAAAAGTCTCCATATGATGTACTAACTTGTAGCGGATTCCAGACTACAGTATAATAAAAACCGGCGATGACACAAAAGGTCATGTAGCTGGGAATAGGGTATGTCACTCAAGTGTATTTTCCGGTTATTCTCTAAAATACGAGAACCGGAAATACGAGAAGACGGAAGATGAAGGAGTAATAAGAAGGACACAAGAGACAAGAAGAAAGAAGGAAGGAAGACAGAAGAGAGAACGGGAAACAAGAGAGAAGCGGAAGACCAAAGAAAAGCAAGAGAAACGGAAGTACAGAAGATGGGGAAACGAAAGGAACAAGAATATAAAGTAGAACAAACCAGAAGGAAAGAAAACCAGCACAGCAAAATGGAGAAGAAACAACAGAGCCCAGAAGCAAGAAGAAGAAGCGAGCCCTGACTAGCCTCATTTCAGGTGCCTGCCAAGTTTGAAAGTGAGGTTACAGACCCCTCTTGCTCTCAGTGCAGCTACCCAGGATGTGCTCGCGCGGATGGGGCGACTTCACGCTCTTTAAATGCCTCCAAACAACTCACACACAACAACGATGACGAAGGTGTGATTATGTGACCAAAATCAGAAGATGGCAGACAAAGTGGGATCGGAGTAGATGCCGATTCTAGGGTGTGACCAGGACGGTGAGTACATGGGTCAGTGCAGTCTGCTATACACCAAGCTCTATTCAATCTCTTGGTCTTAACCTAACTGTGAGCACACTAGTCAGTGCAGGCAGGTATAAAGACAGAGTTTCCTGACCTATCCCATAGCTAAGGATAGCAAGGAAGAACTGTGAAGTAACGGAAGTTGCGAGTATACTGGTCAGTGCAACTTAGTTACCTTACAGAATCTGGGTATTAACCTACTGCCAGTACACTGGTCCGCAAAGTTGGTTAGTTTCCAGTCTTGGGTAGAGGCTTGTTGCCAGTGCAACACTTCGACTCAAGCAGGGAAATTGCTAGGTTACCAGTACACTGGTCTGTGCCGTGAGGCTTCACTGTTCATTGTAAAGCGGTGAATGTTAAGGCTCTCAGCCTATGCCCGAGAGGAAGTAAGTTGGAATATAAAAAAAAAAAAAAAAAAAAAAAGTTCTCTGGCCCTTCTGACCCATTTCCGGATAACAAGGAGTCCAGGTAATATCTAACCTGTGTTAGAGATTACCAACCCTCTCTCTTATACAGGCCTACCTGATATAGCTAGGAGGTGCAAGCAAGGTGGTTGTGTAAGCCAAGTGGTGGGAACGAGACCCATCATTTGGATGTAACAATTTGGTGAGCTTGGCTCAACCCGTGGAACTGGTACCTGAAGGGCGTCAAAACCCTATAGCAGGCGCAGACCACAAACTGTTCTACCTTCATGGGTAGTTCTGGTTGTTAGGAACCTGGGGTGGTGTTAAGGAGAGCTGCCAGTATACTGGTCAGTGCATTTCTCTTTAAGATTGCTCTGGCATAAACTTTGATCACTTAAGCTTGCAACAGTGTGTTGAGACTAGCCGGAAGACGTCAACGGAGGACCACTACCAAACTTGCCGTTGAGCTACTGTAGGGACGAGCCTGATGCAGACCAGTAGATGTTGGACCACAATTTCAAGAACGAAGAATTAGCTAGTTGAAGGCTGTACAACAGACCTCCTTTCTCATTTTATAGGCTTCCATAAACGAGGATACAAAACACATATTCTGTCGTTGTGTAAATACAATATTTTGTAGACAAACTCATTATAGATTGCCTATGGTAATATTTTATCTTAGTGACCATACACACCCACTAAACCGACACGTAAATTCAACCTCAGTGTCACCATTCCTTTCCTGTGCAAACTATGATAAAGGTGCTAACTACGTTCTGGAAGTGCTTTATTGATCTATTGCGTTTTGTGTGCCAAGACTCCCCAAGTGCGCTTTTATAACTGATTATTACAGTATGTTCTATTATGAACTCTAAGAATTGAGAATCCTAACAGCGTATTTTGTCTATTGCGTTTGTAATATTTATTGCTTAAAGTGATAAACCCCCTGTATAGGAAATCGTGCCATTGTTAGGTTATTTCTTTCCATGTTATGTGCATAATCTAAACATTATTCACGTGCGTACTACTAGCCAGATAAGCCATTTAGTATTTGAAACCTTAGTTGAATATAATACATACAAATTTTCTTCGGTGTTGTACTTAACCCCTTGTATATTCGTATGTGTGTGTGTGTGTGTGTGTATGATTTGATTCCTTGCCCAGTCAAGATTGGACCTACAAAATAAGTCAGTTAATTAAACCCAGCAAAAATCCTGGTAAAACATTCTCGATGAGCAAGTTCTTTTTATCGTGCCATTTACAGGTTCTCTTAAATGTTTATCAGAAACTAGAATGAAGTAAGATTATGTTGGTTGGCTGAATTCTGACAACACTTTACGATTTATCTATTGGATTGAGAATATACTAACGAAAAGGTTGTTATTCGACAAATATTTTGACGATTTGTTATAGTTTGTAATTTAAAGTCAGGAAGGATCACCTTGCTAAATGAAGCAAACATCCATCCAGTTCCTAAAACAGGTGCCTCTTCAGATCCATCAAACTACAGACCAATAGCTATAACTTCCACTCTTGGTAAAGTCTTTGAAATTATATTAAATAATCACATAATTAAGCATCTTGAGAATAATAAATTAATCAGTGATAGGCAATATGGTTTTAGACGATGTCGATCAACTGCAGACATTCTTTGCCTTCTTACGCATCAAATCAACCAAGTTACAGACCAACATGGTGAAACACATACAATAGCACTGGATATATCAAATGCATTTGATAGAGTCTGGCATCAATCCTTATTGTCGAAGATGTCACGCTACGGCCTTGCATCATTAGTTCCACTAATTTCTTCTTATCTTCATAACAGAAAAATACGTGTAATGGTAGATGGCCTTTATTCTCAATTTCACTCAATAAATGCTGGTGTTCCCCAGGGATCAGTTTTGGCCCCAACTCTGTTCCTCATTCATATCAATGATCTCATATCTACCACTCATAATCCAATACATTCCTACGCAGATGACTCAACACTCCACAGTTCCTTCACATTTACCAATTCTTTCACCCAACCCGATCTTATAAATTCAAAAATAAATACTGCAATTTCTCTGAACCAGGAACTTTCTAGAATTAATGAATGGGAACAAAAGAATCTAGTTTCCTTTAATGCACAGAAAACCAAGTACATTCAATTTTCTAACCGACAGAATCTCACTGACTCCCATATATTTTTTAATGATGTAAATATTCCCACTTCCCCTAGTATTGACATTCTCGGTGTAACATTAACTACTAACTTGAGCTGGACACATTATGTTAGAGGCATTGCTAAGAATGCCTCTAAAAAACTGGGACTCCTGTACAGAGTTCGAGAATTCTTCACTGACGAGCAGTTGGCCGTAATATATAAAAGTCATGTGCGTTCTCAGATGGATTACTGTTCACCTCTGTGGAGTGGAAGTGGAGTGGTTGCATTGAGGCAGTTGGGCAAATTTCAAAATAAAGCTATTATGAAGGGTTCACACATTCACGTATATGCTCCCGACAGCTCCCGTACGAAGGTTTATTGGTAGTTGGCACCCGAATATTGGTAGTTTGGTCAAACGTAAGGGCATATTATGTAAAACGCAAATGAAATTGTGTACAGTCGGGGGTTGGTACGCATGGCGGGAGTAGCCACGCGGGTCGGGGAGGCGGTTGGTGCGGGCGATGCTGCCCGGTATGTTTTGAAATTCGAATCAGATACGGGGCTCGCGCTCACGTATGTCAAAAGTCGGGAACTTTTACGACCGTCCGGCCCACCACGGCCGTCTGACGGGAGCAGCCCCGTCAGATGTAGACGCTCGCCCGTCAGACGTGAGCTGCTCCCGTCAATCGTAAAATATTCCCGTCAAACGGGAAAGTTTACGTTCGTCGGGAAGTATATGGCAACACCGCCGCACTGCGGGCTGACGGGAAGACGCGGCAACGATGTACGGGGGGGTATATAAGGACCAGCGGGACACACTGCCGTCAGTCATACCTCTCACCATACCGGAGCAACAACCTACAGCCAACCCTGCCACCCTGTCACCCTGCCACAACTTAGACAGACGGGTGTGTGTAAAGCAACCACCATCAGACTCTGACCCTATGGCACCAACGTCGACGTAGATGAACTTGTAGTTGGAGTCAACAATTGCCAACAGGACAATGGACCAGGAGGAATGGGTTTTCGCCAGAACGTAGGTTTCTTCTGAATGATGGGGGTGACACGTTCCACAATCTCATCAAATAGTTGTTTGTCTACCCGGGTGAAGTTCTTGTACATGTGTGGACATTCTCTGGCCAACTCTTCCATCAGGTTCTCATAATGGCCATATTCAAGCCTTCGTTGCAGATAAGGCCACACCCACACTGTCCTCTTGCTCCTTTCCTTCTTCTCTTGTTCCTCTTGATGGATGTAGTTTGCTATTGCAAGTAGTTTTAAGATTTCTATGTAGGAAAGGATCCATTTCATTAGCCGCGTGTTATGCCTGTTCTCCGGTTTGATTAGGGAGTTCACAAAATTTAACTCCTCCAGGATGAATTCCGGGATGTTGTTCATGGTGCCGAGGAAGGAGTGGGAATGGCAAAGGTGTGGCCAGTCCTGCCCTTTTGTAGTTCCCAGATTCCAACCCATACCTACGTGGTTGACAAAGACTGTCTTTGCCTGTGTTTGGACAGACGGGGTGTGCCTACGATTGTCCGGAACTGGTCCAGGTAGGTCCTAAACAATCCCAAGACGTACGGCCTCAGCTACGCAGGTCATGTGGGGGCGTGGCATGGGCGTGGCCTGTGTTCCCGCAAATCGGGCAGCCTATGCGGACGAACGGGGACATGCTTACGCAAGTCACAAACACGTACGTAGTTCAATACGACTACATTACGACTGACGTAACACTGGCCCCGTCACGGTACGTCTGTCGGGAAGTGCAATAGTCGTGGTTATACGGGCGTTCACGGCCAGACTACTCCCGTCAGAACACAAAATTGGCGATTACGCCTGACGGGAGCTGTCGGGAGCAATATACGTGAATGTGTGAACCCAGCATTAGATTAATCAATAACTCTGCAATCACACAGGACCTTCCTACATTATCCATACGAAGAAACATTGCATCCCTTGCATTATTCTACAGATATTTTCACAGCAATTGTTCCGAGGAACTTGCTTCAATTGTGCCGCCTCTCCACATCTTTCCCCGTAGAACTAGGGCAGCTAAGAGCGCCCATGAATTTACACTTTCTCCTCCACAATGCAGAACTTCTGCTTATCAAAATTCATTTATCCCTATAACTACTACTCTTTGGAATTCACTTCCCTCGAGTTGCTTTCCACAAACTTACAATCTACAAAAGTTTAAATCCAGTTGTTACAAACATTTTATGAATGGAGGATGCCTTTAGGCACATGGACCTTTTTGTTTTATCTGTGTTTTTCCTTCCTCCGTCTCTTAAAAAAAAAAAAAAAAAAAAAGAAGTTACTCAAATGGTTAAAAACAGACTATTAATGTTTTGTGAATACCAGACTGATACAGATTATCGGATACAGGTGCCCGTGTGATGCAATCTTAACCCACTGTAGAATATAGTGAGTTTTAGCAATTTATTCTGGCAATCATTAGACGATTTTGTTCAGCCCAAAAAGGATCTGTGGGAGTCCTAGGCTTAATAGAGTTGGGTTTGATCCCTTGGAGTCTTAAAGGTGCGTCCTAAGCTGCATACAATCATATGGTAATAGCCAGAATAAAGTGAAGACAGCGTCCACAAATAGAGAAAGGGGTTTGCATACTGTTGTTTGGTGAAGGTGGTGGTGGTGATCTGGATGTTATACTATGACATACTGTTGTCTGTTGTAGGTGGTGGTGGTGATCTGGATGGTATACAATGATATACTGTTGTCTGCTGTAGGTGGTGGTGGTGATCTGGATGGTATACAATGATATACTGTTGTCTGCTGTAGGTGGTGGTGGTGATCTGGATGTTATACTATGACATACTGTTGTCTGTTGTAGGTGGTGGTGGTGATCTGGATGGTATACTATGACATACTGTTGTCTTCTGTAGGTGGTGGTGGTGATCTGGATGTTATACTATGACATACTGTTGTCTGTTGTAGGTGGTGGTGGTGATCTGGATGTTATACTATGACATACTGTTGTCTGTTGTAGGTGGTGGTGGTGATCTGGATGTTATACTATGACATACTGTTGTCTGTTGTAGGTGGTGGTGGTGATCTGGATGTTATACTATGACATACTGTTGTCTGTTGTAGGTGGTGGTGGTGATCTGGATGGTATACTATGACATACTGTTGTCTGTTGTAGGTGGTGGTGGTGGTCTGGATGTTATACTATGACATACTGTTGTCTGTTGTAGGTGGTGGTGGTGATCTGGATGGTATACTATACCATACTGTTGTCTGCTGTAGGTGGTGGTGGTGATCTGGATGGTATACTCTGACATACTGTTGTCTGTTGTAGGTGGTGGTGGTGATCTGGATGGTATACTATGACATACTGTTGTCTGTTGTAGGTGGTGGTGATGATCTGGATGTTATACTATGACATACTGTTGTCTGTTGTAGGTGGTGGTGGTGGTCTGGATGTTATACTATGACATACTGTTGTCTGTTGTAGGTGGTGGTGGTGATCTGGATGGTATACTATACCATACTGTTGTCTGCTGTAGGTGGTGGTGGTGATCTGGATGGTATACTCTGACATACTGTTGTCTGTTGTAGGTGGTGGTGGTGATCTGGATGGTATACTCTGACATACTGTTGTCTGTTGTAGGTGGTGGTGGTGATCTGGGTGGTATACTATACCATACTGTTGTCTGCTGTAGGTGGTGGTGGTGATCTGGATGGTATACTCTGACATACTGTTGTCTGTTGTAGGTGGTGGTGGTGATCTGGATGGTATACTATGACATACTGTTGTCTGTTGTAGGTGGTGGTGATGATCTGGATGTTATACTATGACATACTGTTGTCTGCTGTTGTTGTTGGTTTTGTTCCCCAAGCTGCCTGGCCGAACAGCCCCAAGGCCCCGAGCAAGGCCAAGGCCACAACCGAGCGCCCCCATAGAACCCTCCCTGCCGACAACAACAAAGCCTGGGTGACAGAAGCCACTCCACGGCGGGGAGCTGAGGAGGGCGCGGAAACGCCCGGGAAACCAAAGCCCCTCCCAGGGCCCTGTGCCCCTCAGCAATTATGAAGAGAAAGTTCAGGGGCAAAGGAAAAATGTGACGCTTTGGCTTCCAATCTTGGTAGATTGGGAGGTCAATCCACGGAAGAGACGCCGTCACTTGAGATCTAGAAAATATATAAGTAAAAGGAACAGTCAGAGTAAGCTATGGGTATGGCAGATATCGCTCAGTTCTCACTCTGATAGACCAGCAAATCACCACATGACTAGAACCCAATCCTCTCGGCATCAGCTAGGAAAGGCCCTAGAAATCCGCCTTTGGCGGGGGGATAGCTCCCCTATTTCAGCCCCTTTCGGGGTTGGGCACCCGCCCCTGCTGTAGGTGGTGGTGGTGATCTGGATGGTATACAATGATATACTGTTGTCTGCTGTAGGTGGTGGTGGTGATCTGGATGTTATACTATGACATACTGTTGTCTGTTGTAGGTGGTGGTGGTGATCTGGATGGTATACTATTACATACTGTTGTCTGTTGTAGGTGGTGGTGGTGATCTGGGTGGTATACTATTACATACTGTTGTCTGCTGTAGGTGGTGGTGGTGATCTGGATGTTATACTATGACATACTGTTGTCTGTTGTAGGTGGTGGTGGTGATCTGGATGGCATACTATTACATACTGTTGACTGTTGTAGGTGGTGGTGGTGATCTGGGTGGTATACTATGACATACTGTTGTCTGATGTAGGTGATGGTGGTGATCTGGATGGTATACTATTACATACTGTTGACTGTTGTAGGTGGTGGTGGTGATCTGGGTGGTATACTATGACATACTGTTGTCTCTAACTGTAGGTGGTGATGGTGGGAGAGATGGGTGACCTAGGTGGTGTACTATGGCAGCATAAACAGTGTCGGGGCTACATCTTCCTACTACACACCCTCGGACACTTTGAAGCCTTCACCGATCTCACCGACAACCAGTGGGACTACCAGGGCAGGTCGGTAGTGCGCTGTAAACATACTGTGTGCAGTTGGCCATACAAGTTATTTTCCTCTCCGTGATCATATACATAGATACAGTATATAATGCGCACGATTGAATTACGAGTGTAGTTTCTTATGCAGTGGTTAATTCCTCTGATTAGTCAACTGATAATGAAAGGAAACCATACTCTCAATTAATTCATACTATTTTACTTTCATGTATAAGATCACAAACGAGGAACAGAACGTATGTGGCCAACTGTACGCTATAGATTACATAAACTGAAACAAAAACAATTCTCATCCATGTGTGCAATAATTGTTTTGCGTAACAATTTGAATAATGTTTATGATTTTTGGAGCTCATTGAATACTCTTTTTATAAATGTGTTCCGTAATTAATGTCAAATTGTTGAAACAAATATTCAAATAAATACTCTTAAAATGCATACCAGTTTTGTTAATCATGTGTTCAATTATCCACACGAATTATACAGCGTGGTCTTAATCCTTTCAGTAAACTCTCAGGGTCATATATTGAAATATATTTTCACTTCGTAATTATATAAAAAGTATGTTGAACCGATTTGGGTAGTTTATCGGCTGTTGGAATTATTTTATACATTCACAACATATCAAGTACAGGTATTAATAAATTATTTATGTAAGGAATCATACTTTAATTAATATCAGTAATGAATGGGACACCTGAATTGGCTTTGCATGAGGAAGCCCAGATATACCTCTCTGATTAAATGGCCCAAGGATTCTGATTGAGCTTTTGCGAGTTCCTGGTAATAAGAAAGTACAAGCGGTAAACCTCGTTATTTAGCTAGAATGGAAGGGGAGGCAGACCGTTTGTTTGGTCTATTAATTAATTTATTCATATATTTTTTAGTTTCATTCATAGACCTCCATCAAGCTTAGAAAAACACCCCCTAGATCCCCCTTCAAGATAAATTTGTACATTTTTCGGTAGAAGAAATTTCCGGCCGAAGGCCGGTTCCTCTTAAAATTGCAGGCTCGCCAGGAAATAATCGACACCTAAATGGCACGAAAGGTCTTAAAATTGACAACGAAATGGGGCGAAAGGTGTTAAAATCGCCAAACTAATGGGCCGAACGTCTTATAATCTCAAAACTAGTGGGGCTAAACATTAGGGAGCAGGGGGTCCAGACAATCTACGTTTGTAGCTCACACCTAAACATATCAAGTCAAACTCAACTTAATCTTATTTATTTATTTCACTCCCAACACCAAACACCTCCCAATGAAATTAATGAAAGTATGTGATCTTCCCGGGATTCGTACTTGGGTTACCACATGCAGATCTTAAACACTCTAACCATTGCACCATCAAGACATTTAGATAATTCACAATTCTGTAGTTTGTTTGTTTTTCAGATAAACCCTTTCACGCATTTATGACGCAAAGGTTGCCAGATTAGCAATAAGATATAGAGTTCTCTCACTCATATAATTACCTCTCCAAAATTAGTTTTCTGCCCACAGCTAACTCAAAGACAGCTGCAGAGGTTTGAAGTAACTAAACTAAAGGTTTTTCAATACCCCTGATGGTAACAAAGGCTTTAAAGTATCCCTAATAGGCTTAAAATCGCGTCATATGTCGGAGAGGGTAAATATTGCTGTCTACATCTTGAACTTCTCTCTAACACGAAACCCGCAAAAGGTCAATTAGGTCTATTCCAATGGCAACCTCTAACATTAGCTAAGAATTAATAATTACATTCGATTTAGTTTGGGATAGCCTCAAAAACGTAAGTTGAGCATTAGTGTCTTAGGGCCATTTTATTAAACCATGGTAAGAACTTTCCCTACGACCTTTCCCGACCCAGATTGACCCTTATACAGATAAGCGATAAGGGTCACTCTGGGTCGGGAAAGTTCGTAGGAAAAGCTCTTACCGTGGTCTAATCAAATGGCTCTTAGAGTGTAAGCTACTCTCCAGGAGTCTAAGGTAGAACATTTGTTTGCTTCATAGATTAAAGATAGACACCTAATATTAGATGGCTATATCTGAATAAATCTATGGAGAATTCAATATTGGAAAATCTCTCCTTCTCTCTCTCTCTCCAGATACGTGGTGGTGGGTGGTTCCAAAGAACAGCTTCAGGATTTGGTGTCTTCCAGAAAGGTGTTCAAAACAGAACATTTGGTGGGTGTCGTTAAGGTCAGTTCAATATTATCTGTTGGACTCGGAGTTAAGGGGAGGCAGACCGTTTTTCTGGACCCCCTTCTCCCTATTGTTTAGCCCCACTAGTTTTGACATTAGTTTGGCAATTTTAACACCTTTCGCCCCAATTCGTTGTTAATTTTAAGACCTTTCGTGCCATTTAGGTGTCGATTATTTCCTGGCGAGCGATAGCGAGCCTTCAATTTTAAGATAAATCGGCCTTCGGCCGGGACATTTTTCTACCGAAAAATGTACAAATTTATCTTGAAGGGGCGTCTAGGGGGTGTTTTTCTAAGCTTGATGGAGGTCTAGGGAGGAAACTAAAAAAATATATGAATAAATGAATTAATAGATCAAACAAACGGTCAGCCTCCCCTTAACTGCATACAAGGATGGACAGATAGGCAGATAACTAGATACAAACAGATATCGGTAGATAGATTTGGTGATCGTGATAACATTATGTAAAGCAAATCACATGTTAGGTATCGTTAGGGGAGAATTTTAGTTATTTGTTTATCTATATATTAAATTGTTTATTACTATTATTAGTTTCGTCCCTAGACCTCCATCGAGCTTTAAGATATCCCCTCAAGACCCTGTTTCGAGATACATTTGTTCATTTTTCGGTACAAAAATGCCCTGACCGAAGGCTCGCTATCGTCGCGAGGACAAAATAGACACCTAAATGGGACGACAGGTTTTAACCCCTTGAGGATCATGACGCGTTTTGGCAGTGTATTTTGGTTATCTGTAGACAATTTTATACAGCTTAGGAAGGCTCTGTGGGCATCAAAAGGCTAAAGAATGTCTCAAATAACCCTCTGACTACCATATACTCATCTTAAACAGAATACAATCGTCTAATAATAGCCAGAATTAACTGTCAAAACGCGTCATGATTCTCAAAGGGTTAAACTTGCCAAACTAATACAATGCTGGCTTGCTATCGCTCGCCAGGAAGAAATCGACACTTGGATGAAGATAAACGTCTTAAAACAGTTGGCTGAATGGGGCCGAATGGATACAAGCCAGGGAAAGAGAGAACAGGAGAGAAAGATAAAAAAAGACCGGTGACCCCTCTTAAAAGGTTGATTTGCCCCTAGACATCAATCCAGCTTTAAACAATACCACCAAGACCCCTCTTCCAGCTAAATTTGTACATTTTTCGGTAGCAACATGTCCTGGTGAGCATGGGACCTAAATGGCATGAAAGGTCTTAACATTGACGACGAAATGGGGCGAAAGGTCTTAAAACAGACACAACAATGGGGCGAACGTTTTAAAATCTCAGAGCTAATGGGGCTCAACATGAGGAATACTAGGGTCCAGAAAAACACCCCCTTTAATGAAAGTCTCCCCTTAACTAATGATCACACTGACCATCTCTGAGGGTCATCAGATTATTTAACACTAACCCGCAACTGCTTTGTGCCTAAATTATTCCATATAAAATGAACAATATGGGACACAAATTAATGTTCAAACTGAATGGACTCATATTTAATATCTAACCGACATACACATTTTGGGGGGTTCGTTTCAGTAGATCGAGAGCTCAAACCAGGCCAAAGATAGTGTCATGAAAAAGATAGTGTCATGAAAAAGATAGTGTCATGAAAAAGATAGTGTCATGAAAAAGATAGCGTCATGAAAAAGATAGTGTCATGTAAAAGATAGTGTCATGAAAAAGATAATGTCACGTGCAGTATTGACGATATTAATATTTATTACATCAATTAAGGGGAGGTTTTTAGTTTGGTCCCTATACTGTATATCCTTCAAGCTTAAGATTACACCCCCTTGAGCCCCTTTCAAGATAAATTTGTATATTTTTCGGTAGAAAAATTTCCCGGCTGAAAGCCGGTTCCTCTCAAATTACAGGCTCGCTATCGCTCGCCAGGATAAAATCGCCACCTAAATGGCACGAAAGGTCTTAAAATTGACAGAAATGGGTTGAAAGTTCTTATAATCGTCAAAATAATGGGGCGAACGTCTTAAAGTTAGAAAACTAATGGGGCTAAGCATGAGGGAGAAAGGAGTCAAGAAAAAAATCCCTCAAGTGGAAATCTGCCCTTAAGCCTATCTTTACAAGCGACGTCAGTTATAATATATTCCAGCTATATTTAGACAATGGTATGCAACTTAATATATTCCAGCTATATTTAGACAATGTTATGCAACTTAATATATTCCAGCTATATTTAGACAATGTTATGCAACTTAATATATTCCAGCTATATTTAGACAATGTTATGCAACTTAAGAAGGATTTGTTGTAGTTAAAGGGTTCATTGAGATAGTTCGAAGCCTTAAATTTTCTAGAGATCCTTCTTAAGCTGAATAACATCGATTAGTAGTAGCCAGCATAGAATACAAAGAATGTCGATGGTACAGAAGGGGTAAGGATGTTGATATCAAGTTGAATCTGTAAACAAGGATGATCAAGTTGAATCTGTAAACATGCAGCATGAGTTTTGAAGGTATTTTGTGTACAATTACAGGGTGCACGTGAAGGTGAGTGGCCGGTGTACAGTCGCCTGCTGTACTCCAGTACCAGTGATGTGACCCGAGTGGCTACCTGGCGACACAATACCTTCACCACCACCGCCACCACCGCCACCAGGCTCTTCACAGATACTCTCACTGATCTCCGAGGGGCACAGCTCAAGGTAACACACGAACCATCTTAACAATTGACCACTTGCGAGTTTCAGGCTATAAGGAAGTTGGAGTTGTAGACATCGCTATTAAACAGAAACGCAATACAAATGTGGTTTATGATGGATAAAAAGTATCTTGAATTGGGTATTATGTGTTTATGAATATACAGCAACCGTATTTTAGCTGGTAATTCTGTTAAATATCGATGTCTACAGCTCCCACATCCTCTTAGACCCATACTCACAAGTGGTCAATTAGGATATGAAAATGGTATTTAAAGTGTCCATAATATTCTACCCATTTACAAGTATATTGGGGAAAATAAAACCATTTTGTACAAGGATAAAATGGTGAATGACCATCAATATACACACAATTTGTATATATCTTCTTCATACCCTTTCTATGCCTTATATTTTTTACATTGCCGGGTGAGAATCGGTTCCATCAGAGAGGACTTTTAGCTACACTTATAATTAATAAGACATTATTCTTATTCTTGTGGAGTTTCTATGTCGATATGACAACCTAGGTCACCGAGTTCCCATAGTACTCAATAGCCGGTTATTATATATGAAGATTGTGCAACAAATGTGATCCCCTTGTATGGTATCGATTTGAGTGATAAATGTTTACGTTTACCTTGAGGGGCTCGCAGAGGGCCGCTCTCGGGCGGCATGATATGCGGGGGTTGTGCATTAGGACTAGTGGTTGGGACAGGATCAGGAGAAAGATTAGGATTAGGAATGTATGTAATGATTGGTGATCCTAGTTCTAAATTAATTAAGAGTGGGGCTATTAACTACATGAAATGGGAAGTGGTTCCACTCTTGGATGCTGCGGGGAAAAAATATTGACTAAATATGTCCGTGCTTGCCTGATACATATCAATGATCTCATAATATCTACCACTCATAATCCAATACATTCCTACGCAGATGACTCAACACTCCACAGTTCCTTCACATTTACCAATTCTTTCACCCAACCCGATCTTATAAATTCAAAAATAAATACTGCAATTTCTCTGAACCAGGACCTTTCTAGAATTAATGAATGGGGACAAAAGAATCTAGTTTCCTTTAATGCACAGAAAACCAAGTACATTCAATTTTCTAACCGACAGAATCTCACTGACTCCCATATATTTTTTAATGATGTAAATATTCCCACTTCCCCTAGTATTGACATTCTCGGTGTAACATTAACTACTAACTTGAGCTGGACACATTATGTTAGAAGCATTGCTAAGAATGCCTCTAAAAAACTGGGACTCCTGTACAGAGTTCGAGAATTCTTCACTGACGAGCAGTTGGCCGTAATATATAAAAGTCATGTGCGTTCTCAGATGGATTACTGTTCACCTCTGTGGAGTGGAAGTGGAGTGGTAGCATTGCGGCAGTTGGACAAAATTCAAAATAAAGCTATTAGATTAATCAATAACCCTGCAATCACACAGGACCTTCCTACATTATCCATACGAAGAAACGTTGCATCCCTTGCATTATTCTACAGATATTTTCACAGCAATTGTTCCGAGGAACTTGCTTCAATTGTGCCGCCTCTCCACATCTTTCCCCGTAGAACTAGGGCAGCTGAGAGCGTCCATGAATTTACACTTTCTCCTCCACAATGCAGAACTTCTGCTTATCAAAATTAATTTATCCCTAGAACTACTACTCTTTGGAATTCACTTCCCTCGAGTTGCTTTCCACAAACTTACAATCTACAAAAGTTTAAATCCAGTTGTTACAAACATTTTATGAATGGAGGATGCCTTTAGGCACATGGACCTTTTTGTTTTATCTGTTTTTCCTTCCCCCGTTCATTGTCTCTTTAAAAAAAAAAAAAAAAAAAAAAAAATTGATCTCAACATTTGAGGATTAAAACGAGTTTTGACTATTTATTCTGGCTATTATTAGACAGTTGTATTCAGTTTTGGAAGAACTTGTGGGAGCTAGAGAGTTAATGGAGATAGTACTTACCCCCTTGATTACAAGTGAAAGTATACAATACATTCCAAGAAAAGGTGATGACGTTATCTAGTATGCATTTTTATTATTTTATGGACTAACACTAAACGATTCCCTTCAGACTAGGAAGGACATCTGGAAATTAAAATAAGTCAAATTATCTCCTACAGATCGTACTTAAGTTGAATAAATGGCCTATTGATATCCAGATCGGGTTGGGTGTATGATCGATCCATTACTTTTTATGTTCTTTCCAACAACCAACTATACTCCTAAAATCGATTTATGAAATTTACAAACACATGTGGCAGTCCGTGGATTCGAACCCAGGATGCTCACACCGAAAATCAACACCTTATGCATCGCACCACGAAGACAGTTAAAGGATGGTGGACACTGCCTACGATTTATTATGCAACTTCGAATCCTGCATATCAATCTAAGCATGTACACACATCCCAACTGCAACTCACGTAGGCTATGCATATGTGAATGGAAAGAGCAATTAATGGAGATTCTATTTAGTCTTTCAATATTTGAGGACGCACTTTTACAATATATTCTGGTTATCACTAGACGATGTTATGCAACTTAGGAAGGATCACTTGTAATCAAGGGGGTAAGTACTATCTCCATTAACTCTCTAGCTCCCACAAGTTCTTCCAAAACTGAATACAACTGTCTAATAATAGCCAGAATAAATAGTCAAAACTCGTTTTAATCCTCAAATGGTTAAGTTAACGATCGATACTTTACTTCTAGGTTGTGACATTCGAGTGGGAACCGAGTGTTCTGTACTTCCGAGATTCCAAAGGTGCTCTGCAGTTCCCCTATGGTATAGACATCGAGGTGGTGAGGGCACTGTCTGGTGTACTTAACTTCACCCTAGTCTTCATGGAGCCGCCGCAGGGTGAGCCAAACATAGACATTTTATATAGATTAAGAGAGATGTTCCATACAACGTAAAATGTAACTATAACAAAACTGGTACAACAATTATAAAAACACGGCTATATTATCTAATTCGAATAACTCACTCTGCGACAATTAATATATCTATTGAACAAGGTGACTTATTATTCTGGTGACTTATTATTCTAGGAGCATCCTACAGGAACCCCAGGCTTTGAGGAGCGAAGCCAATATGACCATGATTCGGCTTCGTCGCTTGTGGAGCGAAGACAGTCACAGGGAGAATCCAGTTGAAACATTTGTCTTTTTCGTGAAGGTTCAGTAGAAATGGTATCCCTGGCAAAATGGTAACTCCATTGTTGTTGGCTCCCTCTTGGTGTTGACTTACAATGGCTCTTCTACTGCCCTATAACCCGTTGTGAACGACATTGTTATGCTAACAGTCCCGGTTGCATACAAGTGCTCATAACCAGTTGCAAATATGACTGGTAGTGCACTAGAAGTCTCTGTTGCAAACGAGGGATGGTAGCTTGTTTCAAACGATGCTGTCCCTACATCGATGGTTGTAAAAGAAGCAGGCCCACTCCCAGTTGCAAATGCAGGTTTGGAGTCACTTAAATCTATTGGAAATTAATTCTCCAAATGTGTGATGGGTTATTACTGTTTTGACCTGGTGGTATGGTACTGGCAACTTTTTCTGAGGTATCCAGACTTGTATTAGTTGGGATAAAGGGGCATACAGCAAGGGTGGCTGATGCCGCACAGAAGGTGACAGGCTGTCTCCAAATGGTTCCCTGGGAATTAGGTGATGATTGGTTTTCCTTTCGGTGGTTCAATTATGCATTTCAAGGAATCAGAAAGCACCAAAATTCGTGTCCTAGAGAGTGTACCTAACCGTGGGAAGGAGTGCTATGCTTCCCACTCTGCCAACCCAGTGCCCTATGCGTTACCAAGTGTTATGATATAAGAGAAGAATTTCATGATAATGACTTTGCAAAACATATTATTGTGTGGTTGTACAATCACCTGCAGTGAAAGGCAGTGCACATTTTATTGAACAATTCTGTGAAGCTGAAGAAATATTTAGAAACATTCCCTTTAACACATGCCCGATTCAGTGTATTTTTCACTCAATGTTCACTATCTTAATTTAATCATACAGTAGTGTAGCAGCTACTTGTGTAGGGGGTTGTACATAAGATAAGGGTAGTCGGTGTATGGGTGGTACTATTAACCTTGCTGATGCCACGTGTTGGGGGGGGGGGGGGGCGGGCCCGGTTTTGCAATTTTCGGGCATTTGTATTAGTTTGCGGCCTAGACCCCCTCCAAGCTTAAATACGCCTCTCCAAACCCTCAAGCTAAATACTCCCCCAGTCTCCCTTTCAAGCTAAATTTGAACATTTTTCGGAAGACAAATTTCCTGGCCAAAGAACGATTCCTTCTAAATTTCAAGCTTTCTATTGCTCGTCAGGAAAGAGTCCACACCTGAATGGGGCAAAGTATCTTAAAATCACCTAACTATCTATCTATCTATCTATATGCTCAGGCCCAATCCCCATTTTGGGGGTAGCCGACTCAAGACAGAGCAAGAACAGGGAAAACACATAAACAACATAAAACAACGAATAAACACAGATAAAAAGCACAAACTCACACACATCCAGGTCACCCAGGAGAAAACCCAGAGACCAGGGTCACCAAGGTCGCTCCAGCAATCCCCCGGCCCCCGACCACCCGGAGAGGTTCCGATCTCGGCAGGCAGACATGCAGCGGAGCCAAAGCCACAAGCCCTCCCACCACACTTCCAGGCGCACCCTTCATATTAATCGTCTCCCCGGGCCAGGCGCCTGATGGACTATTATCTAGTCCAACTTGCGCCCGACCCCTTACTCCAAAATCACCTAACTAATGGTGTAAAATGTCTTGAAACCGCCAAACTAACATTACGAAACACTGGGCGTTCAAAAAGACCACCTACGAATTATAATAAGATAATAAGGCCTGATCTGTGTAGAATTGGGAGACGTGGAGATCGGCCCTTCAAAGCTCAGACTGTTCTGTGTGGACGAACCCTCGCCCTCTGGTTCCTCTACCGAATTATGTAGAGTAGGGGACTACTTGTGCTGCTAAGTGGACATGGTACACTGTCAGAATTGAACGCTTAATTGCAACACAAGTGGTACAATCGTGTACGTGTTCAAATTAGCACACAACCATTGACACACTTATTGTGCATCATTTGTGTTACATTTGAACACACAATGTTTGTAGAGTATTATTTCCTCTCACAAGTTAATAATGGTTTAAAGGTAAATTCCTGTGTTAACCATTTGGCAACAATACTGTTCCAAGTGTATAAGACCATTCATTCACATTAATACTTTCAATATGAGGACGCCTTTTCACTTAATTCAGACTATCATTAAATGATTTTGTTTTCACCTTCGGAAACCCTCTACGAGTCATACTGGCAAAACATGTCTCAGTTAACTACCTGGCTTACGATATTCCTTCCTAGACTAAATTAAATCGTGTACTAATAGCCAGAATAAATATAATAAATGGGTCTTCAAATACTGAAAGGGTTAACACTTTACGCTAACTAGCTATGGCGGACAATTACAGCCAGAGCTCCACAGCAGATTACTACCGAGTACATATACCCCTACAATTGTCATATATACAGTATATATATATATATATATATATATATATATTGCATAACTCATAAGTTTAACCTTCCTCTTCGTCCACTATCCTTCAATTTTGTGTTTGATTATTCCCAAGAGGTCTTTGGGGTACCAACGCTAAGGATGGGACTGGAGCTGAAGTGAAGTTGACGTTAAAATTAACAAGGTTCTCTCTTCTTTTCTTCCCTGTTTCCTTTATAATATTTGCATTTACAGAGAACTGTTAGTTACTAAAACTGATAATGAGAGCTGAGAAGGAATGGAGTGAAAAAAACAGAATTACATAATACAGAAAAAGTATTTCTTTTCTCTTCCACATTTTCGTTTTCTAATTTTCTTTTTATTTCGCCTCCAGGAGAGCTTTGGGGTGTTAAAACTGATAATGGTAGCTGGAACGGTATGGTTGGTAAGCTGGCTAGAAGTGAAGCCGACATAGGTGTGGCCAATCTGTTTCTAACGTTGGGTAGAAAAGGGGCAGTTGACTACAGTGCTCCCTACGATGCTGAGGTGAGTAAAAGTAGTAGTTGTTGTAGTAGTGGCAGTAGTTGTTGTGCTAGTATTTGTAGTGGTAGTATTAGTAAAGGTTTTATAACATTTACTAACAAATATTCTATGCAGCTTATTACACTTTCTTGTATATTATTTGTTCATGAAAGGTTGGTCCTGTCTCGCCAATCTATTGACCTTCTTATTCCAAGTATACGAAGCCGTAAACAATAGCAAAACTATTTTATAATTTATTTAGATTTCAGTAAGGCATTCGATAATGTCCCTAACACTAAACATTATTATATTATATTAGCCAGAGAGATATGGAGATAAGCGTACCAATACTGAAGGGGTTAATCTATATTCTATAACTCTAATACTGTTTTAGACCTCTTCGATCAAAGTAGATGATTCAATCAGCCGTTAAATCTCAATCTCAATTAAATCTCAACACTTCAATTTGTATTATCTAATGGGGAAGTGCTGGAGGGACCTGGGTGACCCTGGTCACTGGGTCTTCTCCTGGATGACCTAGATGTGTGTGAATTTATATTTTGTTTTTGTGTGTTCATTGTTTTCTGTTATGTTGTCCCTATTCTGGCTCTGTCTTGAGTCGGCCACCCCAAAGAAAAAAAAAAAAAAAAAAAAAAAAAAAAGGAAAAGAGGAAAAAAAAAAGGAAAAGTGGGGATTGGGCCTGAGTATATACAATAGAATAGAATTATATTATCTGGCTAAATATAGACTGACTATAATTTGTAAGGTGAGCTGCTTCCTGGTGCGTAGTGAGCCTCCCGTGCCCCGCTGGTTGTCCCTGGCTCTACCCTTCCAACCCTTCACCTGGCTCTCCTTCCTCTTGGGCCTGCTCTTATCCTCTATCATCCTCTATGGCTTCGCTTTGGCTGGGCAGAAATGGTGAGTGTGGTTCATTTTCAACTTATTTTCATTCAATTCCCCCTCAGTCAGATTTCGGTCAAGAAGGTTAGTTTATTATTTCGTCAGTTAAAGTGCCTGTTAAGGGGGGATGGTTCACTGTTTGGGCGATTTTTGTATGCATTCATTATTTTTCTAGTTTCCTCCCTAGACCATCAAATAAAAAAAAAAAAACATCGATTAGATCCCCCTTCTAGATTAATTTGTAAATTTTTCGGTAGAAAACTATCCCGGCCGAAGGCCGGTTCTTCCAACATTACAGGCTCACTATCGTTCGCCAGGGAAAATATTGACACCTAAATAGCACAAAAGGTCTAAATATTGACGAAGAAATGGGACAAAAAGTCTTAAAATCGACTAACTAATGGGGCAAACATCTTAACTCCGTCACAGAGGAACTACTTTGCAAGTACCGGCGGCTGATCAGGTCCTTCAAGGAAAAATCTAATAGAATCTTAATTTCAGGAATTGTTCCCCGGATTGATGTAGAAAACCGATTCTACAACATAGCTACCAGTACAAATCGCCGACTAGCCAAACTCTGCAGGGAGGAGGACATCGGCTTTGTCGACACGTGGGATCATTTTTACTATGATAAATCTTTGTTTTCAGGAGATGGTGTACATCTCAATGAAGTAGGAGCTGCACGTCTTGGTCGTCTGCTGAACGATGCAGTCAAGGATTTCCGTTCAAAAACGGGGTCAACCAGACCCCAGACAGGGTAGTGTAAGTCAAATACGAACTGAAAATTCAGACAATGCACAATCAGTAACATCCAACTCTAATACTCTTAAGGTGTTTTATGTAAATGCTCGTAGCATACGCAATAAATTTTCAGATCTAGAGGAAATCGTGTTTACAGAACATTATGATATAATCGGCATTACAGAATCTTGGTTAAATACGGAAGACAGAGACTATTTAGCCGAATATACGCTTCCTGGTTATACAATGTTTGAGAAAAGTCGGATCAATAGAAATGGAGGAGGAGTTCTGTTTTTTATAAAGGAAAGTCTTAATCCCGTCATAATGTCAAAACCTCAAATTGAGAATATAGACATATCTTACATACTATGAAATAATAAACGAGGAACTAAAATAACACTAGCTTTATTATACAGACCCCCATCTCAATCAGTGCAAACTGACAGTGAAATTTATGAACAAATTGCAGAAATAACTAACATACAAGATACCGGAATTCTTGGCGATTTCAACTTACCCGTGACTAAATGGGGCGATATTCTTACTTCACACTCTGGACACGACCTCTATGCTAACTTGCAAGAGAGTTCACTTTTTCAATTTGTACAATCTCCGACCCGTGGTAATAATGTGCTTGACCTTGTACTCACAACAAAAGAAGAATTAATAGAGAATTTGAATGTTGGTGATGAATTCAGTAACAGCGACCATCGTACGATAACTTTCACTTTAAAGTTTACTAGTAACAAATCAAATAGCGGCATTGAGAAAGTCCCTAATTTCAAGAAAGGAAATTTTCATAAACTTAAATCAAAGCTTAAAGAAACTGACTGGAGCTTTCTGACTAACAATAATGACATACAGTAAATACATCTTGGGTGTGTTTCACAACCACTTACCTTAAGGCAGTGCAAGACTGCATACCATCGAAAATACGGCGTCCAGGCCATAATGATAAGCCCAAATGGTGGAATAAAGATATTTCAGACTGTCTGCTTGCTAAAAAATGTGCTAATGATAGATTAAAATCCTCATAAAATGACGAAGAATGGGTGAAATTTGTAGAGCTACGACGCAAAGCCAAAAAGTTAATTAAGCAAAGTAAAAAGACCCTGGAGTTACATGTTGGGAATCAAAGTAAAACAAACCCGAAAGAATTCTATAGTTATATCAGAAAGAAAAAAGTAGTTACTTCAACTGTTGGACCGTTAGTCGATGAAAATGGAGA
This sequence comes from Paralithodes platypus, assembly GCA_032716605.1. Taxonomy (NCBI): domain Eukaryota; kingdom Metazoa; phylum Arthropoda; class Malacostraca; order Decapoda; family Lithodidae; genus Paralithodes; species Paralithodes platypus. The sequence goes on along the minus strand of CM064573.1, from coordinate 13,013,768 downwards.
ATACACCAAAGACGAAGTACAAATGAGTAATGCCCTCAATACCTTCTTTGCATCAGTTTTTACAACCGAAGACCTCAGTGATATCCCTACACCATCGCCGATTCAGATTGATAATTCAGATGTTCTAAGCAATATCACCGTTACAGAGAGAGAAGTATTGAATTGTTTAGATAAACTCAAGGTAAATAAAACGCCTGGACCTGATACAATCTCACCTAGAGTTCTAAAGGAAGCTAAGGATGAGCTCTCCAAACCACTGACATTGCTATTCAATGAATCCTTGCAGTCTGGGACTATGCCTGATCAGTGGAAGCAAGCCAACGTAACACCGATATTCAAACAAGGCAGCAAATCCCTACCCAGTAACTATCGTCCAATTAGCTTAACCTCAATTGTATGTAAAATGCTAGAAACGGTCATAAGAGACAGACTCGTAACTCACTTAGAGGCAAATAACTTACTTAAAGATACTCAACACGGCTTTCGTAAAAAACGTTCCTGTTTAAAAAACCTCTTAGACTTCTTCCACGATATCCTTAACCTCTACGATGCGAGTAAAGCTGTAGATATTATATACCTTGATTTTCAAAAGGCCTTTGACAAAGTTCCCCACAAACGTTTACTGCTAAAACTAAAAGCGCATGGAATACAAGACGGTGTGTTGAAATGGATAGAAAATTGGCTCAGCGACAGAAAGCAAAGAGTAGTCATAAACGGTAAGGCATCTAAATGGACCAATGTAAGTAGCGGGGTACCCCAGGGATCGGTACTAGGACCAATTCTCTTTTTAATTTACATCAACGACATAGATGAGGGTCTCACCTGTACAATCTCAAAATTTGCTGACGATACAAAAATTGAAAATAGCGTACTCTCAAAAGAACAAGTTGACGATATGCAACACAATCTAGATAAATTGTCATGTTGGGCCCAAATTTGGCAAATGAGTTTCAATGCGGATAAATGTAAAGTACTACATATCGGATACCTAAATGAGAAAGCAAACTATTCGATGAATGGCACTCAGCTTAAGAATGTAAACAAAGAAACCGATCTGGGAGTAACAATATCGAGTAACCTAAAACCGAGTCAACAATGTTCAGAAGTTGTTAAGAAGGCAAACAAAATAATTGGCTTTATAGGCAGGTCATTTGAGCATAAATCCAAAGAAGTTATCCTAACCCTTTACAATTCCTTAGTCCACCCTCTTCTGGAATACTGCATTCAATCCTGGTGCCCTTATTACCAAAAAGATATAAACAAGCTAGAACGAGTTCAACGTAGAGTTACCAAAATTATACCTAGCCTAAAGAACAAACCATACGAAGAGCGTCCTAGAGAATTAAATCTATTTCCTTTAACCCAGCGCAGATTAAGAGGTGACTTAATTCAAGTGTTCAAAATTATCAAAGGCATCGACAATATGAACTGTAGTAAGTACTTCACTGTCGACCAATCTAATTACACGCGGGGAAACGGTTGCAAAATTATTGGTAAATCTTTTAACTCACACGAATCTAAGAATTTCTTCTTCAATCGAGTTATCAACTTGTGGAATGGGCTTCCCCGAGATGTTATAGACTGCAGCACCGTTGATTCATTTAAACTCCGCTTAGACAAATATCTCGCATCAAACCCGCGACTGACTGCGTTTATAAATGAATAACTTTATTTTATCCCCCCCTCAGTTACTAACCAATCTGTCCCCTACTAACTTCCTAATCCTGCCACAGATATTAGTTCTAGGGCAGTAGTTCCCTTTCCAATGTTCCCTTACCCACTCTAAACCACTGTTTGGACACTTGATCCTCAGTGTTTTGGAGGACAAGCAGCCTAGAAGGGTCACTAGATCTGTTGTTGCTTGATTTCCTTTGTACTCCTTTGTACTTCACCTCCTCTATGTTATCTCTGGCTGTACGGTCGCGATAATAAGTCATGTCCCAGCTGTCATTACGTTTGGCTTGCTCTGTGCAATATTATTAATGTCTGTCAGATGTTGAATAGGGTGGGTAAGTGTAGGAACATGTTTGTGTATTTCACTCGACATGAAGAAATTAAGCATAGATACTGCTGATACCAATTATTGATCAAAATATACTTGGTGCCGAGACATCACTTATTAGCGCGACTGTACCCTTTCAACCTCTTGGGCCTCAACTTATCATCCTCTACACCGAGTCTACGGGTTTGCTTCAGCTGAGTCTATATGGTAAAGGGGTATTCAGCTCTTTGTAATCTCATGTTAGTTTATTTTCATGGCCAAATCAATCCCCAGGTAATTCAGCTCTCCTATGTTGTCCCTGGCTGTACCCTTTTAACCTTTGACCTGGCTAACCTTCCTCTTGGGTCTCAATGATGCTTGCTGTCCAGTGTCTTACTTTACGGGTTCGCTTCGGCTGGGTCTAAATGGTAAACATCAAAACTGTGGTTAACCCGAGAGCGACACGCCATTGGTAGTTCAAACCCTCCCGCCAAGCGAGGATATTTTGGTTCATTCCCACCTAAAATCGTCATTTTAGCATAAATATCATTATTACTTATTCATATGCACCTATTTTACTTTAAATATGAATATATTAACATGTAGCAGCAATAAAACAAGTGGGAATAGTATTTGGGGGGTGAAAAAGACGAATTATTGCCGACTCTCCAGTCATGAGGTGAGAGGCGAACGAGACGACGTATATCCTCCCTCTTTGAGGCATGAAGGCAGACTGATGTCTCTCTCTCTCAGTTTCTTTCTCTTCCCACGCTCTCTATATGAGCACTAGATGACCTTGGAACCGGGTTGTAGATATTGGCGTAATAAATAAACTGATAAACAAGGGAATAAGAGGAAAAATAGGTGATAATTGAAGGGGGCAGGGGGGGGGGAAGGAGGGGGTTTTGACACATGTGAAGGAGTGATAGGTGGTATGGAGGGGAATTATCTCACTTAATCACATATTCCTTTGTTTTGAGTGCTACTGGGGTCTTTTAAAAGTTTTTTTTTTTAGGCCTTGGATCTTAAGAGTCCCATCACCTTTCACCACTAAAACCTCTTAAGAGTCTCCTCGTTTGTTCCCGGGTTAAACTGGGTCTCTTCTCTCTTTATTAATTTGGTTTATTTATTTATGCATTCTATTTATTTATGTATTGTTACGACTGAGGTTTAAATATATCAGGGTTCTTATTTATTGGACTAGTAATGGCATAAATGCTACAACGGAAAGCGCTAGATCCAACCTCTGATGTATATTCCCAGTGAACAAAGAACACAAATACTCTCCAGAGTTCTATATGCAATAATAGGTTATTAAACTCTCAATAAATGTGCGTCTACTCTAGGCCTAATGTTATGTGAAAACAGCCTATTACTACCTATAACCGAAGGTGCTTGGTTATGGTATGCAGAGTAAGGTGGTAAGAGAAGTTACAGCTTACGTTACTGTAATCAATAAATGTCAGGCACTCCTGCATGAAAGAAAGTGCACTAAAGTCCTTCAACACCAACAAGGAATCTTCTTTAAATGTTAGATGCTATCAAGATGCTCGAATCGGAAATGGAACCCAAAAAGGCAGGCAGCGGAACAATGCTCGTGCAGGCTATGCACACAAAAGGCAGGAGATATAATGCAATCGGAGCCAAGAATATCCTAAACGCCACAACAATAATAATAATCGCCACGACAATGCAGTATTCCTATCAACAAAAAGAGCCTAAGTCATTTGTGTCTCAATACATCAAACTAGGCTGTGAAATGCTTGTGTAATCATAAACGGGTATGCATAATAAGAATAATTGGTTTAATATACTTAATGTCTACTATGACTGATAAAGTCTAACTAGAGTCAATGATACGAGATACTGGTGCGCATGGTATGCCGCCTAGCCTAGTGCAAATCTCAAGTCTGTGCGTCAAATATTACGTTATAATGAAGGGTAGCTCTCTTGAGAAACCTTAATACACCGAAGTATTAAGCGTTCTCCTGGCGTACCTCAAAGACAACCAACGAGCTAAGAACAGTGCAGAATGGTTTAGGCAAAAAGCCCTCATTCGTGCATGCTCTACTCTCAATGGCACACAGACTAGAATTTACCCAATCAACTCCAGTTCTCAGGTATGTCGTGCAGCTTTTAACTAAAGCCAGCACCCATCGGAAACAATACCTTATAGTATCAGACTCCTAGTCTAGCATTATCTAATCCAGCAGAACACTGATAATTATAGGAAGCGGTACTGAACAATATGAATGCCAACCAATGCTTCGTGATCAACTTATCTTAACAACTAAACATACATGGGTTATATAAGACCTTAATGCACAATACAACTGGCCAGCATGAAGCTGATTATGCAGAGTTAACCAGAGGGGGTATAATATTAATAAAAGGTGGTGAAAGATAATTATGGAAAATGAGAGAGATAGGCAGAGGAAAAGGTTCTCAGGTGTGGAGAGGGGAACAGATATCAAAGAGATAAGAGGGATGCGTTCTAGAAACCAGATCTGAGGGAGAGAGTGGCAAGAGAGCTGTATATATACTAGCACTAGCTCACACCGCGTAGGCAAAGCGGTAACAATTCCTTCAGCCAATGCCAAAGAAGCCAGCCAAACATGACGTCACAAAGCATGGTAAAAAAACTCCTCCAACCAATCCCCAAGAGGCCAGCCAGCCGTGACGTCATCGAGCATGGCAAAAAACACTGCGCGCCTCCTCTCACTCTGTTCTACTCTCTCTCTCTCTCTCTCAAATCCTATCATTACTACTTAATGATAAAACATATACTTTGCAATTAAATATATAAAGCCTTGACATGGGCGAAAACAAAGAGCCTTTCTGGGCTGCCCATGACACAAGCTTTCATATGAAATAAAGCACACAATAATACATCAACTGTAGCCACATCCACTGCCCTGGCAATCCTAGCGAGTCACTGTAGGACAAGCCATGCGGTTCTAACGGAGTGGTTAACGTCACAGTATACTTATATATTTTTTTTATATTTTTTTTATCCCCCCCCCCCACACTAACGGCTCGGTAGGGTAGTGGAGAGCATCTCGGTCTTCCACCTGGAAGACTTGAGTTCAATCCCCTGCTCAGGCATGAAGTTTTTTTGCATACACTGGTAGCCGGTACCATTTCCCTCGAGCAAGAAAATGGGTAATAGTCTCTCAGTATTGGTGTCTACTGCAGTATGTATCAGCGTGTAGAGTGCTATTTGAAGGGGGTTAAAGAAGGAGGGAGTGGGGAGCGGGGCGTCATCCAATGTTAACCAAACATTAATGGGATCCAATTGGGACTCAAATGAAGATATTGACCAAATCTGGACTAAATCCAAATATTCGTTCTCGAGTAAGATAGTTACCCCCATTCCTATCCATAGTTTAGTAGACATTATTGCGCCACCTACCATTAGTTTCGTCTATATTGCTTCTTCCTAAAGAGCAGAGGTGAAAACAGCCAGTTCCAATCACTGTCCTTCTCCTGCTACTACTCATTCAGCTTGCATTTAGCCATTGTTGTATTACTTTCTTTTCCCTTACTATTAATGTTGATTGTGTACTCAACCTTTAACTGTGTTGGTGGTGTAATGGTTTAGGTACTTATGCTCTGGGTGTGGTGTCCAGAGTTTGAATCCCGGGAGGGCCATATGCTTTCATTAGTTTATTCAAGTACATTGGGGTTTGAAATTGATATTAATGTTAAAGAACGGGGTGTTACTTATATACTGTTTTCCTAACACTTGTGGTTAAAAGAGCCAATTCCAATCACTGCTCTACTCTTGTTTCTATTCCAAATGTACAGCATATGTTCAATATCTTGTTTCTCTTTTCTCTAACAGCGGGGGCGAAAAAAGCCAATTCCAATCCCTGCCTTTCTCCTGCTTCTACTCATTTGGCATGCACTTCCGTGAACCCCATGACCTCCTGCCCCGCCGCGTCACCACCCGCCTCTTGGTGATCTTCCTGTGGCTGTACACCATGATCCTCACCACCGCTTATAGCTCCAACCTTACCGCCTTCCTCACCGTCACCCGCCAACCCCAAGGCATGGATACGGTCAGGGCTCTACATGCCTCGGATATGGAAGTGGCTGGTCTTGGTAGTTTCTTCAAGGGTGCTCTGGCCTCAGCGGTGGATCCTTACTTACAGGTAATATTAACACTAGAAAGTGCGGTGATGGGCTGGTATATCAGAGTGAGAGTTGAGCGATCTCTGCCATACCCATAGCTTACTCTAACGGTTCCTTTTACTTATATATTTTCTAGATCTCAAGTGACGGCGTCTCTTCCATGGATTGACCTCCCTACTAAGATTGGGAGCCAAAGCGTCACATTTTTCCTTTGCCCCTTAACTTTCCCTTCATAATTGCTGAGGGGCACAGGGCCTTGGGTGGGGTTTTGTTTTCCCGGGCGTTTCCTCACCCTCCTCAGCTCCCCGCCTTGGAGTGGCTTCGGTCACCTGGGCTTTATTAGTGGTAAGCAGGGACGGTTTTGTGGGGCCGCTCGGTTATGGCCTTGGCCTTGCTTGGGACCATGGGGCTGCTCGGCCAGACATCCTAGGGAACAGCAACAACAACAACAACGCTAGAAAGTTGGCGATGGGCTGGTCTATCAGAGTGAGACCTGAGCGATCTCTGCCATACCCATAGCTTACTCTGACTGTTCCTTTTACTTATATATTTTCTAGATCTCAAGTGACGGCGTCTCTTCCGTGGATTGACCTCCCAATCTACCAAGATTGGAAGCTAAAGCGTCACATTTTTCCTTTGCCACTCAACTTTCTCTTCATAATTGCTGAGGGGCACAGGGCCCTGGGTGGGGCTTTGGTTTCCCGGGCGTTTACGCACCCTCTCAGCTCCCCGCCATGGAGTGGCTTCGGTCACCCAGGCTTTTTGTGGTCGGCAGGGAGGGTTCTGTGGGGGCGCTCGTTTATGGCCTTGGCCTTACTCGGGGCCTTGGGGCTGTTCGGCCAGGCAGCTTGGGGAACAACAACAACAACAACAACAACGCTAGAAAGTTGTAAATTACGACGACCCCATGGAATAGATTCGGTCAGGGCCCTACATGCGTCCGATATGAAGGTGTTTTTCTAAGTTTGATGGAGGTCTAGCGAGGAAACTAGAAAATAAATGAATACATGAATTAATAGACCAAAAAACGGCCCATCTCCCCTTCAAAGTAGAAGAGCCTATATTACCACAACCACAGGGCCTGCAGGATACGGTCAGGGATCCCCCCACACACTCCGAATATGTATACTGTTAAAGGGAGATGGGGCGTTTTTATTGTGACGACGCCACAATGTCAGGCAGCCTGACAGATATCGTCAATACATATGGTGTTAAAGGTATTACGTTCAACCAACGGTCAAGTTTAAGGTAAGATAAGGTCGAATTATTTCTTTGTAAGGTATAGGCGTATGATTTTGTTTATATAAAATCAAGTTTTTGTCGTAGAGAGCTGGTTCTTCGTAAATAACAATCTGTATTCTTTGCCGATATACGAAATTAATATCTAAAAACTGTATCGAACGTTAAATTATATGAAAATAGACCATGCAGTGAAGCGAAAATATTTACCAGTGGGTGACAGCGGCGACGGACAAAAAATATTCAGGAAAAATAAAAGTTTTGATCGTACATTGGCCATATATAAACCATTAGAAAGCTAATGAAAAATCCTATATATCACTTGCTTACAGAATATTCATTGTCTCACATTTTATCGGTGAAAATGGGGAGGGAAAGTACGGGCGGACTGAACAGTAACCTCCACCTACGGTGAAATTCCACATATTATTATTATTATTTATTTGTTTTGAAATCTTATATAAAAACCTTTCCTCTTGCCGTTCATAAAAAATAAAAAATAAAAAAAACAATTATTATGGGTGAAAACCAATTGAGAGCGAATATTTTGGTGCGGCTGGGATTCTATAAAAACAAAAAACTATCGTTATAGATTTATTTCTATAAAATCCAATATTGATGATAGCATATTCTAAACACTGCCATCATGTTCAGCGGAAAAAATTGCTGTGATTTAGTATGAAAATAAAAATAACGATAAAAAAACGATATACCGGTACCGGTATATTATCTCATATAGTATATAATATAACAGTGCGTTTAATCTCCACAGGTAGGCTACACTTCGTGATGAATCATATTTTCTCTAATTGTGGAAGGTAAAATGTATTGATATAAACCTATCTTGTGCAAAAGGATTGATATAAACATAGCTTGTGTAAGGATGGAATCGTCGAAAACACAGGAACAATCTCCTCTATCTAAACCCATCCACCCACACAAACACTACCTTGTGTTAAATTAATCAATAACACTTAGTATTTCCTCTGGCTTTTACTATTATAAACACTACTGTATTAGGTAAAATGAAATTCAATTCCATAGAGCATAATTATAATAACATTTATTGCATACCGTGTATCAGTGGCGGTCGATATAGCCACACAAGAACAATAACACACACACACGCACACGCACACACACTCACTCGACAATTAACACACACGTGTTTCGGTAATCATACCGGTACAATGATTTTTCATTTGAACTTATTTACTCGTTTGATATAAGTTGATTATGGAATATTATATACGGTATATACGGTATAGGCCTATACCATATTTTGTCTTTATTTATTCATCATGTGCATATTTATAGTGTTGTCAGAATACTCCACTAATCCGAAGCACTGTCGGTCCGCTGCCATTCGGATTACATGACTTTTACTGTAATATATTATAACTATTTATACCCCGACGCCGCCACGTCGATGCCGATGCAACCGGATGCAGACACGCCAGACCCACGTCATCGACACGTTGTACCCGACGTTACCCCATGGTACCACGCCAAAAGTCCATCGTGCGAAATTTTTGAACAAATCCAAAACTTTGGTGGCCAAGCCCGATTTGCCACGTCCTGCACCGCGGGTAACACGACGCTCCCCGACGACCGCGATACACGTTGGGGATTGCACCACGTTGTGTCCCGATATTCAAATCGGGGTACATCGGGACCAACATCGTGAATGTGTGAAAGTGGCTTAACACGAAGTACGTGTTTGACGACGACGAAGCCACGACGGTGAGACGTCGTAGCCACGATGGGCCAGATGATACCACGGTTGCAACACGAAGGAACCACGTCAATGCTGTAACGGTCAAAATTCCGGTCAAAACCGTACCCCGACGTGGCAAGAGGGGCGATGGACTTATGATGGTGACACGTGGCCGACGCGACGAGGACGACGCCACAACGTCCGGCAGCCTGACAGATATCGTCAATACATATGGTGTTAAAGGTATTATGTTCAACGGTCAAGTTTAAGATAAGATAAGGTCGAATTATTTCTTTGTAAGGTATAGGCGTATGATTTTTTTTTATATAAAATCAAGTTTTAGTCGTAGAGATCTGGTTCTTCGAAAATAACAATCTGTATTCATTGCCGATATACGAAATTAATATCTAAAAACTGTATCGAACGTTGAATTATATGAAAATAGACCATGAAGTGAAGCGAAAATATTTACCAGTGGGTGATGGCGGCGACGGACAAAAAATATTCAGGAAAAATAAAAGTTTTGATCGTACATTGGCCATATATGTACCATTAGAAAGCTAATGAAAAATCCTATATATCACTTGCTTACAGAATATTCATTGTCCCACATTTTATCGGTGAAAATGGGGAGGGAAAGTATGGGCGGACTGAACAGTAACCTTCACCTACGGTGAAATTCCACATATTATTATTTATATATATTTTTTTGTTGAAATCTTATATAATCTTTCCTCTTGCCGTTCATAAAAAAAAAAAATTAAATTTTTTTTATTATGGGTGAAAACCAATTGAGAGCGAATATTTTGGTGCGGCTGGGATTCTATAAAAACAAAAAACTATCGTTATAGATTTATTTCTATAAAATCCAATATTGATGATAGCATATTCTAAACACCGCCATCATGTTCAGCGGAAAAAAATGCTGTGATTTAGTATGAAAATAAAAATAACGATAAAAAAACGATATACCGGTACCGGTATATCTCGTATAGTATATAATATAACAGTGCGTTTAATCTCCACAGGTAGGCTACACTTCGTGATGAATCATATTTTCTCTAATTGTGGAAGGTAAAATGTATTGATATAAACCTATCTTGTGCAAAAGGATTGATATAAACATAGCTTGTGTAAGGATGGAATCGTCGAAAACACAGTAACAATCTCCTCTATCTAAACCCATCTACCCACACAAACACTACCTTGTGTTAAATTAATCAATAACACTTAGTATTTCCTTTGGCTTTTACTATTATAAACACTACTGTATTAGGTAAAATGAAATTCAATTCCATAGAACATAATTATAATAACATTTATTGCATACCGTGTGTCAGTGGCGGTCGATATAGCTACACAAGAACAATAACACACACACACGCACACGCACACACACTCATTCGACAATTAACACACACGTGTTTCGGTAATCATACCGGTACACTGATTTTTCATTTGAACTTATTAACTCGTTTGATATAAGTTGATTATGGAATATTATATACGGTATATACGGTATAGGCCTATACCATATCAGGTCTTTATTTATTCATCATGTGCGTATTTATAGTGTTGTCAGAATACTCCACTAATCCGAAGCACTGTCGGTCCGCTGCCATTCGGATTACATGACTTTTACTTTAATATATTATAACTATTTATACCCCGACGCCGCCACGTCGATGCCGATGAAACCTGATGCAGACACGCCAGACCCACGTCATCGACACGTTGTACCCGACGTTACCACGCCAAAAGTCCATCCTGCGAAATTTTTGAACAAATCCAAAACTTTGGTGGCCAAGCTCGATTTGCCACGTCCCGCACCGCGGGTAACACGACGCTCCCCGACGACCCCAAGACACGTTGGGGATTGCACCACGTTGTGACCCGATATTCATATCGGGGTACATCGGGACCAACATCGTGAATGTGTGAAAGTGGCCTAAGGCTTCAGCTCATATGATAAAGCAGCCTTGAGGTAGGTGCCAAGCTATTCCACATTAAGGTAATTTCACACATTCACGATATTGGTCCCGATGTACCCCGATTTGAGAATCCGGACGCAGCGTGGTGCAATCGTCCATGTGTGTCTGGGTCATATGGGAGTGGCGTTGTACCAACGTGGCGGGACGTGGCAAATCGCGCTTGGTGACTAAAATGTTGGGGGTACCCAAAATTTCGCCACGATGGATTTTTGGCGTGGTAACATCGGGTACAACGTGTCGATGACATGGGTTTGACGTGGGTCTGGCGTGTCGGCATCTGGTAGCATCGTCATCGACGTGGCGGCGTCTGGGTACGTCGGGGTATAAATAGTTATAATATATTACAGTAAAAGTCACGTAATCCAAATGGCAGCGGACCGACAGTGCTTCGGATTTAGTGGAGTATTCGGACAACACTATAAATACGCACATGATGAATGAATAAAGATCTGATATGGTATAGGCCTATACCGTATATATTATTTCATAATAAACTTATATCAAACGAGTTAATAAGTTCAAATGAAAAATCAGTGTACCGGTATGATTACCGAAACACGTGTGTGTGTGTGTTAATTGTCGAGTGAGTGTGTGTGCGTGTGCGTGTGTGTGTGTTCTTGTTCTTCTGTGGCTATATCGACGCCACTGATACAAGGTATGCAATAAATGTTATTATAATTATGCTCTATGGAATTGAATTTCATTTTACCTAATACAGTAGTGTTTATAATAGTAAAAGCCAAAGGAAATACTAAGTGTTATTGATTAATTTAACACAAGGTAGTGTTTGTGTGGGTGGATGGGTTTAGATAGAGGAGATTGTTCTTGTGTTTTCGACGATTCCATCTTGTTTATATCAATCCTTTTGCACAAGATAGGTTTATATCAATACATTTTACCTTCCACAATTAGAGAAAATATGATTCATCACGAAGTGTAGCCTACCTGTGGAGATTAAACGCACTGTTATATTATATATTATATGAGATATACGGAGTGCGGCTCGCTTGGTGTAGTGACTAGCGTCTCGGACTTCCACTCAGAAGGCCCGGGTTCGCGCCCACGCTCGGCGCATTAAAGATTTTTCACAAGCACTGAGTCGTTACCATCCCTCATGAGCAAAGGGATGGGGTAGTAGTACAGGACCCCAATGGAAATACGCCTAATCGGCCTTATTGAGCTATCCTTAGCTAGCTTAGCATGCGCTAGCTTTAAGAACTATTATTATTATTATTATACCGGTATATCGTTTTTTTATCGTTATTATTATTTTCATACTAAATCACAGCAATTTTTTCCGCTGAACATGATGGCAGTGTTTAGAATATGCTATCATCAATATTCGATTATATAGAAATAAATCTATAACGATAGTTTTTTTTTTATAGAATCCCAGCCGCACCAAAATATTCGCTCTCAATTGGTTTTCACCCATAATATTTTTGTTTTTATTTTTTTTATGAACGGCAAGAGGAAAGTTTATTATATAAGATTTAAAAAAAAATATATATATTAATAATAATATGTGGAATTTCACCGTAGGTGAAGGTTACTGTTCAGTCTGCCCATACTTTCCCTCCCCATTTTCACCGATAAAATGTGGGACAATGAATTTTCTGTAAGCAAGTGATATATAGGATTTTTCATTAGCTTTTTAATGGTACATATATGGCCAATGTACGATCAAAACTTTTATTTTTCCTGAATATTTTTTGTCCGTCGCCGCTGTCACCCACTGGTAAATATTTTCGCTTCACTTCATGGTCTATTTTCATATAATTTAACGTTCGATACAGTTTTTAGATATTAATTTCGTATATCGGCAATGAATACATATTGTTATTTACGAAGAACCAGCTCTCTACGACAAAAACTTGATTTTATATACAAAAAAATCATACGCCTATAGCTTACAAAGAAATAATTCGACCTTATCTTACCTTTAACTTGACTGTTGAACGTAATACCTTTAACACCATATATATTGACGATATCTGTCAGGCTGCCTGACGTTGTGGCGTCGTCCTCATCGGGTCGGCCACGTGTCACCATCAGAAGTCCATTGCCCCTCGTCGTGTTCCCCTCGTGCCACGTCAGTACGTCGGGGTAAGGTTTTGACTGGAATTATGACCGTTACAGCATTGACGTGGCGCCGTCGTGTTGCAACCGTGGTACCATCTGGCCCGTCGTGGCTACGACGTGTCACCGTCGAGGCTTCGTCGTCAATCGTGTCACTGTCACTGCCGATGTATCCAATTTGTGTACCTCGGGGTACATCGGGACCAACATCGTGAATGTGTGAAAGTGGCTTTACTAGCAGCAGATTAACGGCTGTACTAGGATATTCTTAGACTAGTTTTGGAGCTCTGAGGCGTGTTGGCGGTTTATTTTGGCTATCATTAGACAATTTCTATGTAGCTTAGGAAGTATCTGTGGGTATTGAAAGGGTAAATACTATCTCAATTAACCCTCTGACTTCCATACACCGTTACTAATCTGAATAAAATTGACTAACAGTAGCCAGAAACAGAACAGACACGCGTATTGGAGCTTGAAAGGGTTAACAGTACCAGACTGAATGATTAAAAAGTATATCCCGCAACAAGGCAATTATCGAACACTAATGTTATGTATATTGCCAATGTTAATAATCTTCCACGATCAGATTATCTACTATTCTGTTATGGAAGAAGCGGGTTTTAGCAGCTTTTTAATTTTTGAGAGTGATCTGTTCTCTTCAATATATCCTTATATTTGCTGGTGGTTGACTGTTATAGTCTTAGCACATTTAGCACGACGCCTTTTTTTCCTTATTACTCTACTATATTCAGCATCGAAATAATCTATAAAATTCAAATGTCAATTTTATTTTCTGTGAGTGAGGGAGACAAAAGGCAGAAGTGCCTATGGCGAATGCCTCCCCCAGAGTTGAAAGAGTAACAGGGCCAAAATCAAGGGACGTTCGAGCCAAAATGCCTGGACACACGGAGTTTGAAGCAGTTTAAGTCATAGGAAGAGGGAAAGACTGATTCTGGGAGAGAGTTCCAGAGCTCAGCTGTTGAATAGAAGAAAGATTGAGAATAAAGTTTCACTCTTGGGTTGGAGAGTTGCACAGAGTAGGGGTGGGATTGTGTTTGCAAGACGGGTGCTATGTGCTCTACACAGAGGGGGTGGTATACACTGAGTGAGCTCTGAAGAACATTGATTATTGTAATAGTGGTAGAATAGTGAGAGAGATGCAACATTGTGGTGAATAGAGAGACTGCAGAGAATTGGTGAGTGGACGTGAGTTAATGAGACTGAAGGCTCTCTTTTCTACTTTGTCTAGAAGTAATGTGTGAGGGGATCTTCCCCACACGTGCGAACAATACTCAATACATGAACGCACTGTGCCCCTGTACAGAGCAAGAAGCTGCACAGGAGTAAAGAACCCCTGGAGGCGATTGAGCACACCCAGCTTCTGGGAAGCTGTTTTAGCAAGAGTGGTAATATGATCTATCCAAGAGAGATCAGAAGAAAAAGAGACACCAAGAATATTAAGAGAAGATGAAGGGTTAATGTGTATGTTGTTGAAGAGTAAGTCATAGTTTTCTGGAAGGGGGCGACGAGTAGACAGATTGAGAAATTGAGCTTTGGAAGCATTGCAAGTATAAAGGTTTTCTCTGCCCCAGTTAGAGATAGTAGAGAGATCAGAAGATGGGTGTTTTATGGCCTCCTTACGTACGTGAGTTTTGGAGTTCCTGCTGTGAATGGTGTTGTGGAAGATTAGTTGAATAGTGTAATGTAGAGTCGTCAGCATATGAGTGAATTGGGCTGGAGGTGCAGTTGAGAAGGTGGTTAATAAATAATAGGAAGAGAATTGGAGATAGGACAGAACCCTGAGGAGCACCGGAGTTGATAGGTTGAGGAAGTGAATGGTGGCCCTCCACAACTGCAGCTATGGAACGGCCGGAAAGGAAATTAGAGACAAAGGCACAGATGGAGGGATTGAAACCGTAGGGTAGTTTGGAAATAAGGGATTTGTGCCAGACTCTATCGAAAGCTTTCGATATGTCTAGTGCAACAGAAAAAGTCTCACAGGCCTTCCCTAAGGTTAAGCGCCCCATTAATTACTTCTTCCATTCACCTATTCATAGCCTCCGATAGTGCAGTTGGAATGAATGTACATGCTAAGATTGATATGCAGGATTCGAAACTGCATAATAAATCGTAGGCTTGTGCAGCATTCTTTAAATGTCTTCGTGGCGCAATGCATAAGTGTGTTGATTTTCGGTGGGAGCATCCTGGGTTCGAATCCCCAGACTGCCACATGTGTTTGTTATTTTCATTAATCGAGTTTAGGAGTAAAGTTGGTTGGTGGAGAGAACATAATAACCTATAAGTTATATTTACTGACAACCCCTAATGAGTATAATAAAGTATGTGTGTTTCTTCTCTCAGGGTTTGGGTGACAGGTTCGTGCCATACCAGGACTTAAACGTGGTATGGGAGGGTGTGAGGTCAGGGAGAGCTGCCTACCTTCACAACAGACAGTTCCTGGAGTTCGTCATTACCACACAATTCACCAGTGCACAGGGGGCCTCCTCCATGAGAATTATGAAGGTAAATGACAAACATAATACTTATTTAATCCATTTTCCGTTTAAACCACTGATACTATGGTGATCAAAACTGTTTTGTAGATGCATATTGATGTGGTTTAAACAAATTTGATCTTCATTTCACTCGAATTTGTTTTCCTTCTCCCGCTAATTTTGACTTGCTTATCGAGATACATGAAGTAGAGGAACTATATACTGCATAATATCTATAATTTCCTAAGAGAAATATTGACGTTTATTCAACTTTTCTATATAATCAATTCCTATCTACTTTCAAAAGTTTTTTATGCTGGAGATTGAAATAGACATAGAAATAGAAATAGTTTATTTAGTCAGAAGCCATATATACATTAAATTGGCGGTTGTATAAACATGAAATATGGCTGAACCTTATGAAAGAAACTCTTTTTAAGGCACGTTCTATATAACTCGATTTTTGTAAACAAACTACTGTATAGCTAGAGATGCACCGATACCAAATGTTTTGCCAATACCGATACTCATATCAAAAAGCCGATAACGATACAGATACCTTCCAGTACGGTATTTATGGTTAATTTGTTATCTTTGTTTTTTAGCTTACTGGAATTTAGTGTAAAGATAATTTCCTGCAAAATTGATTATGTTACTATATTCATTATTAAATAATAACTAGGCTTCATTAAGTATATTGTTGATTAAGCTTTAACTCCCACAGGCCCTTCCTAAGCTGAATACAATCGCTTAATGTCAGCCAGAATATAATGCAAACACGTGTCCTTACACTGAAAGAGTTGATATAATTTTTAACATCGTTCTTAACGCCAATAAACAACAAATTAAATTAATAAAAACACGTGATTCTCCCAGGATTCGAACCAATAGGACATCTCATACAGAACTTACACGCTCTAACCATTACACCATCAAGACAATTATGTAAGCCACAATGAAATTAAATATACATTAATTGTATCAACATAGAAGTAATAATGTAAATAAACACTTACATAATCTTTCCCGGGACAACATTACCAAATGGTCTGGACTCTATTAATCAGGGCGATGGTAAACCAAACACTCAGGGTAACCGTGTGAAATTTATCTTTGTAAATATACTATGAATGGTCACCATTCACTTAGCAGTAGGCCTCTCCTTTTTTATAATGAAAACAGAAAACAATAAATATTATTATATAGGTGATTACATTTACGTTGTGCCTTTAACCTTGTGCACATTCTGCAAAATTAACAAAATAATGTTTTTTTTTAATTTTTGCTTCTTTGACCTGTCACCTCTCGAAGTCTGCAGCGGTGTTCCTCACGGCAGCCAGCTGGTTCACTGGCCCTTTGCACCCACCTCTTTCCGCGGAGTCGAGATGGGGGACTTAGTTGAGGCAGTGCTTTAACCTTTTTTCTTTGACCTGTCGCTTCTCCAAGTATGCAGCTGCCTTCCTCGCGGCAGCCACCTGGTACACCTTTTTCAGCAAGGTAGAGGATGGGGACTTGGTTTATTCTAGACCAAGTGTTTTGTTTATTTCCCTTGTCTTCTGCCAAGAGCGCGTGCCTTTGCCCATTCCTAATCAGTTGCCTTTTTTTCTGACTGCAGACACCAGCTGATTCTCCCGCTTCCCACATGAATGAACCTGAACCTTTCTTTGGTGCAAATTTAATAAATATTATAATTATTAATATTATCATTATCGGTATCCCCACATAACCAATTCCAAGAGCGAAAAGCGATGACATGACAGTATTATTGATTTATTATGTTTTCTGATTTATTTACCCTTTGCTAACATATATCAGAATATATACAGTATATATATATCACAATATATCGCAAAGGTTGTTCTGTCGCCCCTGTTCATCAATGTAATCTATTCGGTCTTGGAAATCTTGTAGTTGGTCCTTCAGTCTGATTTTCATCCTGGAGCAATTGTATCTTGATCACATCCTTTAGCCTATTTTGTGCAGGTCAGGAAAGTTCAGACATCGTTGATTCGCTTGTCATAGTCCTTCAGTGAATCCATGAATTGCCGATGGATGCGATCCAGAGAATCGTTGTAATATTCCCGCTGTTCGTCGAGTAAGTTGGAATATCCTCTCATTCCATTATTCCACTCATGACGTCACTTAGTCACTGTGCATGTGTAGACAAGAACAATTTGACGATAGAGCCTGGAGCACTGGCTCACCCTAATTAAGTTAAAATTACTTCTCTACGTTCTCTTCATTGAAAGGTCACCGAAAACCACTGTAAATTCGTAAAACACTTAGGAGTTGTTTACACCTGGCGGTAGGTCCTGACTAGCCTTGAACCTTGAGCCTTTAATTAACTGGTGTTAATCTGGTTGTCTGACCAACAATGTATCCCTTGCTTGCTTAACCATTAATTATCCCCTTATGCATACTTATGTATCCACTGTTCATTTCACCACATGAACTTATTTAATAATTGCAAGTGAATCCCCTGGTATTTTTGACCACCATACCGAACATCTGGCTATTGGCTGCCCAACCAAAGGTTTGGCCGCCTACTGGAACCTTTAGCCTCCTAGCTGCCACAACAAACCTTTGGCTCCCGACTCATCTTTTCTTCACCCTGCAGAAATTCAAGCCACTCTGCCTAATTTAGTCATATCTATCCAAATGTTTGGCTACCTCAAAAACTTTTCGCCCTCATAAACATTTAGCCGCCTCGCTTAATTTGTTGTTGTCCAGCCAACCTACTAGCTAACTTATTGACATTGTAGAGTTACAGCTGTAATTATGGATTCCTGACCAAGAATGTGTTCTCCAGGCTGCCCTCTGAGCTTTTAGGTTATCAGCCAAACTTTTGGTCTTCTACTCAAATGTTTGGCCACCCAGCTAAACCTTTGGCTGATTGGCGGAACTTTTTGCAACCTGGCTAAACCTTTTGCTGCTTTGCTGAACTTTTGGCCTCCTGTCTGAGTTTATGGCTGCGGAGCTGAGATTTTTGCTGCCCAGATGCCCGGACAAAACTTTGGCCTCCTGTCGGAACTTTTAGCTGCCCCAGCAAAATGTTGGCTGTCCCAATGAAAGTTTGGCTGCGTCACCGAACTTTTGGCTACCTGGCTTAACTTTTGGCTGCCTCGTTTAACTTTTGGCTGCAAAGCTGATCCTTTTGCTGCACAGCTGAACCATTTGCTGCACAGTAGAGCCTTTGGCTGCTCAGAGAAACGTTTGGTGGCCTGCCTAATAGTTTTTATCTTTACCAACAAAAATTACTGTCCATTAATGCAGTTTATCTTTTGTCTGTCCAGCCGAATTCTAGGCTCTCCCATCGAATTGTTGATTGCCTGCAGGCAAAAATGTTGCCGCTAATTCTGACTGTTGGCTGCCTGGCCAAACCATTAACTACCCTGTCCAACTGTTGGCCTAATGCTGAAAGCTGGGAAAGGAGAAATTAATATTGGTATTGTATGTGTGCAGAAGCAACATGAAAACCTAGGGATACATTGGTGTTGAACAGCGTGTACCTAGTTATTATTATCATTACTATTATTATCATTACAGGAGTGCTTCGCTCCCTATAGCATCGCCATGGCACTGCAACCAGACTCGCCGTTGAAGGCTAAGTTCGACCGAGTTATAAGGTGGATGCTGGAGAGCGGATTAGTTCGAAGGTGGTTCTTGGAGTCACTAAGGCTGTCTACGAAGGTAAAGTGGACAACTGAATGGATAGATAGATAAAAGATAGATTGATAGATAAGCGAATGGATAAATTATAGGCTAATATTAAAAGACAAATCGATTAAGATACTTGGAGAAACAGTCAGATAGCTTTAGGAGAGGTCAGATGGATAGATAGATGGAACAATGGATGATATAATGGATAGATTGGTGTAGTGTGGATAGTGTAAATGGCTATATATATGTTACAATCCGTGTATTTTGGGATATCACGAAATCCCTAGTGAATTAGTAAAATAAAATCGGAAATGTGCTTATAATTCCATGTTGCTAAGATTTCAAGTTGCATTTTCTAATATGTGCTGTAAATGTTTGGTTGCGTGATGTTTCGCCCAGCTAGATAAATTTATGATCAATATTAGCATAATTTTACATTAATTGTGAAAGTTAATTTGTATCTGCCTATATAGCAATAAGTTCAGAAAGATACATAGTAGTTTGGATAAAGTGAACCTAACCTAACGTTTCCACTGTTAGCTATCCTAAATAAAGGACATGGTATAGAAATATTTCAAATTTTATATACTGTATATTATTTCATGAATTCACTAGGGATTTCGTGAAATTCCTGATTACACAGATTCCACAGATTGTAACAATCATATACTGTACATCTGCAGCCAGACCCACGGCCAAATGCTATAATGAACCAAGTGATTGGGTGGATGTTGGTGAGTGGATTCATTAGTAGATGGTGACCTACAGGAGCTATTGTTGTCAATAAAGGGCTTTTCATCAAATGGTGTTTTTATTCATTGTCAACTTTTGAAAGTTCATTTAAACAAGGTTCCACAAGTCACTATGGCTATCTAGAGAGGTAATATGAATAGATGGATACTGTATAATTATACAGTATGTATATATATATATATATATACAGTATATACATTCATGGATGAATGAATGGTTAAAAGATTTATACATGTAGGCAGACAATTATACAAAGGAATACAAAGGAAATCAAGAAGCAACAACCTACTAATCCTCACTAGGTCGCTTGTTGGAGGATAAGGAAAGGAGATAGAAATAGATACAAATCTGCGCAAATACAGTAAGTCTGGGATTTGAAGCGATATCCAATGTGGTAGCGCACTGTCAAAAATAATGGGACTGAAAAGGGTATGACAAATGCATATAAGATCAATGGGTATGTTGATAGTTATATATATACCTTTCTAATTATATATATATATATATTTTTGACTATGTGATTGAGGGAGGCAAAAGGCAGAACTGCCTATAGCGAGTGCCTCCCCCATAGTTGAAAGAGTGACAAGGCCAAAATCAAGGGACGTTCGAGCCAAAATGCCTGGACACACGGAGTTTGAAGCAATTTAAGTCATAGGAAGAGGGAAAGACTGATTCTGGGAGAGAGTTCCAGAGCTCAGCTGTTGAGTAGAAGAAAGTTTGAGAATAACGTTTCACTCTCGGGTTGGAGAGTTGCACAGAGAATGGGTGGGATTGAGTTGCAAGACGGGTACCACGTGCCCTACGTAAAGGAGGTGGTATACACTGGGAAAGCTCTGAGGAACACTGATTATTATAGTAGCGATAGAATAGCGAGAGAGATGCAACATTGTGGCGGAGAGAGAGAGATTGCAGAGAGTTGGTGAGTGGACGGGAGTTAATGATACGAAAGGCCTTCCTTTCAACTTTGTCTAGGAGAGCGGTGTGAGAGGAACCTCCCCACACATGTGAACAATACTTAATACAAGGACGCACTATTCCCCTGTATTTAATGTAAGTAGTAGCAATACAATAGACACAGTAGGACTTAAGGGGAGGTTTTTAGTTTGTTCCCCTCCATCAAGCTTAAAATTACACCCCCTAGACCCCCTTTCAAGATAAATGTGCACATTTTTCGGTAGAATATGTATCCTGGCCAATGTCTGGTTTCTCTTAAATTACAGGATCGGTAATGCTCGCCAGGAAAAATCGACACCTAAATGGCACGAAAGGTCTTACAAGTTGGCATAAATGGGGCGAAAGTTTTTAAAAACGCCAAACTAATATAACAAACTTCTTAAAATCTCAAAAAAACAATGGGGCTAAACATGAGGGGGAAAGGGGTCCAGAAAAAATCCCTCAAGTGGAAATATCCTCTTAAACAAATTAAAGTAGTGGAACATTTTATAAGGAGGAATAGGGGGCAGTATAGCGACAATATATCACTACCATCACTTGATTTTGCTAATAGCTGCATTATCAGTTCACACATTTAAATTAACACTACAATAAGGTGTTTGGGTTTGGTACTTATATAATGCGTTAATGAAACAGTCAATAACTATAGTATACTCATTATAATTAGACCAACAATATTGACCACTAAACCCTATAACTCAAAACACGACTTTAGTAATCGAGCTAATATAATATTTATACCATTTGGGAAGAGTCAGACAGGGAATAGGTGCATAAAATTACAACCAATTTGCTATAGTCCTTTTTGAGTTACAGAGGTTTGGGTTGCGATATCTGGCCTACTTATAATCAATAAACTGTTGAGATATCTACAATAGGTTGAAGTTGTGATCTTTGAAATTACAGCACTAAATTTGCAATAATGCTACCACTCCTGTTGCTGTAAATATCATTAAATCTTTCTAGTTGATTATCAGTGTACTAAAAGGCTTGATTTCCTCCGGCAGGTAAAACAAAAGAAAGCGACTTCAGAAGGCAAGAAATCCGCCAAACCAAGTGAAGAAGATTTAACAACTTCGGCAACTATCACCAAGGCGGACAGCGGCGTCATACCTCTTAGTATTGATCACACGCAGGGGGGCTTCTATATCTTATTTATTGGTTTACTGGCAGCCATCATCTCCTTTTTGTTAGAGCGATGTGTTGATGGAGTGAAGCATCGGATACCCAGCTTAGTTGTAGACGAATATCAACATTAGAGGATATACAGTATAACTAGAGACATACATAAATATTGACTCTTTTTAAAAGGTACAATTGAAATAAAAAGTTCGCCGACAACCTTGCTCATAAAGTGTGTCATTATATGTTACTATCACTTTCACTTGACGTTCTTCACGTGTTTCTAATAACCCGTGTCTAATACTATTAGTTTCACCTCGTAAATACACGAGTTTATTTGTCCCTCTCTCTAGATTTCGTCAAGGCTTTTGGCGAACAGTAGATTTTGAGTTTTTGACTTAGGGCCATAATCCTTAATTATTAGAGGGATACCGAAGGGTTATATGGTGTATTTGTGAACTCAATATTTACATATATTGGAATATGATAGGCGGTGTCAAAAGGGCCATTCTCTGGCGTGTATACCAGCCAATAATCGATTTTCTATGGCGTATTTACCAGCAAATAACCTATCTTTTCTGGTGTGTATACCAATCAATAACTGATTTTCTCAGGCGTGTAAACTAACCAACAACCGATTTTCTCTAGCGTGTATACCAATCAATAACTGATTTTCTCTGGCGTAGTCTATAATTCCTAGGTAAATAATCTAGTTAATTCATTTCACCCCCAACACCAAACACCTCCCAGTGAAATTGATTAAAGCATGTGATCCTCCCAGGATTCGAACCTGGGACATCACATACATATCTTAAACACTAACCATTACACCACCAAGACAGTTAAAGGTTAAGTACCTGACTACGATTAACCCCTGTCAAACGGTGATGTTTGTAACTTCTACTACCTGCCTGGCGGGCATATTTACCCTAAACTAGCTTCATTCCATTCTCTATTTCATGCATAAACAAGAGCCATAGCGTAATACAATTATGTATCCGTGAAAGGGCGATAATAGAGCTTTCCAATGACACCTGAATCATCCTTGTACGACCACGGGTTCTCTTGCAACGATGTTGCAACACGAGGGGAAAAACCCTAAAATACAGTAAATTCACCAGTTTTTCCTTGTTCTCGCGAGGCCAGGGGTGTGGGATGTTGTAGTGGGGAGCTCAGTCACCTCGCTTGGTCCATGCCGAGCGGTCAAAGCCCGCCTATTGTCCTCCCAACGCGTGGACTCTCTCTCAGAGCCCCTAATGTGCTCAGAATGCCGCCCGTTATACGTCGGGCCCCGCAGTGATGGCCATGGTTCTCTCGCACGACATATGTCGGGCCCCGTGGCCTGAGGGTTAATATCCATTTATCGAATACTGGATATCAATCTTGGAAAGATCATATTACCGATCTTGCTAAAACAGCTTCCCAAAAGTTCTGTGTGCTGAACCGTCTCTGTGGGTTCTTTACCCCCGCACAGCTTTATGCTCTGTATCGAGGCACAGTGCGCTCCTGTATTGAGTATTGTTCGCATGTGTGGGGAGGCTTCACCCATACCGCATTTCTCAAATGAGTAGAATCAAAAGCATTTTGCCTCATCAACTCACTTCCTCTTATCCTCTTATTACTAGTTCCCTACAATCTCTTTCTACATGCCGCAATGTTGTATCTCTTTTACTCTTCTATCGCTTTTACAACAATCAGTGTCCTTTTGAGCTCTCTCAGTGCAAACTCCCTCCCTTGTGGCGAGTGCGAGGCACTCACCTTTCAACACAGTCCCACTCCTATTCTGTCTCCAACCCAAGAATTGGCAAATTTTCTGTCTTTCTTCTACTCAACAAGTGAACCCTGGAACTCTCTCCCTCAATCAATCTTCCCTTCATCCTATGACATAAACTGCTTTAAACTTCGTGTGTCCAGGCATTTTGACTCCAACATCCCTTGAATTTGGCTTTTTGTCACTTTTTTGGCATTGGGGGAGACACTCGTACAGGTAACCTGCCTTTTGTTTCCTTCATACACATAGAACACAAAAATCTATTCATCTACTCAGACCCAACTGCACACTGAATAGCGTAATGTTTATGCGAGATTAAAGCACAATTCATGGGGCACAGATCTCAAAGGACGACCTCGCTACGACCTGTTCCTGAACCTATAGAAATATTCTAATTATTTAATTTCACACTCAACACCAAACACCTCCCAATGAAATTAATGAAGGCACAAACGTCAGTCACTTGGCTCAATTAACAATAGCTGGAGTGAGGTGGGTCTTTTCTACCCTTCCTCTTTTACTTCATTAGTTTGGAATTTAAGACGTTACACATCATTAGTTTGGCAATTATAAAAAGGAACACAAAGGAATACAAAGGAAGGCAAGCAACAACAGACCTAATGGTCCTTGCTAGGCTGCTTGTAAAAAACAAAACCAGATTGCCCCAGTCATCAACTGAAGGGCTTCAGTTCTAGAAAGACAGTCAAAAAACAAAATTATAATACTATGTACGATGCTGTAACTGTCACATTACTCAGGCACAAAGGCAGTCAGTTGAGGGTTCATGGCAAGATATTTATCAATGCGATACTTGAATGTCTAGAATGTATGGCACTCTACAACACTTCTAGGCAATCTATTCCATAAGTTGACCACTCTGTTGAAAAATAAGTGCTTTGCTTCATGTGAATGAAACGCCTTTCTGACAATTTTGTAACCATTATTTTTTGTGTAATTTGAGTTATCTAGTTGGAAGTACAGTATATACTTGCGTCCATTTTGTCATATCCCTTGATATTCTTAAAAACTTGGATTAGGTTCCCTCTTATTCTGTGGTTTGTCAAAGTTAAATAGGTTTAACTCTTTTAGTCGTTCCTCATATGGTTTATTTCTTAATCGGGGAATTATTTTAGTTACTTTCCAATGGACTCTCTCTAGTTTTTCAATGTCCTTTTATATAGTGTGGTGACCAAAACTGGACACAATATTCCAAAATGCGGACGAACTAATGAATTCTAAAGTGTGCATATAACGATTACGGATTTATATCCAAAAGATCTCCCTATGAAATCAATAATTGTATTTGCCTTTTTAACAACTTCCGCGCATTGTTGGGCAGGTGTTAATCACTCGTTATAGACACTCCAAGATCAGTTTCTTTATTTACGTTCATGACTTAAATTCCATTAATCGAATAGTTTACTTTTTCATATGTACTACCAATGTGAAGCACATTGCATTTATCTATATTGAAATTCATCTGCCATGATTGAGCCCAGTTTGACAGCTTGTCTAGATAATTTTGAATCTTTTGTATCTGCGATGGAGAATTGGCTTTGTTTGCAATCTTTGTGTCACCAGCGAATTTGGAGATTCTGCAAAATAGTCCATCATCAATACAAATAAGAAATATACTTGGATCGCCCCCTAAATTGAATCACTTCTTCCTTGGCGCATAACCTATCTACCTACCAAATTTGGTTAAAATCAGTTCATAACTTATAAGATATATTATTTACAGACATACAGACTGAAAAACAAACGGAAGCGCAAACACTTCGTTGGCGGATGAAAACAAACTTCACATCAGTATAATATTGATTCCCAGACATCTGTGTCACGTCCGGTTTCAAGCAACATCATGAATGATTATACTATGTATCCTTTCAGCATTTGAAGACTTATTCTAAAATTATATTTTGGCTATCATTAAACAATCTTAGTCACTATCAGAAGGATCTGTGGGTGTCAGGGTTAATACAAAATGGTTTTAGGGGAGCCCACCTCGCGTTTTGTCTCTTTCTCTCCCTCTCTCTTTGGCTTATATCCATTCAGCCTACTGTTTTAAGACGTTAACCTCCATCCAGGCGTTAATATTTTCCTGGCGAGCGTAAGCGAGCCAGCATATATATATTTTTGTTTTGACAGCAAGCTAAATTTGTACATTTTTTGATAGAAAATGTCTCCGGCGAAGCCGGATTTCTCCATACAATGCTGGCTCGCTATCGCTCGCCAGAAAGAAATCGACACCTGGATGGGGATAAACGTCATAAAACAGTTGGCTAAATGGGACCGAGTGGATACAAGCCAGGGAAGGAGGGAAAAGGAGAGAAAGAAAACAAAAACGTTGACCCTCCTTTAACCTCTTGGATTCAAGTTGTTCCTTCCCGAAATTCCATAATATTGTCTAATATTAGCCAGCAAAAAAGTAGAGTGACTACCTGTATATCGCTTACTAAGGTGGTTAATTATATTCTAACTAATTGGAACCGATTTTATTGAGCTTATTAAGAGCCTCTCTGTCGAATTGTTTCAAGTTTTTTATGCTAGACCATGTCGACCTTCTTTGCAATGTTATGCTATCCTTAAGGGTTTCTGTATATCACTATATTGAAAATATGAAAATTTGCTTCTAAGTGCTGCCATCGATATTCCAATTATTTAATTAATCTTGAAAATAATTCCAATACCTAAGCGGTTAGTGAGGTATTAAATATATTGAACCCGACGTCCTATAATTACTTATCAGTCAGTCAATCAATATACTGTATATATATTATATATATACCGGTATATATAAATTTATATATATATATATATATATATATATATATATATATATATATATATATATATTATATATATATATATATATATATATATATATATACCGGTATATATATATATATATATATATATATATATATATATATATATATATATATGTATTATTGGCCATTCTATCGCTCAACACGGTGAAGCCCGTGAGGTCACGTTCCAGTCTAGGGAATTAAACATGTGAAGCACTTAGAGATGCAACCAGCCTTCGCCATCTTGCCTTCGCAGATGCATGGCACTTGATTGCCCACTCACGGCTCGAAGTAGCCCCATCTCTGAAGCTGCTTCACCTTTGTGCTTCACTGTCTCATCCCCAAGACTCGGATCCTCACTTTCAGAACGTCACCTATTATGCATTTGTCTTTAACCTATTCAATGCGATAATGCCTTATTATATTCTGGCCAACATTGTAATTTTTATCAGCTTAGGAAGGACGTCTAGGAATCAAAGAAGTAAATATTATCTCAATTAACCTTTTGATTCCTACAGGCCTTTCCTAAATAATAACATACTGCCCGATGGTAGCCATAATATATTAATTAAAACGCTATACTATGGACCATATTTATAAAAATATTACCCATAAATTATGAATTATAGATATAGTATATTCTGGCAAATAACTAAATATGCTTACTATAATTAACCCTTTCTGTACCGGCGACGTTTTTCCAATTATATTCTTGGTATATTGAGACGATTTTGTGCAGTTTATGAAGGTTCTGTGGTAGTCAAAAAGGTTAAGCAGATAGTTCGAAGCCTGTTAATTGCTGGAGACCCTTTTTAAACTGAATATAATCGTCTAATAGCAGCCAGAATATAGTTAAAAAGACATCATCGGTAAAGAAGGGGTTAAGCCAGAAACCTTGACCACTAACCTCTTATAATACAAGAAGGACTTAACCAGTTGAACTATTATTTATAGTATTTGGGAACAGCCAACCAGTAAATAGGTGTCGAAATGTATGGCCCATTTTTTCAAGCACTCCTTGAGTAACATTAGGGTAATTGTCACGATTTTGGCCTACTGTAAGTGAATAGACTATACTGGATTTCACTAACTTAGGAAGGACTTCTAGGGTTCGAATAGTGTACACAGTCAGTTAACAATTAACCTTTACAGATCCTTTCAGCCAGAATAATGTGGACAAATACGTCGTATACTGAAAGTGATGAATGTGTAGATTACTCTGGCGGATAATGTTGATGACTTGAAATATGTAGATGTGATTAATAAATGAGCAGCATTTGATTATGTTTTATTTCAGTATTAAGTAATAATTTCCTCTGTTCTCTCACTTGAATGACAAATTACTTATTCTCTAGTATTTCAAAAGAGTATAACAAACAAATATTTCTTGGGCATTTACAATGTGACATACAAGACTCCATGAGAAGAATCGAAGCACTGAACTGTATTAAGTATGTGTGCAATATACTGTAGACTGTAACAAAACTAGCATATATTTAAACTTATAAATTTGAACAAATGTTATATAGCTCCACTAATTTGTCTTTCACTGTAGAGCACATATATTGTATTTATGTGTCATGCATGGGTTGAAAAAGCATGAATTTTGTTTTCGAATTGTGATTTTTTATTTTTTTTAAATTTGCCTTTCAGTGTGTTGGAAAATATTTCCCACAAAGTATTTTTATAGCTATTTCTTTGTATAGTGTTGGGAGATCGCCAAAGTCAAGGAAACCTCCCCGGGCAGAACAACCGCAGAAACAGGTAGCCATGTCATCTCAACCAGTAGACCATTTCAAGCAGTAGCTCTCAACCAGTGCCAAATTAATCCAGACCAACCAAACCAGTGCCAAAATATAGTACTAACCTAACCTAACCGTACTGGTTGAGAGCTACTGGTTGAAATGGTCTACTGGTTGAGTTGACCAGTCACCCCCCCTCTTATGTCTCTACGTATTATCGAACCCCCCACGCCCCTGATTTTCGCGAGCCATGGCATAGTCAGTGCACCTAGTAAAATCCTGGTATAACAGTTTCCATAGCAACGAATGAAATATGTAAATTATTATTTAAGAAACAATTATCTGTAATGTTGTTTTAATTTTTACTTCATTTTATTCATTGTAACTAGGCCAAGCATCTTGACCATTAACCCGTGGAGCCCCGGCTAGTTTTGTATTGTTTGTTCACCAGAACCCGGCCGGTTTTAAAAAAATGGTTTTATTCCAGAAACAATAGTGAATGGGTTATGAATGAAGGAAAAACCACCACGAAAAACCGCTCAAAAAGCTTCAAGAATGGTCCTACAGAGCCCCCGAAAACGTATTTTACAAGAGTAAAAAATTGAAGGCAATTACCCCCAAAAAACAGGTTATTGCGCGCTCACGCGCACGCACGTGGACTTTGAGAGTTTTCAACCATCGGCACGGTTGCGTGGGATACGTACACAGTTCCCATACAAATCTGAGCCCTCTCGAGTTGCTACACCTGAGGTTACGGTCGGAGCAATTAGGGTGACTCGTCAGACGCGTCGCTGGGGCTGTGCGTTACATACATCGCCGACGCGCCAGACGCGTCGCTGGGGCTGGACGGGTTAACCTCTATAACTATTGTAAAGGGAAGAATTGTACGTTCCCTTTTGGTATCTTTAGTAGGGTTGACATAACTGTAAGAC
Source organism: Paralithodes platypus (assembly GCA_032716605.1). Taxonomy (NCBI): domain Eukaryota; kingdom Metazoa; phylum Arthropoda; class Malacostraca; order Decapoda; family Lithodidae; genus Paralithodes; species Paralithodes platypus. The sequence continues at coordinate 12,984,388 of CM064573.1, read as the reverse complement.
TTTTTCCCCTTCATTCACTCCTAACTAGGTTAGGGTGAATGTATCAATTACTTGGGTTAAGTAGGGTCTATTTATTGTACAAGGCGAATTAACCAATATGTCAGGAGGAGAATAATTGCTGGAATGTTTTGTAATTGAATTTAAAATTGGCGCCAATAGCTGCCATCTTGTGACCCATGACATAATTTCCTGTTTCCTTGTAGAATTTTCCAATATTTCCCAAGTCCCTCAGAATTACTTTAACACTGTAATTTATTCCCTCAGAACCCTTGCTTATAACCTTAAAGTCTTTCCCCCTTGAAAATGTAGAGTAAATGCCACCTGGTAACAATAACTGTTAAAAATGCCAATTAACAGTTTATTGGTAGGATATATATTCATGGTTAGGTTGTGTGAACCTAAAGTAAAGTGTTGATTTCCGTTTATTTCAATTGAATTAGTATTGGAGGGACGAACAAGAGTGCCTTCTCCATGGTGGTAATTCTCAAGTTGTCCCGACCAAATATGGTTTAACCCTTGTTTAGCGGGACCCGACTTAAGTCGGCCTAGAGAACCAAGGACTAAGTGGCGGGGCCCGACTTAAGTCCGTGTGCAATTTTTGAGCAGAGAGACGAGCGATGGGAGGAGCGTAGGTCGGCTCATGACCGCTCGGCACGGGTCCCGCGCGACTACTGACGTTCCCTCCACACACATCCACACTCACTGCCTCGCTACACAGGGAATTATGTAAGGATATTACCGTATTTAGGGATTTTGCACTCGTCTTGCACGATCGTTGCAAGATAATGCGTGGTCGTAGAAGGATGGTTCTGGTGTCATTGGAAAGCTCAATTATCGCCCTTTCAGGGATACATAATTGTATTACGCTCTGGCTCTTGTTTATGCATGAAAAAGAGCACGGAAACAAGGTCGTTTAGGGTAAAACCACCCGCTTGCCAGGTAGTAGAAGTTACCGACCTAGCCGCTAGTGGAGAGTTAACTGCTGTTTTTTCGGCATTTGATTTGTGTAACGCCTTAGCTGTGAATACTATAGATTTAGGTCTTTTAAATGTTTGCCGATTGCCGATGGGCTTGGATTTAATTAGTTTAACAAGGTTGGCTGGGGTCGGCATCTTTAGGCCTACGCACGGCCATTTTGTGAGTATCCCGAATTGCGGTGATGTGACCTAGCCAGGGTAATCCTTCTTGGAAATATGAATGTAGCCTATTAAACGGATCTTAATTAAAGTAAACAGACATCTGAATGTCTGGGGTAGCCAAAAGCTTTTAATTATGAAGTATTTGAATTGGGATTAATTTAGTCCCCCATATAAAATGTGTTGCGTTCGAACCTTTGTTTACAAATGTCAAGTGCCCACAAATTCGAGAATTCTCTGTATTTAGTAAGTTTAAAAGTACAGTTGCCTTCCATGTTTAGCGATATTATGAACATAATATGTATGACCAAGTTTGTAAGGGTAGGCAGAGTAATATTTTCGGAGTTGTACAAGAAAATGGTACCCTTAGCCTAGCCTAATTTCTCGTCAGATTATCATGATCTTCAGTGACTAAATTTGGGAAAATAGGTTAGCAATCCCTAACCTGAGGATATGAAATGCATATTTGTTCATTAAATATTAAATGTCACTGTCAAAGAACTGTCTTATGTTTTATGTGTAGGCCTATTAGCCTACTACACTGTAGTTGTTTGTATTGGTCACTTAATCTGTTATATTGACTTTGTTTGTGTTAATGTCTCTGTAGAATACAAGTTAGCCTTATGTCATGTGGTATAATTGTTTTAACCTCAGAAAATATTCTGTGAACATATTTATTTATTGTTCATTGGCCAATTATATTTCCTTGGGACCATTTCTTATATGGCATGTTCGTTGCTATCTTGGTATTTCATACCATTGTTGTGTATTTTGGCTGTCATTGTATGACCTGATAAGGAAAATGTATGACCTTTTCGACTGGAAATTAGTTTCTGACCAATAAATTTCAGGGTTTCCATCTGGGACCAGAGTCAACGGCTGAGAGGAAGGACGTGGTGAGGCCCGTCAAGATGTAGACCTAGAGAGGAGACTGCGGCTCGGCCGAGGGACGGTGCCAGGATGGTCGGAGAGGAGAATTCCTCCGAGGTCTTGACATCCGTTACCCTTAGGTCGGGGCCATGGATACGGTACCCGAGGTCGGAGACGGGAAGTGGGCCTTTGGTTGGGAAACCGGTGACAGAAGAAGACAGAAAAATGTAACGAGTCCCGGTAGGTTAGAACATAAGAACATAAGAAAATGGGAGTCTGCAGAAAGCCGATTGGCCTAAGCAAGGCAGATCCCTGTCCCACACAACCCCAATTCATTACAAAGCCCAATTATAGGCTCCACACTCTAATACCCTGAGGATCATCTTACCAAAACGGTTAGAGATTAACGCAGGATTATGGAGGTCTGCAGAGCGCTGATTGGCCCAACCCGGCTGATCCCCCTTCACACCCAACCCTTCTCGTCCATATGCTTATCCAATTTTATCTTAAAGCTCCCTACAGTTTTAGATCCCACTATAGCACTTGGTATTCCATTCCACCCATCTACAACTCTGTTACCAAACCAATACTTGCCTATATCTTTTCTGAAACGAAATTTATCTAATTTGAAACCATTGGTACGAGTTCTTTCGCTATCACTGAGCTTTAGTACATTTGCCATGTCCCCTTTGTTAATCCCACTAACCCACTTGAACACCTCTATCATATCCCCTCTAACTCTGCGTCTCTCTAACGAATGTAAACCTAATTTCTTCAACCTTTCTTCATACGAAAGATTTCTAATATTATGGATCATTTTTGTCATTCTACGCTGTACTCTCTCCAATGAATCTATGTCCATTCTGTAATAAGGACACCAAAATTGGACAGCATAATCCATATGGGGTCTCACTAATGACAAGTAAAGTTTTAAGATAACATCAGCAGTTCTGTTACTCACACTCCTAGAGATGAACCCGAGAATCCTGTTTGCCTTATTACGAACGCTTATACACTGTTTTCTAGGCTTCAAATCATTGCTAACAAACACACCTAGATCTTTCTCGCAGTCTGAATTTTCTAATTCTAAATTAGCTAGTTTATATTTAACATTTGTTTGCATCTTCCCTATCTTTAATACCTTGCATTTGTCAATGTTAAACTTCATCTGCCAATTTACTGACCATTCATGTAAGGTATCTAGATCCCTTTGGAGGCACTCTATATCGCTATCTGAATCAATTGATCTCCCTATTTTAGTATCGTCTGCGAATTTACTTATCCTACTAGTTATACCTAAATCTAGGTCATTTATGTATATAAGAAACAACAGGGGACCTAATACCGATCCCTGGGGGACACCACTTTTGACTGCTCCCCATTCTGACTTGGTACCATTTATGCTGACTCTCTGCTTCCTACCAATTAGCCATGACCTAATCCATCCTAACAACGCCCCACCTATTCCATGTGCCTCAACCTTTCTCATCAATCTCTCATGAGGGACTCTGTCGAAAGCTTTACTGAAATCTAAATATATAATATCATATGACTTGTCATTATCTACTGCTTCATATACCTCTGAGAAAAAACTAAGCAAATTAGTAAGGCAAGACCGTCCCTGAGTGAATCCATGCTGAGAAGAATTGATTAAGTTAAATGTTTCTAAGTGGTTTCTCATTTTCCTAGCAATAATTGACTCTAGTAGTTTTCCTATGATTGAAGTGAGACTAATGGGACGGTAATTGGATGCTATTGATTTATCACCTTTTTTGAAGATCGGAACTACATTTGCAAGCTTCCAAGCTTCTGGAACTATACCTGTTTCTAATGACTTGTTAAATAGAAATGTTAATGGATAACTTAACTCATCTCTGCATTCTTTTAATACTCTAGCATATACCTCATCGGGACCAGGCGATTTATGAGGTTTCAGTCTGTCAATTTCCTTAACCACATCATTTCTACTTATAGTAACCGTACTTAACCTATTTTCTATACTATCGCTGTATACCTTACGGACTTCTGGAAACTGTGCCAAATTTTCATTAGTGAAAACGGAAAGAAATTGACTATTTAATGTACTGCACATTTCTAAATCACTTTCTGTCAATTTTCCTATCGAAGTTTTAAGGGGACCAATTACATCTCTAACCTTGGATTTATATAGTTGGTAAAAAGCTTTAGGATTATTTTTGAATCATTGGCAACCTTAATTTCATAATTTCTTTTTTCTTTACTAATATCCTTTTTTACCTGTCGTGATAGATTCTGATAGTAAGCAAGTAGGTGAATTTCGCCTTTTTTAATTTTTCTATATATTCCTCTCTTTTTTCCTAGAAGATCTAATAGTCTATTATTCATCCATTTGGGTTGGTTCTGTGTTGATCTAAATTTTCTTTTGGGGATATATTTATTTTGCGCATTGAATACTGACTTGATAAAATTATCGTATGTATCTACCAAGTTTGACGTCTCCTCCTGACTTAAGATGACAGGTGCCTGAGAAAGGATACACTCATTTGGACACCTGGATCGACTTAATTTTTTGACCATAGGGTCCGCTAACAGGGCTTCTCTTAACCCACCATAATTGGCTTTTCTGAAGTCAGGTATTAATGTTGTATTCTCTCTGATATTACCTTTCCATTGTATATTAAAATACACAGAATTGTGATCACTATTTCCTAGGTGGTCCCCGATTTCTACACTATTTATCATATGTTCATTGTTACTGAAAACTAAATCGAGAATATTATCACCTCTAGTCGGCGTATCTATGAATTGAGATAAAAAACTATCTTGTACTACCTCAATAAACTCCTTTGAATCAGAGTCGCCTATTTGTTGCTGCCAATCTATATTAGGGAAATTAAAATCCCCCATAATGCACACGTTGCTAAGCCTTGATGCTATTTTAATTTCCTCCCATAATGATGTTCCGTCATTTCTACTCATATTTGGCGGTCTATACATAACTCCAATAACTAAAGTCTCACTACCTTCGTTAACTTCTACCCAAACACTTTCATTTTCATTATTTACTCTAATACCTGATTTAGTACAGCTTTTTAATGAACTCCTGACAAACACTGCTATACCGCCACCCCTCTTACTTGTTCGGTCATATTTAAACAAACTATATCCTGGTATATCAAACTCTGCTAAAAAATGCCTGGTTTCTGTATTAATCCATGTTTCAGTTAGCGCTATTATGTCTATATTTTCTTTGCTAACCAGTGCTCTAAGTTCGTTCATTTTGTTACATAAACTCCTGCAATTTGTATAATAAACACTCAAACTATTACTTGTATTTGCAACTATTTTTCTATTGTTTTTAACTAATTTATTTTTACCTGTTGAACTACTGGACCTAGACGGTGACCAGAAGGACCACTCCCTCCCCCTTGACCTTGAAGGTACCGTGTGTGTTTCTCCAACGGTAAAGCCATCAGGAAGTACCAGGGTCATGTGTTCATTATGCCGTACCGTATATGTAATTTTTGCATTCTGATGTCCAGTTATGAGTTCTATTGTCTAAGTCTGCTGGCGAGTATGATACAGAACCGGGTATGTTGGTACAATAATTATGACAAGGATGTTGGGTAGTATGGTATCAGAGTTGTCAATTGGTACTGTACTGCAGTGATTCCATTCCTGGAGTTTGTATAATTTTTGTGCCCATGTTATCTGCTTTATATTTCAATATATTTTAATAGGTAATTAAAATGATTGTGTTTCTCTTGACCACTTGGTAGTAAATCTGTAGTCACTTTATAGAATAATCGTAATATTGGATTTATTAATTGGATTGAAGCTCCAAGTTAACTTTGACTTAGTATATGAAGGAACAATTAAAATCTGAACAATAGAATTGTTAATTTGAAGAATCAAAGTAAGTACCGGTAAAGAACTAAATAATAAGGAATAGCATATACAAAGGGTATGGTAGGGAAAAGTTGATAAGCAATAAATAGAATGACCATACTAATAAGGTTTATATGAAGAAAGGAAGAAGATAAGGGGCGGAGGTGGATATTGAAGAAGTAAAGTAGTACAGTATCAGGTTAAAAAGAGATATACAAAGAACTTTGAACCCCCCCCCCCTTACACTATGAAAGGTCGAGAGCAAATGGGCTGTACATTTTTACATCTATTCCGTGGCTGACCTTTACCAAATGGTAGGAATATTAGGTCAATTGCCGACTTGCGAGTTTTGTTCTATAAGGAAGTTGGAGCTGTAGACAACGTTATTTAACAGAATTTACTGCTAAAATGCGGTCGTAGTACATTTATAAATACATAAAACCCAATTCAACATACCATTTATCCATCAGAAACGTACATTATTATTGCATTTCTGTTTAATATCGATGTTCACGGCTCTAACTTCCTTATAGAACGAAACTCGCAAGTGGCCCATTACTGCAGTCTTTTTATAGTTATAGACATTAGAGATCAAGATTTTTGGCCCTACTATAATGAATGGACAATTAATTTATTATAAGTAGGCCAAACTTCTTTGCCACTAACCTCTATAACTGAAAAGCACTCCAGTTATCAAGCTCAGTTTTTTACAGTTTAGGAAGAATCAGCCTGGGAATAGGTGTGAAAATGTACAACCCATTTGCTCCAGCCCTTTTAGAGTTACAACTATACTACTGTATATGTCAGCAACTCCGAGAAAATTACGGCCCACTTCTATGGCAAGAGTTCCAGCTGAGGGACTTGTGGGATCGTGATTATTAACCCATAAACGGCGAGCTGTGTGTATTGAACACCACTGTTCTGGGCGACGTTATTAGGCTCCATTCATGCCTATAATTGTAATTATACGATAAATATCGTTAGTACTTATTCATATGCGCCTATTTTACCTTCACTATGAGCAATAAAACAAGTGGGAATAATGTTTTTATGGTCAAAATCGTGAATAAACATGGAGCAGCCCATTCATGAATTGTGGAGCAAAGTTAGGCCCTTCACGAGGCCTCAAGCCTGACTGACTGACTTACTCACACTCTCCCTTACGCAACACACTCGCTAGTCACATGACCACACCATAGAACCGGCTTGGAGATGCTTACACAAAAATATACCAACGAATTAGGGAATAATAGGGAAAATAGGTGATAATTGAAGGGGGGAGGGGAAAGGGGGGAAGGAGGGGATGTGGAGGAGTGATATAAAGTATAGAGGGGAAAAAAACAAAAAAATAGTTTTAAGTGCTACTGGGTCCTTTTGAAATGTTTTTTTTTAGGCCTTCCCTCTTAAGGGCTTTGCCGCCGTTGCCCAGTAAAACTTCTTAAGAGCTTTCTCGCCGTTGCCGGGTTAATATCTTTGTTAGCGGTGGTAATGAGTTACTTGAAAAGTGCGTGCGGAGTTACATGGAGGGATAGACAGAGGAATGAGGAAGTAAGAAGGAGGTGTGGTGTGGAGGTAGATGTGCTGGAAAGTGTGAAAAGGAACAACTTGAGATGGTTCGGCCATATGGAACGTATGGGAAGCGAGAGAATGACTAAGAGGGTGTACGAGAGCGAGGTGGAAGGACAGAGAGGGAGAAGTAGACCGAGGGAGAGGTGGAAGGATGGAGTGAGAAAGTATATGAATGAAGGCGGTGCTGGTTGGGAGGAGGGGCATCGACTGACTGGGGACAGAGGTGCTTGGGGCGGTTCGTTCGTGGCCACCCCTTCGGGGATCATGGCGTCAGGAAATAGACAGATAGATAGATAGTTAATCCCCTGAGGATCATGACGCATTTTCACAATTTATTCTGGCTATCATTAGATGATAATATTCAAAAGCTGAATGATTCAGCTTCCTTTTCAGATATGTTTAATTTCCGTCCCTCGAAAAATATAGGAGATATAGCCGATTGATTGACTTTGGCGAATAAGGAACTAAAAGGTATTATGGTTGTGAGTCGGTTGTGGACATGTTGTGAGGTTATTTGAATGGATTTAATGAATGAATTCGAAAGCTGAATGAATCATCTTCATTTTGAGACATGTTTCAATTCCACCCCTCGAAAAATATAGAAAATATAGCTCCGGGAATGGTAAGGTGTCTCTTCTCCTTCAAAAGTTGAGAGTATTATGGTTGTAAGTTGGTTGTGGGCATGTTGTGAGGTTATTTGAATGACTGTAATAGCTTCATTAGAAAGCTGAATGTGTCACCTTCCTTTTTGAGCTGTTTCAATTCCGCCCCTCGAAAAATATAGAAAATGTAGCCGATTGATTAACTTTGGCGAATAAGGAACTGAGAGGTACGGTTGTGAGTCGGTTATGGACATGGTGTGAGGTTATTTTAATGCAATTAATTGATGCATTCGAAAGCTGAATGTGTCAGCTTCCTTTTGAGATATGTTTCAATTCCGCCCCTCGAAAAATATAGAAGATATAATAACCCAGAGTTTAGTTTTCGCGCCGGGAACCAAATTAAATTTAGGTGGGTCAAATATAATATCAATAATATCAACGTTGCTATGTTGGTCAGCACTTAACGTTGTTTATTGTATCTAAAGTCATTCCGATTTATATAATGCAAAAACTACACGTTGCATTTCCTCGAAATAAACTATAAAATATTAACGACCTATATTTATTATAATTTAGTTAGCCATTTAAAATTACACGTTTTCTTTAATAGAAGTATATATAAGAAAATAGTGGGTTTTCCGGTAACTAAGTTATAAAATGTGTTCTGCGTATTTGTGTTTTAGTATGATAAGTTTTAGTTTAGTTTTAGTTTTGTAGATGTTTAGGTGACAATCACCACGGTCGATAAGGTCATTAGCCCAGTTTCTTTGAGGGGGGAGGGGAGGGGGAGAAAGGGGAGGTGGAGGCTACGTATTCTCTTACTGATACCAATATATTTTACAGTGAGCGTTGTAAAAATATACGGAATACAAAGGGTATGCAGAAGATATATTGGATATTTGGGTATATTGATAGTGATACACCTTTCTCATGGCTTTCTGTCATTATCTGAGATGGGGTTATTAATACCACTATACCTGTATAAGGTTAGTTTATTATGGACACTTTAATTACCCTTTTCATACCTATAACAATTCAGAGTGTCGGTGTCAGTAGGTCTTTAACCCCTTCAGCACGATGATGCCTTTTTACCTTTGATTCTTGCTAAAATTAGACAATTTTATGCAGTTTAATAAAGACCTATCTTACTCAGAGGGTTTATTGAGATTGTATTGACCGCTTTGAGTTCTAGAGGTAGATAATTATAAGCTAGAGAAAATCTTCTAATGGTAACCAGAATATAATACAGTATTACGTTATCTTGCTGAAGGGGCTAACCATATGGCACCATTATTTGCTATAGAACATAAGAACATAAGACAAATGGAATATTGCAGAAGGTCAATTGGCCCATACGAGGCAGACACCTTTTTCCCTACATCCCTATTTGTTTTTTTACACATTTATGCCCTAGGCTACATCTCTCACTATAACCTATACCCCCTGCACTATGAATATCCCCTACATTACATCTATCTTATAGCTACCTAAGAACATCTCTTACTACAACCTATATCACCTAAACTACATCTATCTTATAGCTACCTAAGAACATCTCTCACTACAACCTACTGTATATCCCCTACACTACATATATCTCGTAGCTACCTAAAAACATTGTTCTAGCTAACTCAAGACGATTATATTTCATTAGGCAGAGATTTTTCAAAGTTAGTGAGTTAACACTAGCTCGTCCGGCATTTTGGGGATTATTATTTTTAACCGCTTCTATACCGAGATGTCTTTTTAGTTTATTCTAGCTATATGTAGACGATTCTGTGCACTTTAAGATGGATATGTGGTAGAAAAAGGGGTTAATAGTGATAGTTCGAATCCTAATAGTTGCTGGAGGCCATTTTTAAACTGAATAAAAACGTCTAATGTTAGCCAGAGTATTATTAAAAAGACGTCGCGGGTATTGATTGTTTTTGCCATGTTTGAACAATGCATTTTAAGTTTGTCCTCTAGACTTATGGAACGCCTCCCAGACCCCCCTCCAACTAATAACAACCCCAGAACTCCTTCAAGCTAAATGTATGCATTTTTCTGTGGAAAACTGTCCCGGCCAAAGTTTGGTTTCTCCTAAAATACAGGATCGCTATCGCTCCCAGTAAAATATGACACCTAAATGGCACGAAAGGTCTTAAAATTGACAAAGAAATTGGGTGAATAATCTAAAATTCGCCAAACTTATTGAGCGAACGTCTTAGGTATCTCAAAAATATTGGGGCTAAACATGAGGGAGAAGGGGGCACGTCAGGATACAAAATATACTAATCCTGGCTATCAGTTTAACTGTTTATCCTCTCTATGGAAGGACCTGTGGGAAACATATGGTCATTGAAGATAAATTGTTTACTCTATATGTATAATGCAAAGCCCTTCCTAAGCTAAATAGAATCGTCTGTTGTTAGTGAAAATAAATGAAAAAAACTTGCTGCCAGTGGACCTTTAACCTGTCCAACCCCCTTGGTTGTGTTGCCTGCTGTTGTAATCCGAGAGAGAGAGAGAGAGAGAGAGAGTGAGTGTGTGTGAGAGAGACTTAATATTGTAAATAATGTATAATAATAGTAATAGTAATAATAATAGTAGGTCTAATAGTAGTAGTAGTAATAGTAACAGAATAATACCGGCAGTAACTGTAGCAAAACACATAATCGTAATAACGATTGCTAATCAATTGGGAATTTATATATCTTGTTGCTTTAGCCTTTAACTGTGTTGGTGATGTAATGGTTTAGATGCTTAAAATTATGCTCTGGTTGTGGTGTCCTGAGTTCGAATCCCGGGAGGATCATGTGCTTTCATTAATTTATTCAAGTTTTTAATGGAGGATTAATGTTAAGAACGGGGTATTCCTTAATATATAACAAATAATGAAAAATCACTCTTGATACACTAAACTTTATTATATATACCCTATTCACACCCTTGATGTGTTTACAGTGTACTAAAAATATATCTAGTTTGAAATACCGAAGTGAAAAACCTGCTTGAAAAGCGGTTCATAGAAAGAGTTAAGACGAGATCACAATAAGGCTTATCCGGAAATAGTGTATCTGAAAAGTGCGTCACACTAAGAGTACCTAGTTGTTTTATCAATATATATTATACAGTATATACAGTATATACAATATAATATAATATATATATACCGTATATATATATATATATATATATATATATATATATATAAATTATATATATATACTGTATATATATACACATATATATATATATATATATATATATATATATATATATATATATATATATATATACCGGTATATATATATATATATATACAGTATATATATATATTATATATATATAAATATATGTATATACTGTATACATATTACATACTGTATATATTTGTGTACCAACAGTCATTTTTCGGGGTAAACAATAACAGCAAAGTAAGATTCGGACAATTACTGCATATATCAAACATTGGCTAATCCCATATAGGAAGAACGAGCGTAGTACTCTCTCTCTCTCTCTCTCTCTAAAGTAATACCCAACGACAAGCAAAGTGGTAGAAACTGTCTATTTGAAAACACAAATGAAAAGGCTGAAGAGTTTAACAAGTTCTTTGCAAATGCTGGAAAAAAAGCATTCGATGATACGCAATACGCAAGATATGGCAACACCGCTCCCCAACCCCATACATTTATACCCACACCTCTTCCTCACCTCACTCAAACTAATACCACATTATTTCGTCCTGAGCCAGTTGACCCCAATACTATTATTCTAACCATCAAACATCTTCACCAAACTAATTCGTTCGTTTCTGATAATATAGCGCTCAAATTCATAAAAGACTCTCTTAACGTAATAATATATTATCTTACAGTCATTATTAATACATCCATAGTCACAGGTAAATTTCCTTCATCCTGGAAACATGCGCTAGTTACTCCATTGTACAAAACTGGAGACCCTATAGTCTGTGGGCTTATGTAAAAAAAAGCAAAATTTTGGGTAGATTCTTGGCACCTATGTTTAAACACACCTAGAAACATCACTGATTAAGAAAAAAATGGGTGCCAGTTTTTACATTAACATTTAGGGCCTCCATTTTGAATTTCAAAATGGCCGCCTTTTTTAAACCAATCTGTATGATATTTTGGTATTCAAAATTATGTTAAACACATAATCGAAATGTGTGCAAAGAGTTTGGGTACCAAATGTATTAGAGTTGAGACAACTGTTCATCTGAACTCTGTTTGAATGGATATCAACAGGTTTTCGGCGTTATTATCAAAAAATATTGGTATGAATGTGACACTTATTACTGGTATATGACAAATATTTTCTGCTCACAGTATGTAATGATGCATATCCAATGTGAACCAAATAACTTACTGCTTTATTTTTTCCAGGTTAACCAGGTCCAGTGAAGAACCAGCATGGAAGAAGCGTGCGACTGAATCTTCCATTGACTTTCGACTCTGCTTGTTGTGTCAAGGAGACAAGTTCACTTACATTAAAGGTGATCACCAGATGGAGCATCTGCGACAACCAGAATTGGAATCATACCAACCATTGGTGGACTGTATAAAAAATAGGGCTCAATACCAAAACCCTGAGTATGTTCGTTTGCATCAAAAACTGAGTGGCATATCTGGAGAAGAACTGAACAACCAACATGCAGTGTGGCACAAATCATGTCATGGTAAAGTAACACACAAACAACACATTGAGAGAGACAAAGCTAGATATGACAAAGCGATTTCATCCCAAGAGTCAAGTGTATTGTCATACAGCAAAGTCGGCGGTCGCCCTCCCGCGTCCCAAACATCTAACACCTCAAACGAGGCAACCTCTGCATCTACCAGCTCACTAACAAGATCTCGTTACCCTCCGTTCCAAAGGGAACTGTTTCTACTGTCAAAACGAGAAGATTTGTGGTGGTAAGACAGAACGCCTTGTTACTTGTCGAAGTTCCAATGTTGGAGTGTCAATCCAAAACATAGTTGATGTTAGCGGGAATGAACAGTGGACAGTAAATATAGCAAACATCATAACTGATGCAGACTTTCTTTCAAGAGATATTAAATATCACAAAAGTTGCCATACCACTAACTGGCGCAAGTACATACAAGCCAAAGAAAGAGTCGGCAACAGAGAACCGTCATCTCAGGCAGAAAATACAGTGCAAAGGTGAAGGTAACTAAATCCTACATCGTTCAAGACTCAACGGGCATCAAAGACAAAAAGATATTTCTCACCAGCAGCAGCACAAAGGATTCGCTAACTCTCTACCTTTCCCATCAGCTCATCCGCTACAGTACCGTCAAGGTTATGACTGCAACACGGCAGGAGGTCATGACGAATTATGAATGTGAAACAATTACCGGTGTCAGCACACAGGAAGAGGCGGACACTCTTATGATTTATCATGCTGTAGAAATTGCGAGCAACGGGATGAATGTCCACATATATTCACAAGACACAGATGTGCTGCTTTTGGCTCTACGAAGAACACCACTACTTGGCAAGCATTCTGTGCTAATCATGGGTACAAGCGAAAGACGACGCAAAGCCTTCCTACAGCCTATAATATTATATGACAAGCTTGGCCCGGAGAAATCAGCAGCTTTGATCAACTGGCATTCTCTCACAGGCTGTGATACGACAGGAGATATCTAAGGAAAGGGAAAGAAGGGATGCTTTGCAACTTTCCTGAAGGCAAGCCCCGCCATTCTGATAGCACTAGCTGGTCTTGGCGAAGGAGATGAACCATCCGAAGAAGTTCTACGTGGCTGTGAAGAGTTTCTTTGCTCTCTTTTCTGTCCAGGTGGGGTCCACATTGGGCAAGCAAAGATGCTCAGATGGTTTTTGTTCAAGCAACTCAAAGATAAACAAGGAGTTGACAAACTGCCACCGACTCAGGGAGCATGGATTGAACATATACGCCGTGCCCATATCCAGGCTAATATCTGGTGCCAGGATATGGTATTGAACCCAACTTGTCTTGACCCTCTGACCTTGGGGTGGCGAAACCTAGACAACAAGCTACTGACGGTTCTTTCTCAGGTTGCACCAGCTCAGGTCTCAGTGCTGCAGCTCGTCAGGTGTAACTGTGAGAAATCAAAGTGTTCGCGAAGGTGCTCATGCAGAGGAAACAATGTGGTCTGTACTGAACTTTGCAAATGTGGTGGGGAAGGCGACAGCTGTACGAACATTACACCACCAATGACAATTAGGAACGTTTAATCAGTAACATTGACACTCCTGATTCATACATGTAGCATTGCCATACCTTTAAAAAACATTTATCCATCTTCAAGTTATATAACCACCAAAATAATTTTTATAATGAATTACATCTTCTATATTGTTTCTATTAAATGTTTTGGAGGATTGGTAAAGAGTGTTCCAATCATAAATACGTTGTTATTATTGGAATCCTCATATGCCAAAACATATGGTTAGACACCAAAAACATCTTCCTATGTCCATTGGTTCAACAGTACATTTACATTTAAAAAAGCCTGAAATCTGGTGGCCATCTTGGATTTTTGCTAATTTAGAGTATTTCTAGTGCTCTTCTTTTGTTTCCAATGAATCATTGACCCCTTTATATGAGTTTAGATAAAATGAAACAAATATTGTATGACATTTGAATGAATAGTTATGGTAATTGGCAATTATTTAAAAAACAAAAATTCGGTGATGGCCATTTTGAAATTCAAAATGGAGACCCTAAATGTTAATAGAAAAACTGGCACCCTTTTTTTCTAAATCAGTGAAGTTTCTAGATGTGTTTAGACATGAGTGCCAAGAATCTACCCCCAAAAATGACAAATCTAGAAAATATTACATAAGCCTATAGACTACTAATAATACTAGTAATTATCGCCCAATTTCTCTTCTCCCACTTTTTTCTAAAATCATCGAGAAGATCGTTGCTAACCAACTCGTTAATTTCTTAGAAAACAATAATATTATATCAAACTCACAACATGGCTTCAGACCCAAACTCTCTACTGAAACAGCACTCACAGTTATCACAGACAAGTACAACATGGACAACAAACACATATCCCTCTTAACCCTCTGTGACTTGTCTAAGGCGTTTGATAGTGTAAACCATAATATTCTTATTAAAAAACTCCTACAAAATAACATTGACTCTTTCTGGTTCGAGGATTACCTCTGTGAAAGAACACAGTCCGTCCGTCCGCATAAATAATACTATTTCCTCCATAGCAAAAACCCCTTACGGAGTCCCTCAAGGGTCTATTTTATGACCAATTATCTTCATTATTTTTGTCAATGATATACTAAAATACATAAAAAACTGCCTACTAGCACAATATGCTGACGACACACAGTTCCTTCACAGTGGTCAATTAAACAAATTAAATAATCTAATCGCTAGATGTGAAGAAACTCTACGGATTGTAAATGCTTACTTCCAAGAAAATGGTCTATTGCTGAACACCAAAAAGACTCTGTGTATCTTCATAGGAACACATCAAATCATTTCAAAAATACCAAGCAACACCACCATTCAATTCGGTGATACCAAAATCCAACCATCCATCCACGTATAAAACCTTGGTGTTCATTTGGATCACTATATGACCTTCGACAAACATATAAGCCAAACAACAAAAAAAGTAATGGGGGCCATATTATACATAAATAGAACAAAACATTATTTTGATAAATCAACTCCAATCGCAGTTGTACAATCATTAGTATTAAGCATTCTGAACTACTGCAATATGATTTGGGGGACGACTAATGCATCACTAATCACGAAGGTTGAAAGGTTGCAAAACTTCGCGGCAAGAGTCGCAGATGGTAAAGCTAGGAAGTATGATCACGTTACACCCATTTTCAAATAATTACAATGGCTAAGCATAAAGAAACAAATTACTTTTAATTCAGTAGTAACTATTTTTTTTAAAGTCACCCACCACTACCCAGATCACTTCCTACCTCTCCCAACTGTTAACAATATTACCGATAGTAATACAAGACAACGACACAATCTTTATGTCCCCAGAACCAAGACTGACTCGGGAGCCAGAGCTATGTCTGTAACAGGTCCTAAGTTATGGAATCAACTACCATCGGATATCAAAGAGGCAAATACCGTACCTGCATTTAAATCAAAGTTGAAAAGAACTTATTAAATAATACATAATCTAAATATCGGGCCTCATTGTTCTCTATGGTAATATGATGTCCTATATATTCTTATTCATATTTTTATGACTGTATATATGTGGGTATTTCAATATAGATACATATAAACTATATACAGTCAAACAAATATGAATGTGTGTGTAAAAGTATGTAAGTCCACGCACATATTTATGCAATGTATATACAGTATTCAATATGTCCTTATTTTTCAGTATATATTTATGAATGTATTCAAGTATGTATATTATGCTTCTATTAATATCTACAGGATTGTATGCATATATATGTAGATATGTTGTATGGGTATGTACTGTATGTAATGCGTATGTGCGTATCTATGTGTATGTATATGTATGTGTTTGTGTATATATACAGTTGTATCCATGTGAGCATGTATGTATAAGTGTGTATGTATGTGTATATGTGTATATATATATATATATATATATATATATATATATATGTGGGTATGTGTGTGCATGTGTGGATGTATATGTGTGTATGTACGTATATATGTATATATATGTGTGCGTATGTGTATGTACGGTATATGTATGTATAAATATGGGTGTATGTATGGGCATGTTGGTATATACTGTATATGTATGTATTGCGTGTATATATGCATCTGAATGTGTATGTACAATCTAAGTTTATACCTTATACCTAAGTTTGTACCTAAGTTAATACTTAATGTACACTTTGTAATTGTAATTATGAGCAGAATAACCACTTTTAAGTGGAAATATTGTTTTTATTATTATTTATATATTATCTCTCTCTCTCTCTCTCTCTCTCTCTCTCTGTCTCTCTCTCTCTCTCTCTCACAAAATGGACGACCTTGCTCCACACATTAACCGTTGCCTTTGTCCCATCTCCCTTTAGTCGGATTGAAGGTGGATTTTACGCGGATTTATTTAAAGTTGATTGAAGGTGGATTTAACTCGGATTTAAAGTGGATTGAAGGTGGATTTAACGAGGATTTAAAGTTGATTGAATGATGAGTTAACGCAGATTTAAAGTGAATTTAAGGTGGATTTAACGCATATTTATGTTAAGTTGATTGAAGGTGGATTAAACGTGGATTTAAATATGATTGCAGGTGAATTTTATGCGGATTAATTTAAATTGGATTAAAAGTGGATTTAATGCGGATTTAAGGTGGATTTAATGAGAAATTATAAGTGGATTGAAGGTAGACATAACATGGACTTGAAGCAGATTGAGGAGGGATTTATCACGGATTTAAGGTGGATTGAAGGGGGATTTATCGCGGATTTAAGATGGATTGAAGGTGGATTTAATGCAGATTTAAGGTGGATTAAAGGTGAATTTAATGCAGATTGAAGGTGGCTTTAACACAGATTTAAGGTAGATTAAAGATGGATTGAATGCAGATTTAACCCAGTGTTAAGTTGGATGTAAATCGGATTTAAAGTAGATTTAATGCGGATTTAAGGTGGACTTAATGCAGATTGAAGGTGGATGTAATGCGGATTTAAGGTGGATTTAACGCAGATTGAAGGTGGATTTAATGCGGATTGAAGGTGGATTTAACGCGGATTGCAGGTTGATATAATGCGGATTTAAGGTGTATTTCACGCAAATTGAAGGTGAATTTACCGCGGATTGAAAGTGGATTTATGATATTTGTTTTAAAATGTTATAGTTTCCTTTTTATTTAAGGTGCTATTATCTCACCAAGTTTTGTCAAGTTTGCATGAAAAGTAAATACATTAGCATATTGACCTTTTCTTTGACCTTGACCTGTGACCTTGCCCTTTCATACGGAATTGCATAGTTTCTTGTATGACCTAGGCCTAGGTATTCCAAATATACATGATAAGTATAGTGAGAATATAATAGTTACTACAAGAAATATTAGTAAAATCCTTATTTTGACCTTGACCTTGACCTTTGACCTTTCCCTTAAGAATATTTATGAAATATATTTATAAAATCGTCACATTAATCAACTGGATTTGCCTAGGAGGAGTTTAGGGAAAATGACGAACAATCATCTTTTGACCTTTGACCTTGACCTTTGACCTTAACTATTACAATATTTATATATATTTTTTTTTTTTTTTTTTTTTTTTTTTCTATATTCCAACTACTCCCTCTCGGGCATAGGCTGAGAGCCTGTACATTCCACCGCCCAACACGGTGAAGCCCGTGAGGTCTTGTTCCAGTCTGGGGAGTGAGACATGCGAAGCATCCATCATGGCTCGAAGCAGCTCCATCTCTGAAGCGGCCGGTTGCTTCGCTCAAGTGCTTCACCGTCTCACCCTCCAGACTCAGACCCTCACTCTCAGAACGCCACCTATTGAGCAGTGAACTCACTAGGCATTGTCCCCCTGTAACATATTTTGAATATGGGAATATTCATACAGTGTTATTTAATCAGGGAACAACGAGGGTATTTTTTTGGCATTTCGGTGGGCTTTGTGGTAATGCACTGATACTAGGTACAGCACAAATTCAATCCCAATAATATCTTCCCATTGACATATCGGGATTTGAACCCGGGTCCATTGGATTACCAATCCAGTGGCATGACCACTCCACCACACACCTATGAAACTTGATATATATGTTATTTAAGTAATAAGCAACTATCACAGCCAGCTTTCCAAAATTTGAATAATCTTTTATAATTAATTATATAAGTTGTCCTTTGACCTTGACCTTTTATGTAAGAGCAAATTTTTTTACATTGACATTGCCCAGAAAAATTGAACAAACAAGCCTAATTTAATTAGAGCCCTTCAGTTAATTTCATATATATTAATAGAATAGTTGACTTTGACCTTTAACTTGACCTTTATGATATGTGTCACAAAATGTATTACTTTCCTTTTCATTTAAAGTGCAACTATCTCACCAAATTTTGTGAAGTTTACATGAAAAGTAAATAAATTAGCAAAATGACCTTTTATTTTACCTTGATCTGTGACCGTGGCCTTTCATATGCAATTGCATAGATTCTTGTATGACCTTGGCCTAGGTATTCCGAAAATACATGGTAAGTCTAGTGAGAATCGAACAATTAGTATATGATATACTAGTACAAAACTTATTTTGACATTTGACCTTGACCTTCGACCTTACCCTTTAGAATATTTATCTAAAATTTGATCAATAAGATATCGAGATTACCAGTACCTTGTATTGTAAAAATGAAGACATTTGAGTAAAAACTAAAACATATGAAATATTGACCTTATTTTAAATCTTGACCTTTGTCCAACACCTTTAAGTTAAATTGGAAATTTATTGTTCACTGACCTTCGCATTGACCAAATGAATATACCTGTGAAATTTGGTGAAAATCCATTGCACGGTCTAGGAGGAGTTAACGGATGGACGACGGATGACGATGGACAAACTGACTGGTGGTGCACAGTATACGGGTGGGATCTGTGTGCGCGATATCACTCTGCTTCGCAGAGTTGATAAAAACACAATACCAATAGTGTTGTATCAGTCAGTAACAATCCCTCTGTATCTGTGGAAAGAACCTAGCCAACTCCAACCCCATCCCCCCCCCCATAAGGGTTGCCAAATGCTGCCAGCCGAGTTGAGAGACTTGTTTCTGGAACTGTACACCAAAAAGGTACATTGCTCCTGTGAAGCTTTACTTATATTTTTGAGTAGCTAGTTTTTTTCCACAGTTTGTTTTTAGGGCATGAGCTGCTGCTGTTCCATATTTTTCTACCAATAAAGAATATATATATATTAAGCAAGACTTCTGTTGTTCTTTCCCTTATATGCATGGGTAATTTTGACATAGGAATGTCCCACCACCAGACTTAAGAGTTCAGCAGTACGTCATTGATGGAGGGGTCACTGTTTAAATTATAGGTTTGATCCCTGAAGGGAGGAGAGAAAACCTCTTATTCATAAATGACTCTGGAATCAATCAGGCAATTACTCTCTCCAGCCCCTTCCCATCCCTCTGCGTCTCCAGTCGTGAGATATCGTAAGAGCGAAAAAGAACAGGGATTCTGTCAATTAGGCGAGCGTGTAAGGGATGGTAAGCATAAAACAGAGCTTAGTATTATTCTTTATATAATATAATTTATTATCTTTCAAGTGGCATCTGATTCAATTGATTCAATACTAAAAATCATAGGTGGCACGATTATTTACCTATCCATAGGTAAATAATCGTGCCACCTATGATTTTTAGTATTTGGTAGCTCTGGTGAATGGAGGTCCCTATAGAGGGTTCTCATGCCTGCCAGGCACTAAATATGATTATTGCCAGTATCTCATTGATTCCGGGGTCACTCGTAAATATTAGGTTTTCTCTCATCCCATCGAGGATCAAACCTATATTGTTAAGTAATTGGGTATATTGATATAGGTTTACATTCCTATCCTTATAATAGATGAGTTTATTACTTTCAATACAGGTACACCTTTATAAGGGTATATTATTTAAAACAATGTAATCACCTGTTTAATACCTTCTTTAACCTACAAAATGCATCACCCCCCTGGGTGCCCCATATCCCTGGTGTGGCAAATTTTAGACAAATCGAGTCTTACATATACGGTTAAAAAATACATCGATGTCTTTCAAATACAGAGCCTCATCCCAACACGTGAATATGTTGTGGAATAATGATGCGGATATAACGTTGTTATGGCCACAATATGCAATCCACTCTTCCCTGCACACACACAAACCTACAGAGAGAGAGAGAGAGAGAGAGAGAGAGAGAGAGAGAGAGAGAGAGAGAGAGAGAGAGGGATAAAGAGAGAGGAGAGACGAGAGAAGAGAGAGGAGAGAGGAGAGAGGAGAGAAGAGAGAAGAGAGAAAAGAGAAGAGAGAGGAGAGATAGAGAGAGACCTTGAGTAAGCCCTACCCTAGCGATAATTAAGCCCAGGTAACTATTGACTCCTCCCCAGGTGTGTTATTTTATTGTCTCTGTGTAGTCTTCCGTATTCTGTTTTTTAACACTAGCTGACCACACGTTTTCTATATGTTTATTATTTGTTATTATTATGGTTTAGTGTTTTATTATCAATGTTATTATTTTGTATATATTTGATTTGTTCGCTAGACACCCTTCAAGGAAAAAAAAATCGCTTCCCCTGATCCTCATGCAAGCAATTTGTATTAAATATTATGATAGAAGAATGTCCCAGCCGAAAGTCGGTTTCTGCTATATCGCAGGCTCGCTGTCGCTCGGCCGCAAAAAAATCAACACCTGAACAGCGCGAAACGTCTTATGATTGCTATTCTAACTGTGCGAAATATTTAACCCCTTCTGTACCGGCGACGTCTTTCAATGTTATTCTAGCTCCATTTATATGATTTTTATGAAGCTTAGGAAGGATATATGGTAGCTAGAAGGCAGGTGGCTAGGAATCCTCCCCTTGTATAATTCACCTACTAGACGAGACAGAGAAAGGGGCGAGGGAACGCGAATATGGTCCCGGACCTTTCGTCTCGTGTCGGCTACCAACAGCTATGGGGTATGTGCCTGAGTATATACTGTACATACATACATACATACAAAATTATCAATCGAGATATTATGTAGCTTTTTAAATGGTAGACATATTTCCTAAGTTGAAGGAAATGGTCTAATAGTTGCCAGACTATAATGAAACGGACGTCCCCGGTATAAAAAGGGTTAAAACTCACCAAACTAATAAGGTGAAGCAGGTTTCCCAAATGACCACTCTCGGGTTACATATTCTAGTGCATTGGGGGTTTGTAATGGAGGATTAATGTAAACCCTTTCACTAAATCATTACGTTTTCCATAATGCAGTTGGGTCTAAGTACATGATTAGATTAATATCCAGAATTCGAAAAAGGATATTAATCGTGATCGTGTACTTAACCTTTACCTGTGTTGGTGGTGTAATGGCTTAGGTGTTTATGTTCTGGGTGTGGTGTCCCGAGTTCGAATCCCGGGAGGATCATATGCTTTCATTAGTTTATTCTAGTGAATTGGGGTTTGTAATGGAGGATTAATGTTCCTTAATACCATGACGCGTTCATTACACAATATTTATTAAGCTTAGGAAAGGTATAATGAAGTTAAAGGGTTAAATGAGACAGTTCTTACCCTTTTGAATTCCATAGTCCCTTTCTAAGCTGCATACAATGGACTAATAATAGCCATAAGCAAGGTGCCATCGTACAGACAGGCTTTACTTATTGTTGTATAACCTTTATTATTTATGTTGTTTTATTTTTATGGTCCTTCATTTTGTTTTACCTTTTACTAATTCTAATTAAACTGACATTTTAAAACGTTAGTCCCCTTAGTTTGGCAATTATAACACCTTTCGTCTCATTTAAGACCTTTTGTTCCATTAAAAACTGTAGGTGTCGATTCTTTCCTGGTGAGCGATAGCAAGCCTGTAATTTAGGAGAAACCGGCCACTGGCCAGAATATTTTTCTACCGAAAAATTTACAAATTTATCTTGGAGGGGTTTCTGTGCCACCCTGTAGTTTACTACTGTTTAATGATTATGCTTCCAAATAATATTCATAAATCCCTCTCCACGATTGTACAAATAGTAAAACATGATATATATACTGTATAGGCTATATATATATATATATATATATATATATATATATATAGTATATACCGGTATATATATATAAATACTATATATACAGGTATATAATTATATATATATATATATATATATATATATATATATATATATATATATATATATGCAGTATATACATATATATTATGTATATCTCACAAATATATGTGAGCTACTATTTGTGAGCTACTCAGCGGGACTAGAACCCCCGACAGTCAGGACGACTGTCCATGCTTTAACCAACTCTACCAAGGCGTGATAAAGGATACTCAACCTTTTCCTATATACTGTATAATAAGGAGACGGGAAATCATACATGGACAAAATATTTCACTTCATACATATGTTGTCGGATCCATATTCCAGGATACCGTACAGGGATTCTTAGATGTGCCCTCACGCAACTCGGGTTGAAATGAATTTTAATTTAATTTCATGAAATCCTCTATCCCTGCATGCTTATTACTTGCGATGCTCCGGAAGAATATAGAGTTCTAGCGAAATGTACTAAGGGATCTGCCTTGTGTGGGCCAATCGGCTTTCTTCAGACTCCCATTTTCTTATGTTCTTATGTTCTTATTGTTCCTGGTTGTTAGGAACCCTTCTAACTCAGTCAAAGTCATACAATACACATTCTATCCCTTTTACCCTCTGGACCGGGTATATTTATTATTTATAGTCTCTTAAATGATTTCGATGATGTGATTGAAATATAAATTTACTTGATTACCGAATATCACTTCTGTACACCATCACACTGCATATACAGAATATTTAGCTAACTTCCCTCCCACTTCCAATATCATCTTATTATATTTCACAGATTCTACCCATCTTCAGAATTGTACTTATAATAATCATGCTCTAGTGCCATTTCAGCTATTTATCTGCCATTCAGTATGTCTCGTGATGTGTAATTGTTATTTTATTCAGTAACCCGTAAGCATTTTTTTTTATAATACTGTCACTCTATTTTGTTACTTAATTATTATGTTTCTTACACCAACCAACTTCACATCTAAAAATCAACATACATGTTGCACTCCGAGGACTCGAACCCAGGATACTCACATCGAAATTCCGCGCACTATGCATTACGCTATCAAGACAGTTAAAGAAATATGGACAAGCCTACGATTTATTATGCAGTTTCGAATCCTGCATATTAATTTGAGCATGTATACAGTCGAGGTTAATATGTGTTGTCAGATATTTCACAAAGTTTCGGACGCTGACTAATACTCTGAGGGATAAGCACTTTTCCCAGTAACTATAAAGATACCAATAACACCTTTTGAGCGACAACTACTGGAATCTATGACAACACTTAATAGCCCCGACTGTACATATATTCCAACTGCATTATGGTATGTATAAGAGTTATAGACGAATGGAAGGAGTAATTAATGGGGCACTTAACCCTTAGGAAGGCCTCGCTATAAATTGCTTCCGAACCAGAATTAATTATTGTTTTTTACACCAACCAACTTCACATCTAATTAGTCAAACCATATATAAGATATTCATGTACTCTGTTCTAGTCTTAGCCATCCCAGTCGATCAAGAACCATTCACGCACTTAAGGGGAGGCAGACTGTTTTTCTGGACCCCCTTCTCCCTAATGTTTAGCCCCACTAGTTTTGAGATTATAAGACATTCGGCCCATTAGTTTGGCGATTTTAACCCATTTCGCCCCATTTCAGTGTCAATTTTTAGACCTTTCGTGCCATTTAGGTGTCCATTATTTCCTGGTGAGCGATAGCGAGCCTGCAATTTTAAGAGGAAGCGGCCTTCGGCCGGGACATTTTTCTACCGAAAAATGTAAAAATTTATCTTTAAGGGGGGTCTAGTGGGTGTTTTCTAAGCTTGATGGAGGTTTAGGGAGGAAACTAAAAAAAATATATATGAATAAATTAATTAATTGACCAAACAAACGGCCAGTCTCCCCTTAAGTTGTACAAGCTGCAATCCTATGTGTACCTAATAATTATAGAGGTACCAGAATCCTACTAATGATAACTAGAATAAAGTGTAATAATGCGACCTAATAATTATGCTGAACGGATTCATTCTTTTTATGCATTACAGTGAATTTGAATCAAAGTGTGAACATTACAAACAAGTCTTCGTTTTTCTGTGGTTGGAAGTCGTGTTTTTGGCAAGGCTATGTATTCCCCACTTAACCAATTATGTCCATATATAGCAACTGGAGATATGTGCGAACAAAACAGTCACCCTATCTGTTGTGAGGCAGTTATTTTGTTTTCCTCCCTGTTTAACCCCTGTCTAGCGGGGCCCGACTTAAGTCCGTATCGAAAAATCTGGACTATGTGGCGGGGCCCGACTTAAGTCTGTGTGCAATTTTGGCGCAATATTGGCTCTGAGAGAGAGACGAGCGACGGGATGAGCGTAGGTTGCCTCATGACCGCTCGCCACGGCTGCCGTGGGCCTACTGACATCTACTCCACACACATCCACCCTCCCTCCCTCGCTACACACGTAATTATGTAACGAAATGACCGTATTTTAGCGATTTTGCCCTTCGGTTGCACGATCGTTGCAAGACAACCAGTGATCGTAGAAGGATGGTTCAGGTGTCATTAGAAAGCTCAATTAACGCCCTTTCAGGGATACATAATTGTATTACGCTCTGGCTCTTGTTTATGCATGAAAAAGAGCACGGAAACAAGGCCATTTATGGTTAAAAAAAAAACGCTGGGCGCGTAGTGGAAAAAAACTGACGGGCCCGCTCGTAAGGTGTTAATAATAATCTCTAGTAATTTATTAAGTGCCATTTCTCTCATACTTCGAAGTGATTTAGTACCGCTAAGGCTATATTATGTAATACCCGAGACCAAACTAATCTCCTTGCTTAAGAAAAATGGTAACTGCCAGCTATGTATCAGAAAATCATTCACCAACCTGAGTGAGAGGCAAACCCGAGTCTGCTGGGTGGCAAGGCGGGAATGTCATACACTGAGCTAGCCGGACGGCTAACTCTATTAGTTTAGAGATTCTAAGACTTTTCACTTCATTAATTTGGTGATTATATGATGCTTCACTCCATTCAAGTGTCACTGTTTCTTGGCGAACAATAGCGAGCCAGAAATGTTCTATAAAAAACATGTTCATGTTTAGCTTGAAGGGGGATTGGTGGACGTTTTTTTAGTTTTATTATGTGGTTTTTGCCAAAACTAATACTACTGAAAATATTCACGATGAGCCATAAGTTGCACATTGCACTATAAAATTGCTTGTGCATACTAGAACATTTAAAGTGTAACATATGAGTAGTCATTTGAACATATTTTAGAAAGATTAACTAATTTGGCATTCATTACAAAACATATTCCTTATACCAGTTTCCACAACAAAATGCCGCATATTCACTATCAACGCCACCCCTTCATCAACAGCTAACATCAACAGACCACCAATGCCCACACTACCAGCACCCTTACCATTCGCCACACCCCTAGCAGACAACCAGCCAATCATCTTACCCCTCCTGAGCACCCTGAAGAAGAGAGAAGAGAAACACCACCAAAATACCAGTCTCTCATGCCTGCCACCAACAAAGGGAACATGTCGGGAGAAAACGGAAGCCATCTCTACCTGCTTCACCACCTAATTAACCCTTTATCTGACCAACCAGTGAGAGAAGGGCCTAATTCCAACCCCATCCTAATGGTACTTGTGACCCCTCTTTTCTGGAAGCCAACCCCAAACAGGAAAGACCAGAATAGGATACAGGAAAGGATGGAGAGAATGCTGAGCAGCTTCATAGTTCCAGCGCTTCCTCAGGCTGTAGGTTTTTCACTACCTCAGGTTAACCATAGCTCTTTGCTTCCTCAGGGAATATTACGAGTCGGTTGTTCAGGGCTCTCGAGATACGTTACATCAGGTGTCTCAACCAATATATTATGGCATTATTGCTACCTCCGTATACTGCGGCAGTATCGCTACCACAGGATACTGAACCAGTATTGCTACCTCAGAACACTTCACACTCGATAGTCGAGGAGGCAGTATGTATTTATACGCCTGTCAAAGTGATTCCCGAAACCACCGCCTGAGAGGAAGCAGAGGAAGTCCGAGAACCAGGTGCCCCAACGACGACTACAGAGAACCCCAGAGAAGCAACAATGCGGGAGAAGAACAAACTGGAACCAGGGCCTGTCCGAGACTCCAGGGAAAACTATCTTTCTGAGATAAAGGAACAGAGCACTTTGCTGATAATTGTTGGTTATCTCACTTCATAATTATTTAACTTAACAATACACACCCTATTCCGGGCAATTACACTGTAAGAATATTTATGTGTTGTACATTATTATAGACTGCTCTGGTTATAGTATTAAACATATAAACATCCTTACCTTAATGTCACACTATATAAACAACATCACCATTAAACACTTAGCTATTTCCCCTCCTCCCCATTCTCTCTTCCATTTATGTGTTCTGCCTCTTTCAGGTTTCACAAATACTACTTTTATATATACTGTATGTTATCCATCTATCAACTTTAAATATAATTCTCTATTCAGCGCTTAGCATATGCTTTATTCACTCACAGTTATAACTAAGAATAACAACCTTATACACTGTGGCCCTGTAATCTGTCCTAGCTTTAGTCCCCCAGTTGATTTAAGGGGGGATGGGCCGGTTTTCTGGACCACTTTCTCCCTCATGTTTAGCCCCATTAGTTTTCAGATGTCAAGATGTTTGCCCCATTAGTTAGTCGATTTTAAGAACTTTCGCTCCATTTCTTCGTCAATATTTAGACCTTTTGTGCTATTTAGGTGTCCATTTTTTCCCTGGCGAACGATAGTGAGCCTGTAATGTTGGAAGAACCGGAAGGCCGGGAAATTTTTCTACCGAAAAATGTACACATTAATCTAGAAGGGGGATCTAATGGATGTTTTTTTTAATTTGATGGAGGTCTAGGGAGGAAACTAGAAAAATAATGAATACATACAAAAATCGCCCAAAAAGTTAATTAGAGACAAGATATTCACACATCTTGAGCAATATAAGCTAAACAAAAATGCCTTAATATGGCTTTCGAAACAGATGTTCATGCCTGACATATTAAGTTGATAATGTCTATGATATATTCAATATGCATGATGGAAAACAAAGCTGTCAACGTATTTTCTCTTGATTTTAGAACAGCTCTTGATAATGTCCCACACAGGTGCTTACTTGAAAAATGTAGAGCTCATGGAACTGAAAGGAAAATATTAAAGTGGTTTGTGGGAGTGGCTCACAAACAGAAACAACACGTGACACATGGTAGATAATAATATTGACAAGAAATAATCATACAGTACCAAAGGGTTCAGTGCTGGATCCTGTCCTTTTTTCAATATACAATATATATGATAAATATATGATATATATGATATATATCATATATATGATACATATGATATTGATGAAAACCTCGCTTGAAATATACCTAAATTTGCGGATGATACGAAAATAGGAAGTACAGTAAGACAAAAAACATACAACAGACAAATATTTGGGTGTTATAATATCTAGTGACTTAATCTCAGCCTCCAGTTATTGGAAGCGATTAATAAGGCCAATAAATGGTTTGACTGGTTGGGTGATCTGAATTTGCATCCGTAAATATACTTCTACTATTATTTAACTCATTGGTCCAACCTCTTTTGGAGTATTGTGTTCAGTTTTGGATTTCATATAATAGAAAGGAAATTTAAAAACAAGGGAGAGTTTATAAACGGACGAGAAATTATATCAAAGTTGAGAAACAAACCGTATGAGGAGCGTCTTAAATATCTGAACCTTGTTTAGCATGATAAATTGCAAAATATATGGAGATTTAATTGAAGTATTCATAAATGTGAAGGGCCATGTTAACTTAGATGTTTGCAAGTACTTCACAGTTGATCAGCCTACTTACACAAGAGGGAATAGCTTTGAGAGTCTAAGACATTCGCTCCATTATTTTGCCTATTGTAAGAAGTTTTGCTCCATTTCTGTGCCAATGTTAACACCTTTCGTACCATTTACTGTAGGTGTCGATATTTTTCCTGAAGAGCGATAGCACGCAGCAATTTAGGAAGAACCAGCCTTCAGCCGGGGCCTTTTTCTACCGAAAAATGTATTAATTTATCTCAAAGAGGTGTCTTAGTATGTATACCAATCAAAAGGCTACAAACTACCTTAATTAATCTTTTTAGCTACCATAATTATATCCTACCTAAGATTCATAAAATCGTCTAAATGTATCTGAAATCAAATACAAAAAGACGTCGCTGGTACAGAAGGGGCTAAGATATTTCACCTTATTAGTTTGGCGATAATAAGACGCTTCGCCTCATTCAGGTGTCGTTTTTTTTCTGGGTGAGTGATGGCGTGCCTGTTAACCCTATTAGGTGCAGGGCGGGCCAATTTGGAGCCTCCCAGTTTTACTCCATTATCATGGAGATTTTAAGACGTTTCATCGCATTAGTTTGGCGATTATATGATGCTTCAACCCAATAAGGATTCGATATATCCTGGGCGAGCGACAGCGAGCCCGTAATTTGGGAGAAAACGGCCTTTGGCCGGGAAATTTTTCTACCGAAAAATTTACACATTTAGCTTGAAAGTCTGGGGGACGTTTATTTTAGTTTGAAGGGGGTTTGGGGAGACGTTTTTCCAAGTCTAGCGGGTAAACTAAAAACACATTGCTCGAATATGGTCCTAAAACAAATGAAAAAAAATCAATAATAATTAAACAAAATACCATAATAACCCCCAAGACGTTGCACCAAATAGTGTTAACTAAGAAGATATCGGATAGTTTTCCATCAAGATAATGTATCAACTCTTATCTAGAAAGGGGGGGGGGGTGTCTGGGTGAGCATATTATACTTTGAAGGAAATCTGGGAAGGCGTTTTGGTTAGCCTAGGGGACAAACTGGACTCGAAGATGGCAAAAGCAAGCAAAATCCTTAATCATAATTAAACAGAGTACTCTAATAACCCACAAGACGTCGGATCAGATAGTGTTAATTGTAGGTATAGGGTAATACAAGTGTCCATAATAGTTATATTAGCCTTAAGAGGTTTTTCTGGACCCCTTTCTCCCTCATGTTTAGCATATCAGTTTTGAGGTTTTAAGACTTTCGTTCCGTTAGTTTCGCGATTTTGAGACCTTTTCGCCTCATTTTGTTGTCAATATTAAGACCTTTCGTGCCCTTTAGCTGTCGATTTTTGTCCTGGCGAGAGATAACGAGCCTCTAATATTAGAAGGAACCGGCCTTCGGCTGGGAAATTTGTCTACCGAAAAATGTACAAATTTATCTTAAAAGGGGGTCTAGTGAGTGTTTTTCTAAGCTTGATGGAGGTCTAGCGAGGAAACTAAAAAATAAATAAATAAATAAAAATATATAGACCAAAAAACAAGCACTACCCCCTTAACTCCTTTACCACCATGACGTCAATTTCATAATTTTATGGTTACCATTAGACTATTTTCTTTAGTTTATGATCTACCTCAAGGACTAAAATGGGAAAATACGATCTCAATAAACCCTTTAAATAACGTAAGTCCTTCTTAAACTGTTTAAAATCATCTCCTTTTAGCCAGAATCAAAGGTAAAAAGACGTCATGGTGCTGAAGGGGTTAAAAGGTAGGCTGGTAGTGCTGAACTCATGTAAGGTTAGGATAGGGAGTACGGTACGTGGCGCTAATAAGTCATGTCCCCGCTGTCATTACGTTTGGCTTGCTCTGTGCTGTATTATTGTCTGTCACATGTTGAATAGGTGATGGGTAAGTGTAGGAACATGTTTATATATTTCACTCAATATGAAGAAATCACGCTTAGATATTGCTGATACCCATTATTGATCAAAACATACTTGGTGCCGAGACATCACTTAGTAGCGCGATTGTACACTCGGTCCAAAAAGCATCTGCACCCCTACCCTGATAATCTGGTGTGTACAGATTGGTAGGGTTTGCATATCTACCTGTAGCTATATCCATCTATACTACTATCTACCTATACTACCTAAGACCTACAACCTATACTACCAAGCTGTACACACTAGATTATCGGGGTAGGGGTGCAGATACTTTTTTGACCGAGTGTACATATAGTAATCAAAGGTAGATCACTAGCAATATACCGGTTTCCTTTGTTTACGTTTGTTATACCTTTTTA
The DNA here is from genome assembly GCA_032716605.1 of Paralithodes platypus. NCBI lineage: Eukaryota > Metazoa > Arthropoda > Malacostraca > Decapoda > Lithodidae > Paralithodes > Paralithodes platypus. The sequence goes on along the minus strand of CM064573.1, from coordinate 12,953,401 downwards.
CTATACATTGTCATCTTCATTATCTCTTTATTATCTATTGTAATCTTTTATTATCTTTGTATTGCCTTTTATTATCATGTTTTACCTTTTATCATAATATTTTTACCTTTTATTATATTTATATTACCATTTCTTAACGTTTAATTTCCTTATACATTCTTCTTTTATCATTTATGATCTTTTCATTACCTTATTTTATCTTTTATTAGGTTTTATTACATTGTATTACCTATTATGTTTTACTGTCTTTTATGACCAATTATTATCTCTTCATTCCCTTATATGATCATTGTATGCTCTATATTATATATGAATGACCTTTTATTACATTCTATTATAATTTGATTAACTTATATCATTACTTTTGATCTCTCTTTAGAAACCCAATACAAATTATACCTCACTGGCTGAGCTAAACCAGGAACTAATTAATATGCTAACTTTTCTTCCTCACATCCCAACCATTCCGAAATACCTCTATTATTTATCTGTTAAAGGCCTTGCCCTCAGCTGTTGAGGTTTTACCATTCCGTAATTATGCAATTGTACAATAACACATCATTAGTCCGCAGAAGGCTACACTCTTAAGCTTGATTGGGACCTTTAAAATAAGCTTTACAAGTAATAAATAAACAGACACACACATATGTATATATATATATATATAATATATATATATATATATATATATATATATATATTATTTATATATATATATATATATATATATATATATATATATATATATATATATATATATATATATATATATATATATATAAATATATATATATATATATATATATATATATATATAATCTGAATATATATATATATATATATATATATATATATATATATATATATATATATATATATATATATATATATATATTATATATATATATATATATATATATATATATATATATATATATATATATGTTGGTAAAGCCAGGTAATAATTTTTTTTTAATACATACGAGGTTGAAAGAAATGGCAATTTCTACCAACCACCATCCCGCATCCAGTGCGCATGCGTGAAGCGGTTACCCCCTTTCTCTCTCCTAGTTTACCCTTCCACCAATAGCAGACTTTTGCCCCCTGTTTTCCGCCTCCTCTGATCCTCCACCCTCTATATATACCCTTCCTGTTTACCTTTTATATCATTCCTTCCTTACTTGATAATGCTGGTTGTCCAGTGAAACGCGTCGTATATCCTGTATCTTCATGTACTTTAATGTAACCCTGTACCACTATGAATTTTGCTCATCTCCTTCATCTACTTCCTGCCACCCAGCGAAAACTAATCAGAGACCTGGAAACTTTGAATAATACAATTTCCAACGCAGAAATTGCTATTTCTTTCAACCTCGTATGTATTAAAGAGAATATATATATATATATATATATATATATATATATATATATATATATATGCTGTATATACAAGTATTTAGTTTTTTCTACTGTATATATAGTCTCTCTCTATCTCTCTCTCTCAGCCAAGGTGTTGCAGGTGTGACCTTCGTTGGTGAGATGATATTCTTCCATCCTTCCCGTCCTCTCTCTCTCTCTCTCTCTCTCTCTCTCTCTCTCTCTCTCTCTCTCTCTCTCTCTCTCTCTCTCACACATAAATAGAGCCCAACTATACTAAAATGTATTCCAGCTTTTCATTGGGACATTTAATGTTAAAACTTAAGGTATAGCTTGAGTTGTGAAAGTGTTAAACAACATATGGCCCCTCTTGTACGTACATTCTGAGTGTGTGTGTGTGTGTCTTTGAGTGTGTATGAGTGTGTGTGTGTGTGTTTGAGTGTGTATGTATATGTGTGTGTGTGAATTAGTAGGGGGTGTGAAAGTCGGTGTGTATGAGCGTGAATGTGTCTGTAAAAGTGTCTAGCAGAGGACTTACATAAGAAACATCATAAACACGTTATATAAGTACTCCATGCAAACTCCATGAAACGTATAATTACATATGCAAATAGTATACACGCTGATCACTTCGGGTTAAACAGGTATCATGTACAAACATTCTGTAACTTTTTTCAGCAATTCTAGTCAGGCAGTTTCTAGATTAAAATTATCCAGAAAACTATATAATATAAAACTATATATCAGGGTGCAAGGTGGCAGTGCATGAAAAGCATAATCAGAACACGTTCTTTGATCTCAATGTTGAGTTAAAGCAGGAGTGAGTGATGTCCCCATGGTTGTTCAGTATATACAGTATGTGAAAGGATTCGTGAAAGCACTGCAAAGAAGATCAGTGATTGTTGGAGTAGCCTACCCCTGGTAAGGAAAGGGAGCGAGTGGAAGTTGCCTGAGCTACTGTTTGTTGAGGTTACAGTTCTGATGAGTGATGATGAGTACGAGTTGCAGTGTTTGGTAAATAAGTTTGGTACTGTGTATGAGAACGAAAGCTGAATGTTAATGCAATCGAGAGTAAGGTTATGGTGATTGAGAGGAATGTGATCACTGTGAAGTGAGGCTTAACCCTCTCCGACATATGACGCGATTTTGAGCCTATTGGGGATACTTTAAAGCCTTTGTTACCATCAGGGGTATTGAGAAACATTTAGTTTAGTTACTTGAACCTCTGCAGTTTTCTTTGAGTTAGCTATGGGCAGAAAACTAATTTTGGAGAATTAATTATAAGAGTGAGAGAACTCTATTTCTTATTGCGAATCTGGCAACCTCTGCGTCATAAATGCGTGAAAGGGTTAATGGTCAGATAATGGATATTGTCAGCTCATTTAAGTTGTTGGCCAATGTGATGAGTATACAGTAGATGGGAGCTTGAAGGATGAAGTGTGAGAGAGGGTGCAACAGGGGAGCAGAGTTGTAGTTATACAGTTGATAGTGTGGTGATCTTGACATTGACATACAGGAGGGAAGCATGGACGTTGTTGGAGAAACATGAATACAATGTGAGAGGGCTGGAAATGAGATACTTCAAAAGTGCATGTGGGATCACATGGAGAGATAGGCAGATAAATGAGGAAGTACGAAATAATAAAATAAAAATTATTTGCGAATATTGCCTATGTCTGTAGTAAGGCTGCAGGTGAACCCCGCAAGCTACAGAGCTCGTTCTGGTGTCATTTGAAAGCTAATTTCTTCTATTTTTACGGCTGCAAACACTTTATTTCATTCAGACACTCGCTTAAGCAATCAGGAATGCCTGAATGGGAAATATAGCGGGAAAATGCCCGCACTGATTTTGTTTACGGCGCTGCGAAGATAAATTATGGTTTATGATTACAAGTGTGAACCTCTATGGTGCTTCAGTCAGATGAGGTATATCGAAATTTTAAACGATTTTTCATTAATTATGTTACTAGATCATTCACGCTGCGTGAATATGGTTCTCCGAAAACCCTTATAATTTGTGTGAATTCTAAAGAGGTGACCTTAACTTGACACAGGTTAGATTAGATTAATTCAGGCTATCATTGGTCAAGTTTGGTTAGATTTGGCCAGGTTATGCTAGGTTAGGTTAGGTTAGGTTAGGTTAGGTTAGGTTAATTTAGTAAAGGTTAGGTTAGGTAAGGTTTGTTTAGGTGTTACAGCAGTTTAGTTAAGGTAACGTTAGGCTATATTAGGTCAGCTTGGCATACTATAATATATCTTAGGTTAGGTTAAGTTACAGTAGGCCAGGGTTAGTTTAGTTAAGGTGAGGTCATGCTATGTTAAGTTAGCTTAGAATATTATATTATATGTTAGGATAAATTAGGTTAGGTAAGCTTAAGCCAGGTTACCTTATGTTAGGTTAGGTTAACCCTTTCAGTAGATGAGGACGCTATAATTCCTTCTATTATAGCTACATTTAGACGATTTTATACAGTTCAGGAGAGTATTTTGAAAGTCAAGGGGTTAATCGAGATAAGCTATACCCCTTTGATCCCGAGAGAGCCATCCAAAACCGAATAAAAGCGTCTAATGTCAGCTAGAATACAATGAAACACAAAACAGTCTAATGCGAAAAGGGTTAGGTTACATTTATCGTCTTGTTAAGGGGAGGTTTATATATTTTTTTGATCTGGACCAACCTTCTCCCTCATGTTTAGCCCCATTACTTTTTAAATGTTATGATGTTTTCCCCATTATTTTGGCGATTGTAAGACCTTTTGCTCCATTTCTTTGTCAATATTTAGACCTTTCGTGTCAGTTAGATGCCGATTTATTCCTGGCTAGCGATAGCAAGACTATAATTTAGGAGGAACCGGGCTTCCGCCAGGACATTGTAAAACATTTACAAATTTATCTCAAAGGGGGGTCATGGGGTGTTTGTTTAACCCGGGAACGGCGAGGAGACTCTTAAGAGGTTTTGGTGGTGGAAGGCGGCGGGACTATTAACCCTTGTCGGACGGAAACATTTGTTACTTTTACGTCCCGTGTGGCGGGCATATTTACCCTAAACGAGCATCATTCCATGCTCTTTCTCATGCATAAACAAGAGCCAGAGCGTAATACAATTATGTATCCGTGAAAGGGCGATAATAGAGCTTTCCAATGACACCTGAATCATCCTTGTATGACAGCAGGTTCGCTTGCAACTGTTGCAACGCGAGTACAAAAACCCTAAAATACGGTAATTTCCCGAGATTTTACCCTATCTAGAGAGACGAGGGATATGTACACATGATGTAGTGATATCAGTGGCGGGACTAGGCCCACGCTGAACGGTCAGAGACCGCCTGCAGTCCTCCCACCCCGTGGACTCTCTCTCATAATGCCGGTAATGTGCGCAACATCCCTTGCTACTTAAGTCGTCAGCCGCTCTTTGGGTCTAGGTTCTCTAAGCCAACTTAAGTCGTTAGCCGCTCTTTGAGGGTTAAGATCCAAGGCCTAAAAAATGCCTTTTAAAAGATCCCAGTAGCACTCAAAACAAAGGAATATGTGATTAAGTGAGATAATTCCCCTCCATACCTCCTATCATTCCTCCAAATGTGTCAAAACCCCCTCCTTACCCCTTCTCCTTCAATTATCACCTATTTTTCCTCTTATTCCCTTGTTTATCAGTTTAGTTATCGCGCCAATATCTCCAACCCGGTTCCAAGGTCGTCTACTGCGCATATCGAGAGTGTGGGAAGAGAAAGAAAGCAAGACTGAGGGCTCAGTCTGCCTTCAGGCCTCAGAGAGGGAGGGTATACATCGCGTTCTTCTCTCATCTCATGACTGGAGGGTCGGCAATAATTTATCTTTTTCACACCCCAAATACTATTCCCACTTGTTTTATTGCTGTTACATGTTAATATCTTCATATTAAATGTAAAATAGGCGCATATGAATAAGTAATAACGACATTTATGGTAAAATTACGATTTTAGGCGGGAATGAAGCCAAATATCCTCGCTTGGCGGGAGGGTTTGAACTACCAATAGCTCGCGCTTCCCGGGTTAAGCTTTAGAGGTCTAGGGAGGAACAAAAGTACTGAACCCCCACAGTACCTGTGACATTCTTTTATTATATTCTGGCAGCTATTGGACGATTTTATTCAGTTTAAAAAGGGCCTCTAGCAACTAACATGCCTTGGACTATCTCACATAACCTTTTTTACTACCACAGATCTTTCTTAAGCTGCACATAATACATAATCGTCTAAACATAGCTAGAATCAAATAAAGAAAGAAGTCGTCAGTACAGTAAGGGTTAACAAAAGACGTCAACGGTACAGTAAGGGTTAACAAAAGACGTCAACGGTACAGTAAGGGTTAACAAAAAGTACCTTGAGCTTGTAATTCACACAACTCGGCTTTCTTCTGGCTTACGTCCGATTTTAAGGGGGTAGGGCTTGGTTTTTGGTCTATATATTAATTTATTAATTTATTTTTGAGTTTCCTCGCTAGACCTCCATCAAGCTTAAAACAAAAAACACCCCGTAGACCCCCTTTCAAGATAAATTTGTATATTTTTCGGTAGACATTTTTTCCGGCCGAAGGCCGGTTCCTTCTAATATTAGAGGCTCACTTTCGCTCCCCCGAAATAACTCGACACCTTAGGGGCACGAGAGTTCTTAAAATTGACAACGAAATGGGGCGAAAGGTGTTAAAATCTTCAAACTAACGGAACGAGCGTCTTAAAACCTCAAAACTAATATGCTAAAGATGAGGGAGAAGGGGGTCCAGAAAAAGCGAGTACTACCCCCTTAAAGGTTGAGCAACAACCTTGATACGAAAATGTTTAAAGTTCCAGCCAGACATAAAAACATATAATACGTCTGTCAAGCTTACCACAGATAATCAACAACACACACACTAAGACTTTCACACGCCTTACTCATTCATACACACAGCTTACTCATTCACATACACATATATATGTTCCGGCACACACCCACACTCACACATACACTCCGACACACACTCCGGCACACACACACACAAGCGTTCCGACACACACACAGACACACAGGCTCCGACACACACACTCCAACACACCACACACACACAGACTCCGACACTCACACATACACTCCGACACACACACACACACAGACTCCGACACACACACACACACACAGGCTCCGACACACACACTCCAACACACCACACACACAGACTCCGACATACACACACACACACATCACTCCGACACACACACACACACTCCGACACACACACACACCCACTCCGACACACATACACACACTCCGACACACACCCACACACTCCGACACACACACACACACTCCGACACACACACACACACACACACACTCCGACACACACACACTCCGACACACACACACACACACTCCGACACACACACACTCCGACACACACACTCCGACACACACACACACACACTCCGACACACACACACACACACACACACACACTCCGACACACATACACACACACACACACTCCGACACACACACACACGTACACACCAACATAAACATAACAAGAGGGGTTGAATGTTGATGAAAATGTTTCCAACTCTTAACGGGATATTTTTAGTTGGCTCCCTAGCCCTCCAATAAAGGGCCGGTTTACTGGACCATTTTCTCTCTTATGTCTAGCCCCATTAGGTTTCAGATGTTAAGGTGTTTGCTCCATTAGTTAGTCGATTTTAAGACCTTTCGCCCCATTTCTTCGTCAATATTTAGACCTTTCGTGCTATTTAGGTGTCGATTGTTTCCCTGGCGAACGATAGTGAGCCTGTAATGTTGGAAGAATCGGCCTTCGGCCAGGACATTTTTCTATCGAAAAATGTACAAATTAATCTAAAAGGGGGATCTAATGGATGTTTTTTTTTTTAATTTGATGGAGGTCTAGGGAGGAAACTAGAAAAATAATGAATACATGCAAAAATCGCCCAATAAGTGAATCATCTCCCCTTAAAGAAATACTCCAGACCTTCCTTAATTTAACCTTTTTACTTAAGGGGGTATAGTGCTTTTGTTTGGTTTTGGTCTATATATATATATATATATATATATATATATATATATATATATATATATATATATATATATATATATATATATATATTAAGGGGAGGCAGACCGTTTTTCTGGCCCTCCTTCTCCCTAATGTTTAGTACCACTAGTTTTGAAATTATAAGACGTTCGGCCCATTAGTTTGGTGATTTTAACACCTTTCCCCCCATTTCGTTGTCAATTTTAAGACCTTCCGTGCTATTTAGGTATCGAATATTTCCTGGCGAGCGAAAGCGAGCCTGCAATTTTAAGAGGAACCGGCGTTCGGCCGGGAAATTTTTCTACCGAAAAATGTACAAATTTATCTTGAAGGGTGGTCTAGGGGGTGTTTTTCTAAGATTGATGGAGGTCTAGGGAGGAAACTAAAAATATATATAAATTAATAAATTAATAGACCAAACAAACGGTCTGCCTCCCCTTCATTTACTTTATAGTATCCTAGCTAGACCTTCATCAAACTTAAAACAACACTCCCGAGACCCCCTTTCAAGATGAATTTGTACATTTTTCGGTAGAAAAATGTTCCAGTCGAAGGCCTGTTCCTCCTAGAATTACTGGATCACTATTGCTCGCCAGGAAAAGGTCGACGCCTAAATGGCACGATAGGTTTTTAAATTTACAGTGAAATTGAGAGAAAGGTCTTATAATCGCCAAACTAATGGACCGAACGTCTTAAAACCTCAAAGGTAGTGGGACTAAGCATGTGAGAGAAAACACAACTCCCTTCCTCTTAACCGCAGCAGTAACAATAAAAGCTACCAAGGCTATGATACACACCGAGTACCTCCACTGGACTCTCTCACTAAGGGAGCCCACCTAGCTTTTTTTTTTTATCTTTCTCTCCCTCTATCTTTGGCTTGTATTCATTCGGCCCCATTCAGCCTACTGTTTTAAGACGTTTAGCCCCACACAGGTGTCAATATTTTCCTGGCGAGCGGTAGCGAGCCAGCATATATATATTTTTGTTTTGACAGCAAGCTAAATTTGTACATTTTTCGATAGAAAAATGTCTCGAAGCCGGATTTCTCCATACAATGCTGGCTCACTATCGCTCGCTAGTTAGACATCGACACCTGGATACGTCTTAAAACAGTTGGCTGAATGGGGCCGAATGGATACAAGCCAGGGAAAGATAGAAAAGGAGAGAAAAAAAAAAAAAAAAAACGCGGTCCAACAAGTCAGTAAGAATAACAGCTACCGAGGCTATAATTATGTGATACACACACAAAGTACCTCCCCGAGACTCTCACTCTCACACTAACCTGAGGCGAGGGCTGGGCGGGGATTCAAGTTCACTTTCCATGACCGTATAGCAGGTATAATCGGCAACAGTTACACCTGATCCGGAGGGTGACTTGCTATTTTTCTCCCTTTTTCTCTCTTTCTCTGGGTTGTATCCATTCTGCCCCATTCAGCCTACTGTTTTAAGACGTTTATCCCAATCCAGGTGTTATTTCTTCCTGGCGAGCGATAGCGAGCCACCATTGTATGGAGAAATCCGGCTTCGCCGGAGAATTTTGTCTATCGAAAAATGTACAAATTTAGCGTGCTGACAAAAAATATATATATATATGCTGGCTCGCTACCGCTCGCCAGGAAAATATTGACACCTGGATGGGGGTAAACGTCTTAAACAGTAGGCTGAATGGGGCCGAATGGATACAAGCCAAAGAGAGAGGGAGAGAGAAAAAAAGCGAGGTGGGCCCCCTTAACTTCTCATCAGGGCTACACTTCATATCAGCCCGGATATCCCCTTAACTCACTCTTTCATTATTGAGGGAGCCCACCTCGCATTTTTTTTTTCTTTCTCTCCCTCTCTCTTTGGCTTGTATCCTTTCGGACCCATTCAGCCTACTGGTTTAAGACGTTTACCCTCATCAAGGTGTCAATATTTTCCTGGCGAGCGGTAGCGAGCCAGCATATATATATATATTTTTGACAGCAAGCTAAATGTGTACATTTTTCGATAGAACAATGTCTCCGGCGAAGCTGGATTTCTCCATACAATGCTGACTCGCTATCGTAGGCCAGGAAGAAATCGACACCTGGCTGGGGATAAACGTCTTAAAACAGTTGGCTGAATGGGGCCGAATGGATACAAGCCAGGGAAAGAGAGGAAAAGAGAGAAAGACAAACAAATACGGTGACCCCCCTTAAACCAAGTCGGCCTTCAAGAGACATATTCAGTCGGCCCTTACTTATTCAGTCATACTCTCATTAACATAAGTTCTCATACTCATATTAAGGAGTCCTCACATATACACTAGACACTCACTTTACTTACCTATATCTCATAATAACTACGAAGCTATAACTATATATACATATAAACAGTATTTTATATCTTAAATATATCGAGGGCATATAACCAAAACTGCTGGTATTATAACTTGTATATTAACCTAACTTATCATATTACAGGTATATACAATTTATTGAGAACTGTAGTATTTTAACTTCATTGATTTATGCACCTATTATGTAATATAACATTAACAAATATATTACAATACCTATATAGGGGTTTACTACTATGGACATTTAAATTACCATGTTTATACCTTCTGAAAAGCGTTATTGTTTTTACAAAACATGCTTTTTGCGATCATATGTAAGGAGGCAAAACGGATTGAATTACAAACCAATGTACACGACACTTTATTAGCCAAGCCGCCAGGTCTCCCACCAGACTATAGGCCGACCTTGGGCTGGGTAACCTTCTGTACAGGTGACTATAACCACTCAGCCAATGAGAGACCCTCGATCCACGCAAGTCTTCACAATTCATAGAACCAGTTTTTACCCTACCCATCCCTCTCATCCTACCCATCCCTCTCATCCTCATCCTACCCATCCCTGTCATCGTCACCCTACCCATCCCTGTCATCCTACCCATCCCTGTCATCCTACCCATCCCTGTCATCCTACCCATCCCTGTCACCCTACCCATCCCTGTCATCCTCACCCTACCAATCCCTGTCACCCTACCCATCCCTGTCATCCCACCCATCCCTGTCACCCTACCCATCCCTGTGATCCTACCCATCCCTGTCACCCTACCCATCCCTGTCACCCTACCCATCCCTGTCATCCTACCCATCCCTGTCACTCTACCCCTCCCTGTCACCCTACCCATCCCTGTCACCCTACCCATCCCTGTCATCCTACCCATCCCTGTCATCTTACCCATCCCTGACATCCTACCCATCCCCGTCACCCTACCCATCCCTGTCATCCTACCCCTCCCTGTCATCCCCCCCCTCCCCCTCACCCTACCCATCCCTGTCATCCTACACATCCCTGTCATCCTACCCATCCCTGTCATCATACCCATCCCCGTCACCCTACCCATTCGTCATCCTACCCATCCCTGTCATCCCACCCATCGCTCTCACCCTACCCTTCCCTGTCATCCTACCCATCCCTGTCACCCTACACATCCCTGTCATCCTACCCCTCCCTGTCATCCTAACCATCCCTGTCACCCAACCTATCCCTGTCACCCTACCCATCCCTGTCACCCTACACATCCCTGTCATCCTACCCATCCCTGTCACCCTACCCATCCCTATCAGCCTACCCATCCCTATCACCCTACCCTTCCCTGTCATCCTACCCATCCCTGTCATCCTACCCATCCCTGTCACCCTACCCATCCCTCTCATCCTACCCATCCCTGTTACCCTACCCATCCCTGTCATCCTACCCATCCCTGTCATCCTACCCATCCCTGTCATCCTACCCATCCCTGTCACCCTACCCTTCCCTATCACCCAACCCCTCTCTGTCACCCTACCCTTCCCTGTCATCCTACCCATCTCTGTCATCCTACCCCTCCCTGTTACCCTACCCATCCATGTCATCCTACCCATCCCTGTCATCTTTCCCATCCCTGTTATCCTCACCCTACCCATCCCTGTTACCCTACCTACCCATCCCTGTTACCCTACCCATCCCTGTCATCCCACCCATCCCTGTTACGCTACCCCTCCCTGTCACCCTACCCATCCCTGTCACCCTACCCCTCCCTGTCATCCTACCCATCCCTGTCATCCAACCCATCCCTGTCATCCCACCCATCCCTGTCATCCTACCCAACCCTGTCACCCTACTCATCCCTCTCACCTACCCATCCCTTTCATCCTACCCATCCCTGTCATTCTACCTATCCCTGTCACCCTACCCATCCTTCCCCATCCCTGTCATCCTACCCATCCCTCTCATCCTACCCCTCCCTGGCATTCTACCCATCCCTGTCATCCTACCCCTCCCTGTCACCCTACCCATCCCTGTTATCCTACCCATCCCTGTCACCCTACCCATACCTGTCACCCTACCCATCCCTGTCATCCTACCCATCCCTGTTATCCTACCCATCCCTGTCACCCTACCCATCCCTGTCACCCTACCCATCCCTCTTATCCTACCCATCCCTGTCATCCTACCCATCCCCCTTATTCTACCCCTCCCTCTCATCCCTGTCATTCTACCCATCCCTGTCATCCTACCCATCCCTGTCACCCTACCCATCCCTGTCATCCTACCCTTCCCTCTCTCCCTACCCATCCCTATCACCCTACCTATCCCTGTCACCCTACCCATCCCTAACATCCTCACCCTACCCATCCCTGTCACCCTACCCATCCCTGTCATCCTTCCCATCCCTATCATCCTTACCATATCCCTGTCATCCTATCCATCCCTGTCACCCTACCCATCCCTGTCATCCTCACCCTACCCATCCCTGTCACCCTACCCATCCCTGTCATCCTTCCCATCCCTGTCATCCTTACCATATCCCTGTCATCATACCCATCACTGTCACCCTACCCATCCCTGTCATCCTACCCATCCCTGTCTCCCTACCCGTCCCTGTCACCCTACCTATCCCTGTCACCCTACCCATCCCTAACATCCTCACCCTACCCATCCCTGTCACCCTACCCATCCCTGTCATCCTGCCCATCCCTGTCGTCCTTCCCATCCCTGTCACCCTGTTCATCCCTGTCACCCTTCCCATCCCTGTCACCCTACCCATCCCTGTCATCCTACCCATCCCTGTAACCCAACCCCTCCCTGTCACCCTACCCGTCCCTGTCACCCTACCCATCCCTATCATCCTACCCATCCCTGTCACCCTACCCATCCCTGTCATCCTACCCATCCCTGTCACCCTACCCATCCCTGTCATCCTACCCATCCTTGTCATCCTACCCATCCCTGTCATCCTACCCCTCCCTTTCACCCTACCAATCCCTGTCATCCTACCCATCCCTGTCATCCAACCCATTCCTGTCATCCTACCCATCCCTGTCATCCTACCCATCCTTGTCACCCTACCGATCCCTGTCATCCTACCCATCCCTGTCACCCTACCCATCCCTGTCATCCTACCCATCCCTGTCACCCTACCAATCCCTGTCACCCTACCTATTCCTGTCATCCTACCCATCCCTGTCATCCTACCCATCCCTGTCATCCTACCCATCCCTGTCATCCCACCCATCCCAGTCACCCTACCCATCCCTGTCACCCTACCTATCCCTGTCACCCTACCCATCCCTGTCATCCTACCCATCCCTGTCATCGTACCCATCCCTGTCATCCTACCCATCCCTGTCACCCTACCCATCCCTGTCATCCTACCCCTCCCTGTCACCCTACCCATCCCTATCACCCTACCAATCCCAATCACCCTACCCATCCCTGTCACCCTACCCTTCCCTGTCATCCTACCCATCCCTGTCATCCTACCGATCCCTGTCACCCTACCCATCCCTCTCATCCAACCCATCCCTGTTACCCTACCCATCCCTGTCATCCTACCCATCCCTGTCATCCTACCCATCCCTGTCACCCTACCCATCCCTATCACCCAACCCATCCCTGTCACCCTACCCTTCCCTGTCATCCTACCCATCCCTGTCATCCTACCCATCCCTGTTACCCTACCCATCCCTGTCATCCTACCCATCCCTGTTATCCTCACCCTACCCATCCCTGTTACCCTACCCATCCCTGTCATCCCACCCATCCCTGTTACCCTACCATCCCTGTCACCCTACCCATCCCTGTCACCCTACCCTTCCCTGTCATCCTACCCATCCCTGTCACCCTACCATTCCCTGTCACCCTACCCATCCCTGTCATCCTACCAATCCCTGCCATCCTACCCATCCCTGTCATCCTACCCTCCCGCCCATCCCAGTCACCCTACCCATCCCTGTCACCCTACCTATCCCTGTTACCCTACCCATCCCTGTCATCCTACCCATCCCTGTCATCTACCCATCCCTGTCCTACCCATCCCTGTCACCCTACCCATCCCTGTCATCCCATCCCCACCCCCCCTGTCCCCTACCCATCCCTGTCACCCTACCCATCCCTGTCATCCTACCCATCCCTGTCATCCCTACCCATCCCTGTCATCCTACCCATCCCTGTCACCCCATCCCATTGTCATCCTACCCATCCCTGTCATCCCACCCATCCGCTCTCACCCTACCCTTCCCTGTCATCCCACCCTTCCCTGTTACCCTACCCATCCCTGTCACCCTACCCATCCCTGTCATCCTACCCATCCCTGTCATCCTAACCATCCCTGACCCAACCCATCCCTGTCACCCTACCCATCCCTGTCATCCTACCCATCCCTGTCATCCTATCCATCCCTGTCATTCTACCCTAACCCTGTCACCCTACCCATCCCTGTCACCCTACCCTCCCTGTCACCCTACCCATCCCCGTCATCCTACCCATCCCTGTCATCCTACCCACCCCTGTCTTCCTACCTATCCCTATCATCCTACCCATCCCTGTCACCCTACCCATCCCTGTCACCCTACCCATCCCTGTCACCCTACCCATCCCTGTCATCCTACCCATCCCTGCACCCTACCCATCCCTGTCACCCTACCCTTCCCTATCACCCAACCCCTCTCTGTCACCCTACCCTTCCCTGTCATCCTACCCATCTCTGTCATCCTACCCCTCCCTGTTACCCTACCCATCCATGTCATCCTACCCATCCCTGTCATCTTTCCCATCCCTGTTATCCTCACCCTACCCATCCCTGTTACCCTACCCATCCCTGTTACCCTACCAATCCCTGTCATCCCACCCATCCCTGTTACCCTACCCATCCCTGTCACCCTACCCATCCCTGTCACCCTACCCCTCCCTGTCATCCTACCCATCCCTGTCATCCAACCCATCCCTGTCATCCCACCCATCCCTGTCATCCTACCCAACCCTGTCACCCTACTCATCCCTCTCACCTACCCATCCCTTTCATCCTACCCATCCCTGTCATTCTACCTATCCCTGTCACCCTACCCATCCTTCCCCATCCCTGTCATCCTACCCATCCCTCTCATCCTACCCCTCCCTGGCATTCTACCCATCCCTGTCATCCTACCCCTCCCTGTCACCCTACCCATCCCTGTTATCCTACCCATCCCTGTCACCCTACCCATACCTGTCACCCTACCCATCCCTGTCATCCTACCCATCCCTGTTATCCTACCCATCCCTGTCACCCTACCCATCCCTGTCACCCTACCCATCCCTCTTATCCTACCCATCCCTGTCATCCTACCCATCCCCCTTATTCTACCCCTCCCTCTCATCCCTGTCATTCTACCCATCCCTGTCATCCTACCCATCCCTGTCACCCTACCCATCCCTGTCATCCTACCCTTCCCTCTCTCCCTACCCATCCCTATCACCCTACCTATCCCTGTCACCCTACCCATCCCTAACATCGTCACCCTACCCATCCCTGTCACCCTACCCATCCCTGTCATCCTTCCCATCCATATCATCCTTACCATATCCCTGTCATCCTATCCATCCCTGTCACCCTACCCATCCCTGTCATCCTCACCCTACCCATCCCTGTCACCCTACCCATCCCTGTCATCCTTCCCATCCCTGTCATCCTTACCATATCCCTGTCATCATACCCATCACTGTCACCCTACCCATCCCTGTCATCCTACCCATCCCCTCCCTACCCGTCCCTGTCACCCTACCTATCCCTGTCACCCTACCCATCCCTAACATCCTCACCCTACC
Organism: Paralithodes platypus; assembly: GCA_032716605.1. NCBI lineage: Eukaryota > Metazoa > Arthropoda > Malacostraca > Decapoda > Lithodidae > Paralithodes > Paralithodes platypus. Next base: position 12,937,872 of record CM064573.1, on the reverse strand, counting down.
CATCCCTGTCACCCTACCCATCCCTGTCATCCTGCCCATCCCTGTCGTCCTTCCCATCCCTGTCACCCTGTTCATCCCTGTCACCCTTCCCATCCCTGTCACCCTACCCATCCCTGTCATCCTACCCATCCCTGTAACCCAACCCATCCCTGTCACCCTACCCATCCCTGTCACCCTACCCATCCCTATCATCCTACCCATCCCTGTCACCCTACCCATCCCTGTCATCCTACCCATCCCTGTCACCCTACCCATCCCTGTCATCCTACCCATCCTTGTCATCCTACCCATCCCTGTCATCCTACCCCTCCCTTTCACCCTACCCATCCCTGTCATCCTACCCATCCCTGTCATCCAACCCATTCCTGTCATCCTACCCATCCCTGTCATCCTACCCATCCTTGTCACCCTACCAATCCCTGTCATCCTACCCATCCCTGTCACCCTACCCATCCCTGTCATCCTACCCATCCCTGTCACCCTACCAATCCCTGTCACCCTACCCATTCCTGTCATCCTACCCATCCCTGTCATCCTACCCATCCCTGTCATCCTACCCATCCCTGTCATCCCACCCATCCCAGTCACCCTACCCATCCCTGTCACCCTACCTATCCCTGTCACCCTACCCATCCCTGTCATCCTACCCATCCCTGTCATCGTACCCATCCCTGTCATCCTACCCATCCCTGTCACCCTACCCATCCCTGTCATCCTACCCCTCCCTGTCACCCTACCCATCCCTATCACCCTACCAATCCCAATCACCCTACCCATCCCTGTCACCCTACCCTTCCCTGTCATCCTACCCATCCCTGTCATCCTACCGATCCCTGTCACCCTACCCATCCCTCTCATCCAACCCATCCCTGTTACCCTACCCATCCCTGTCATCCTACCCATCCCTGTCATCCTACCCATCCCTGTCACCCTACCCATCCCTATCACCCAACCAATCCCTGTCACCCTACCCTTCCCTGTCATCCTACCCATCCCTGTCATCCTACCCATCCCTGTTACCCTACCCATCCCTGTCATCCTACCCCTCCCTGTTATCCTCACCCTACCCATCCCTGTTACCCTACCCATCCCTGTCATCCCACCCATCCCTGTTACCCTACCCATCCCTGTCACCCTACCCATCCCTGTCACCCTACCCTTCCCTGTCATCCTACCCATCCCTGTCACCCTACCATTCCCTGTCACCCTACCCATCCCTGTCATCCTACCAATCCCTGTCATCCTACCCATCCCTGTCATCCTACCCATCCCGCCCATCCCAGTCACCCTACCCATCCCTGTCACCCTACCTATCCCTGTTACCCTACCCATCCCTGTCATCCTACCCATCCCTGTCATCGTACCCATCCCTGTCACCCTACCCATCCCTGTCATCTTACCCATCCCTGTCACCCTACCCATCCCTATCACCCAACCCCTCCCTGTCACCCTACCCTTCCTTGTCATCCTACCCATCCCTGTCATCCTACCCATCCCTGCCACCCTAAACATCCCTCTCATCCTACCCAGCCCTGTTACCCTACCCATCCCTGTCATCCTACCCATCCCTGTCATCCTACCCATCCCTGTCACCCTACCCATCCCTATCAACCAACCCATCCCTGTCACCCTACCCTTCCCTGTCATCCTACCCATCCCTGTCATCCTACCCATCCCTGTTACCCTACCCATCCCTGTCATCCTACCCATCCCTGTTATCCTCACCCTACCCATCCCTGTTACCCTACCCATCCCTGTCATCCCACCCTTCCCTGTTACCCTACCCATCCCTGTCACCCTACCCATCCCTGTCATCCTACCCATCCCTGTCATCCCACCCATCCCTGTTACCCTACCCATCCCTGTCACCCTACCCATCCCTGTCATCCTACCCATCCCTGTCACCCTATCCATCCCTGTCATTCTACCTAACCCTGTCATTCTACCTATCCCTGTCACCCTACCCCTCCCTGTCACCCTACCCATCCCCGTCATCCTACCCATCCCTGTCATCCTACCCACCCCTGTCTTCCTACCTATCCCTATCATCCTACCCATCCCTGTCACCCTACCCATCCCTGTCACCCTACCCATCCCTGTCACCCTACCCATCCCTGTCATCCTACCCATCCCTGCACCCTACCCATCCCTGTCATCCTACCCATCCCTGTCATCCTACCCATCCCTGTCACCCTACCCATCCCTGTCATCCTACCCATCCCTGTCACCCTACCCATCCCTGTCACCCTACCCATCCCTGTCATCCTAGCCATCCATGTTATCCTACCCATCCCTGTCACCCTACCCATCCCTGTCATCCTACCCCTCACTCTCACCCTACCCATCCCTGTCACCCTACCAATCCGTCATCCTACCCATCCCTGTCATCCTACCCATCACTGTCATCTTACCCATCCCTGTCACCCTACCTATCCCTGTCATCCTACCCATCCCTGTTAACCTACCCATCCCTGTCATCCTACCCATCCCTGTCACCTTACCCATCCCTGTCATCCTACCCATCCCAGTCACCCTACCCATCCCTGTCATCCTACCCATCCCTGTGACCCTACCCATCCCTGTGACCCTATCCATTGCTGTCACCCTACCCATCCCTGTCATCCTACCCATCCCTGTCACCCTACCCATCCCTGTCATCCTACCCATCCCTGTGACCCTATCTATCCCTGTCATCCTACCCATCCCTGTCATCCTACCCATCCCTGTCACCCTACCCATCCCTGTCATCCTACCCATCCCTGTGACCCTATCCATCCCTGTCACCCTACCCATCCCTGTCACCCTACCCATCCCTGTCATCCTACCCATCCCTGTCACCTTACCCATCCCTGTCAACCTACCCATCCCAGTCACCCTACCCATCCCTGTCATCCTACCCATCCCTCTGACCCTACCCATCCCTGTGACCCTATCAATCGCTGTCACCCTACCCATCCCTGTCATCCTACCCATCCCTGTCATCCTACCCATCCCTGTCATCCTACCCATCCCTGTCACCCTACCCATTTGCTAATGATAGATTAAAATCCTCACAAAATGACGAAGAACGGGTGAAATTTGTAGAGCTACGACGCAAAGCCAAACAGTTAATTAAGGAAAGTAAAAAGACCCTGGAGTTACATGTTGCGAATCAAAGTAAAACAAACCCGAAAGAATTCTATAGTTATATCAGAAAGAAAAAAGTAGTTACTTCAACTGTTGGACCGTTAGTCGATGAAAATGGAGAATACACCAAAGACGAAGTACAAATGAGTAATGCCCTCAATACCTTCTTTGCATCAGTTTTTACAACCGAAGACCTCAGTGATATCCATACACCATCGCCGATTCAGATTTATAATTCAGATGTTCTAAGCAATATCACCGTTACAGAGAGAGAAGTATTGAATTGTTTAGATAAACTCAAGGTAAATAAAACGCCTGGACCTGATACAATCTCGCCTAGAGTTCTAAAGGAAGCTAAGGATGAGCTCTCCAAACCACTGACATTGCTATTCAATGAATCCTTGCAGTCTGGGACTATGCCTGATCAGTGGAAGCTAGCCAACATAACACCGATATTAAAAAAGGCAGCAAATCCCTACCCAGTAACTATCGTCCAATTAGCTTAACCTCAATTGTATGTAAAATGCTAGAAACGGTCATAAGAGACAGACTCGTAAATCACTTAGAGGCAAATAACTTACTTAAAGATACTCAAAACGGCTTTCGTAAAAAACGTTCCTGTTTAACAAACCTCTTAGACTTCTTCCACGATATCCTCAACCTCTACGATGAGAGTAAAGCTGTAGATATTATATACCTTGATTTTCAAAAGGCCATTGACAAAGTTCCCCACAAACGTTTACTGCTAAAACTAAAAGCGCATGGAATACAAGATGGTTTGTTGAAATGGATAGAAAATTGGCTCAGCGACAGAAAGCAAAGAGTAGTCATAAACGGTAAGGCATCTAAATGGACCAATGTAAGTAGCGGGGTACCCCAGGGATCGGTACTAGGACCAATTCTCTTTCTAATTTACATCAACGACATAGATGAGGGTCTCACCTGTACAATCTCAAAATTTGCTGACGATACAAAAATTGCAAATAGCGTACTCTCAAAAGAACAAGATGACGATATGCAACACAATCTAGATAAATTATCACGTTGGGCCCAAATTTGGCAAATGAGTTTCAATGCGGATAAATGTAAAGTACTACATATCGGATACCTAAATGAGAAAGCAAACTATTCGATGAATGGCACTCAGCTTAAGAATGTAAACAGAGAAACCGATCTGGGAGTAACAATATCGAGTAACCTAAAACCGAGTCAACAATGTTCAGAAGTTGTTAAGAAGGCAAACAAAATAATTGGCTTTATATGCAGGTCATTTGAGCATAAATCCAAAGAAGTTATCCTAACCCTTTACAATTCCTTAGTCCGCCCTCTTCTGGAATACTGCGTTCAATCCTGGTGCCCTTATTACCAAAAAGATATAAATAAGCTAGAACGAGTTCAACGTAGATTTACCAAAATGATACCTAGCCTAAAGAACAAACCATACGAAGAGCGAAGAGCGTCTTAGAGAATTAAATATATTTCCTTTAACCCAGCGCAGATTAAGAGGTGACTTAATTCCAGTGTTCAAAATCATCAAAGGCATCGACAATATGAACTGTAGTAAGTACTTCACTATCGACCAATCTAATTACACGCGGGGAAACGGTTGCAAATTATTGGTAAATCTTTTAACTCACACGAATCTAAGAATTTCTTCTTCAATAGAGTTGTCAACTTGTGGAATGGGCTTCCCCGAGACGTTATAGACTGCAGCACCGTTGATTCATTTAAACTCCGCTTAGACAAATATCTCGCATCAAACCCGCGACTGACTGCGTTTGTAAATGAATAACTTTATTTTATCCCCCCCCCCTCAGTTACTAATCCATCTGTCCCCTACTAACTTCCTAATCCTGCCACGGACATTAGTTCTAGGGCAGTAGTTCCCTTTCCAATGTTCCCTTACCCACTCTAAACCACTGTTTGGACACTTGATCCTCAGTGTTTTGGAGGACAAGCAGCCTAGAAGGGTCACTGGATCTGTTGTTGCTTGATTTCCTTTGTACTCCATCCCCGTCACCCTATCCATCCCTGTCACCCTACCCATCCCTGTCACCCTACCTATCCCCGTCACCCTATCCATCCCTGTCACCCTACCCATCCCTGTCATCCTACCCATCCCTGTCATCCTACCCATCCCTGTCACCCTACCCATCCCTGTCATCCTACCCGTCCCTGTCACCCTACCCATCCTTGTCACCCTACCCTTCCCTGTCACCCTACCCATCCCCGTCACCCTATCCATCCCTGTCATCCTACCCATCCCTGTCATCCTACCCATCCCTGTCATCCTACCCATCCCTGTCATCCTACCCATCCCTGTCATCCTACACATCCCTGTCATCCTACCCATCCCTGTCACCCTACCCATCCTTGTCACCCTACCCTTCCCTGTCACCCTACCCATCTCCGTCACCCTATCCATCCCTGTCATCCTACCCATCCCTGTCATCCTACCTATCCTTGTCATCCTACCCATCCCTGTCATCCTACCCATCCCTGTCACCCTATCCATCCCCGTCACCCTATCCATCCCTGTCACCCTATCCATCCCTGTCACCCTACCCATCCCTGTCACCCTATCCATCCCCGTCACCCTATCCATCCCTGTCACCCTATCCATCCCCGTCACCCTATCCATCCCTGTCACCCTACCCCTCAATGTGATAATCTTTATCACTGAGTACACTCTGAAATATCTTGGGTATTAAAAGGATATGAAAAAGGTATATAAGATCTTTGTGTATATTGAGAGTACTTTAACTTTGTAATAGGTATAAGATTGATTTATTACTGCCAATATACCAATGAAAGGACTGATTATTAGGGACACTCTATACACCTTCTTCATACCCATAAATTGTACTGTGTGTTGATATTACTAATAGCTCATTAGTGGAGTTAACACTATCTGGTGCGGCGCCTTGGGGTGATTAATATATTTTGTTTGTTTATGATTGATCCAACCATTGCCCGCCTACACTAAGAAATACGCTTCCCCAGACACCTTCAAGCTAAATATGTACACTTTTAGTTGGTAGACATAACAAGCTTGAATTACGACACTTTACCAACCATACCGCCAGGTCTCCCGCCAGACTACAGATCGACCTTCGACTGGCTAGTGTGAACAAAAAAGAGAACAAAAGAAGAAGAAACAAAAAAAGGGTTATGAGAAGTATAAAGCGTTCATAATAATCTACCTCTTCAATGATATATTGGTATAGGTAGCGCCAACAAACTTGCCAATGATCTCGATCACTGACCTCTTCGTAACTCAAAAGGACCTTGAGCAAACTGGCTGTAAATTTCCACATCTATTTCCTGGTGGACTCTTCCCAACACATAGAAATGTCAGCCCGATTTTTTTTTTTTTTTTTTGAGTTATAAGAAGTTAAGGGATCCAGATTATTGTCAAGTTCGTTGGCGCTACCTATAGTAATTAAACACCCGTAATATACCAATTGTAAAGATTAAATGACCATAAATATATCCAATCATCTTATGTATACCTTACCCATACCTCGTTTTATTTCCTTAATTGTTTACAGTGCAAAAAACACATTTACTAACCAACTGGTACGCATCATGAATGTGTAATATTGGTTTTTGCGCACAATTTCGAGCTCCTTTTTCATTGTTTACACATTTATGATTTGTGTAAGAAATGGGTTCTGTGAAGCGTTAAGGGAGCCCACCTCGTTTTGTTTTCTCTTTCTCCCCTCTCTCTTTGGTTTGTATCCATTCGGCCCCATTCAGTCTACTGTTTTAAGACGCTTACCCCCATCCAGGTGTCAATATTTTCCTGGCGAGCGGTAGCGAGCCAGCATGTATATATTTTTGTTTTGACAGCAAGCTAAATTTGTACATTCTCTGATAGATAAATGTCTCCGGCGAAACCGGATTTCTCCATACAATGCTGGCTCGCTAGGAAGAAATCGACACCTAGATGGGGATAAACGTCTTAAAACAGTTGGCTGAATGGGGTCGAATGGATACAAGCCAGGGAAAGAGAGAAAAGGAGAGAGAGATTAAAAAATAAAAAAAAACGGTGACCCCCCTTAAGAAAAGACCACCAAATGAACCCTTCTAGGACTTGAAGTAGATAGTACTATAGTCTAGTCATTATAATTAGGCCAAACATCATGACCAGTAACCTCGATAACTTCAAAAGGACCAGAGTAATCGAACTAATGTGTCGATTATTTGGGAAGTCAGCCAGAGAATAGGCGTGTAAATTAACAACCTATTTGCTCTAGCCCTTTTTGAGTTACAGAGGTTATGGTTCACGATTGTTGGCCTACCTATCATGAACAGGGTATAGTCAAAGATAATTTTAAACACATGACAACCACCAAAGAACATGACGCTAAGTAAACTATAGTCTATTCGCTGTATGTAGGCGAGAAATCAAGACCTCTATCCTCTGTAACTCAAAAACAACTAGAGTAATCGATCTAATATTTCTACCATTTGGGAAGAGTCAGTCAAGGAATAGATGTGGAAATTTACATCCGATTTGCTCTAGCCCTTTTTGAGTTACAGAGGATAGAGGTCTTGATTTCTGGCCTACTTATAATGAATGGACTATAGTCACCATTCACCCGCCCCCCCTCAACTTTTGATTATGACTGTACATAATGGAAGGATGACGTAACTAGAGATCCTATATTCTACCTATAGGATCTCTAGACATAACCGATCT